>QVRM01003701.1:0-99073 GCA_003439945.1 Dermanyssus gallinae | reverse complement strand
GCTCTACTAAGACCGAACTTAGCCGGGATGCTACAAGTATACTTGAGGCGTTAGCGGAGTCTGGGTGTGCTATGATAGACACACTGCAAGCTGTTGCAACGCAACACACAATAAAAATACGGACAAACCTACTCACCACAGATGCTCCTTACAGGCTATTGTGGAGGTTTGGTAAGTCCAGCGATGCTGAGCCCGCACTACACGCGATGCGAGCGCTTCTTAGCTTCTGCTCACGACCAGCGGCTGCCCTTAAACTAGATTTGCGTAACATAGTTCGTCGACACCGTCTTCTCAGAGCAGTATGCGGTAATGTTCGCAATATCTTCTACCGTGACGATCTAGCACATTACGCACTATCACAGTCCTTCAATAAATGGAAGCAATACAGTCGGTTTCCGGCCTTCAGCAGGGAAGTCCTTGGACTGGCATCTTTCTGCCAAACTGTCCTGTTGCCTTCCTTGAATCCACTCTTAACAAATGCTACCTTAATGACTTTTTATTGTCAGATGATTCTGACACCGTTACGAATGCGCGCGTATGTTAGTCGAACCCAGGTTTTATGCATACTTTCTGTATTCTCGTTCAACGCCCCCAACTCACCAATTTCTTCCGAACTTCTATTCTTGGTGAATGATCCTCTAGCTGCGATAAGGAATATTCTCCCTAAATAAATTATCACTCCTCAAGGTTCCCTGCTTACCGCGCAAACTCACGGAAACTCCCAGAAAGTGCACGGACAGGTTGTGGCTAATATCAGAACGTTGTTCCCCTCAGTGGGCGCGCGTATAGGCATATTCCTAATTTGTTTTTCAGCAGTTGTTTCTTTAGGTTAGATTTCAGGGCCATTTAGGGAGTCGGAGTAAATATCCGTCTGGGCTTGTGGCCCATGAGAATACTTGGGAGTGCGGTGAGCCAGCTTTTCCATTCGGTTATCATGGTCTAGCCTGTAGCGCTAAATGCGCGCAGATGTACGGCCCTGAATAACAAATATCATCAGTTTATCCCTGTCTCCTAGAAACGTGGGCCTCTATTCAATTCAATCTAGAGCCTCGATGAGACAAAACTGACCGCCTTTAGGAGCTCGAAGGTTCCTGAGGCAGAGCGCTAGCCTTGTTCTGATTCCCAAACCCGCGGGGAAAACGGGACTCCCAGCTTACCAGCTCACACGCCTCATAGACGCCATAGGTAAGATTTGGAAGAGCGTTATTCGTAATAGACGAAATGAATCTTGGATACGAATGCTCTGGCAGATGCCCAGTACGGCTTCCCAAAAAGCAGATCCACACTGGGGGGTTCTAAAGAAGGTCCTGTAACGGGCGGGCGAGGAGGTCATGAAGACTTTCAAAACGAGGGGATTCGTGCTCCAGATCTCCTGAATGCCAAGAATGCCTTTAACATTGAAAAATTGCTGGAGGTAGGATTTCCTACAAACTGACACTAACAAAAACAAGACGGAGGCAATGTACTTAACAGGCAGAGAAAGGACTACTGAAGAAAGAAGACAAAGTAGCTTGGGGTCATGATTGATACAAGACTGACCGAATCGGCATACGTAACAAGTCTCCCTAAACTTGGCGCAGATTGTGCCTAGAGTTATTGGGGTGGCTGAGGAGAAAAGACAACTCCTGGCTTCGGTGGCTGAATGGGCAGCGCTGTACGCAGCGCCAGTTTTGGATATATGACATTGCGGACGGCAAAAATAGGGAAACACTAAGGTCGACCCAACAAAAGCTGGCAATCAAAGTGAGTTGGGCGTATTAGACGGTTTCGATTGAAGCTCTTCTAGTCCTAGCCAAAATGCCGCTATAAGACCTCCTAGCAGCTGAAAGAAGTAAACTATATCTGGATCTCAGCAGGGCCAGGAGTGCCACAATAGCAACCTGGCAGAAGGAATGGGCGCAACTAAGACCTGGTATGACTACAGAGAGCTGGACCAAGAGTATGATAACTGACCTCATCGAAGTAATGTAAAATTAATACAGAGCTTAGGGGTGGGGGAGGATTTAGTGAGTTCGTAAGTTCCACACTAGTCGCGCAGCTGCTAGTGACGGATGTGCATCGTGCGTTCTCGGAAATTTTCATTAAAAAAGCCTTTGAGGGCGGACGAACGCTAGTCGAGTATGTGACCGTGTAGCACATTTTATGGTAGGTTGTGGCACAGCCCAAGCTGGCCGCGTCGCCATAGGGGAGGCAAATACATTCTAAAAACATGTGTTTGTCAGGGAGCCCATGAAATTCCGGCCATTTTTAACCGAAACGTTCAGAGGGCCGCGTGACATGGCTATGGGTTTAATTAAAGGAATACGCAAAATGTCTAAAAATAGCCACTGGTGAAGAGCGGTCAAGTGGCGTTCTTCTACCAGCGTACGTTTGCCCAAGTACAATGCGGGAACGCGGCCGCAGTAAAAGGCACCCTATTAAGATGGACAGAACCTTATCTGGGAACCTAATATTGCTTGCATGAAAGACCAAGGCAGATCAAATAAGAACTTTTTACCATGCAATCTGAATGCACTGCTGAGTGTTATGACTATGCAAACTGATAAATTGAGTAAAATACTCTCTATGACACAGTTTATGACGGAATTTTTCTGAAAATTTGATAGGCCACAGTCAAGACCAAGGAATACAGAAAATGAAACGACCCGTGTGCTCGTAGAGGTTATAAATGCTGTCACACTAACCATCTAGAAATGAATTTTTTGTCCATTATTAGTTAGAATGGGAATTTCGAGGTATAATTTTGTATACTCGTATTTACATTATAAACATATACACAGTTCATATTATATGGTAGCTTAAGTAAAAAGTACTCACCTTCGCCGAGCCCGATGGCTGAAAAGAACCACACCGTTTAAATAGCATATATAACTCACATTAAGGTTGCACGTAATTTTTGTTAAGTACGTTTTATGCACAATTTTTTCTGTGTAGTATAACATTATGCTCGCATAGTTCGTAAAGCTGAAAGCCAGTGTGCACGGCACTGAAACATCCAACACATACGTCCATCCATTTTATACTTTTGTAAACAAAAGTATAGGAAAATCGCTTTTGAAACTGTTGCAACCATTTAGCGAGCTTACACGAAATGCCCTCGTTTCTTTGCTGAACCTCGAACTGAGCTGTGAGGCAAGACCTAGAAACTCAGGTCATCTCCGGAGAGGCTGATGGCCAAACTAGCAACGATTATTACAGTGATGTTCGTCAAGGCTAGGGGTAAGGCATAGACATTTCTTTGCATTGATTTGCGGTTATCTAAAAAGCGCATCATTTACAAAACCATTGGGATGCAGGAAATACGAGGACTTATTTGCTCGTACAGGTTGTATTTGCTAATAGTATTATTCATCTAAAAATAAAGCCTCTGTTAACCACCAGTTGGGTCTGAAATTTCCAGTTAATATTACATGTTTATACTTTATATTCAAGACTAAAGGAACATGCCAGAAAAAAAAGAAGGCAGATACTTACCTTTACATCCATCGTGACGTTATACGTGTGGGTATCTCCCATCTGAAATAAATGTCGTTCTGTCAATATTTATATATATATACATATAGTGCATCTCTAAATAGTGTGAATTATTGTTAGACGCGCCACCTACACACCGAAGACAAAGGCAGTTAGCAATAGCTGTTGATGTAGTGCAGACCACATATGCTTTGTGCAACTGAGTAGAAATCTCCGATTGTTCTTGCTATAGATGAAAAAAAAACATGAATGGTGGCTTCCTCTTGCCTACAACAGTAATATCCTCTAGATCGAAAGCAAGCCAACGGTGAATTCGGAGGTTCACTTTAGCATCACCGGTAAACATTTTGTCCTGAGATAAGAAGCAAATGCGACTCGACTCCTCGTGTTTCAATGGGCTCACGAGCATCTGTAGCGGATAACTTTCACTTTTCCGCAAGTTCTCGAGTAGTACCCTCGAGTAATTGGATTTTGTTTTAACTTTAGGCACAGAACGTCTTGCTCCAGCAACGAGAGTCGACGGAATCTTAATTCATCGCCGAGGCTAAGTTTTTCATCACGGAACTTGGCAAACCATGTTCAGCAAAATACTCCGAATTTGCGCGTTTAAATTTGCTACTTCGCCGCGTTCTCCGAAAGCAACTAAGTATTTGGCGCTAATGCAGTAATGGCCTCCCTATCATAAACGTATTGCGTACCCCTTTCATTACTGATGCTACCTAGAAGGCGCTGCAAGCCTCTAAAACGATTGAATACTAAAGTGACAAGAACTTTTGCATCAGCCTAATATTATAGGTTAAAACAAGGCAACAGCACGAGCCATGTATTCATGTAGCCATGTAGCCGCACTAAGCTTGGTCCGCACGTTGGGATGAGCTTGAGTTAGAGCACGTTTAGATAATTCCATGAGGTCAATAACAATGATCGGCCGCCTGGCGTCACACGCTGGCAAGGTAACACATTCATGCATAGTCTACTTCAGAACTCAGTTGGCAAAACAAAGCTTTTTACCATTTTTAAAGATAGCCAATTCATGCACTTGGAAACATTGTACTATTGGGTCTATATTTTTGTTTCGGATTTTACAATGATTCTTTACGAACAAAACCGAAAAAACTTTTTTGTAGCCCTATAAATCAAACATATAATTGCGGTGACCGCACCGTATCGCAAGATACGTGACGTGCATATATTTTGTTTGTCTCACGTCATAACTCGCAGACGTAACTAAAAATTGCCTAAAGATGTCAGTGCAATTTAGACAATAAAAACTGCACGCAACCACTCATCTTTAGAGAAACGTTGGACGGAGTGCAATGCAGAAATAGATCTACACAGATCTCGGAGACGTCGCGTAAATGAATTGCAGCAACCTGTATCATCTGATGAACTAGCTTTGCACCACTTTTTATGCCACTTTAAATTAATCCGTTCCTGTGATGCGATACAAATTTTTTGGAAGACATATGTAGGCAAAGAAGTCAGGCGAAGCGAGTGTCTCATGGGTGGGGGAACAATTGCCGTTATATTTACTTAACTTGCGCAACATCTACTATGACTAACAAATAAACATATTTTTATCCGCAACCAACAACTCAGTTTGTTACCTAGTCGCCTAATAAAAACAGCTATCATAGGGCATTGTATAGTTACTGACCTTCACTGAAACACCTGTTATGTGCACCTGCGTGCTTGGACTAGAAAATCTCGAGTCGGCTTTAAGCGTAGTCTCGGCGACCGTTGTCTGATTTCTGTACTGCTCAAACTGTCCTTCTTCGTGAGGGCGCTCTGGTTCCGGGGCGGACTGCCCTTTTGAGTTTACAGCCAGTAGGACTGCTGCGCACCATATGAGTCGAGTCATGACGCACATCTTTCTCCCTTTAGACGAGTCGACAAATCAGCAATCCGATAGCCCGGCTATTGGCTAATTACGAGTATCGAAGAAGTGAAGTAGTACAGCCACACCACAGTAACGACTTCGCCGAGACGCCGACAAAACTCCGATACTCCGCGGCAAAAAGTAGATTGATGGAAACCACAAAGGCACTTTGCGTTCTTCTTCTCGTTATCCGCTCACGAACTCCGGACACGTTGCCGTCGATATTGGAGTTACTTCAATCTTACGCGCACACAGTCACACATATGAATGTATAGTATATCTGCAGACGTCGTCAGAGTTTAAAAGGCGGTTAAGGCGGCAGCTGATATCGTGTTGTGCGACGCGATCATCGGCAACAACCAGCTCGGTGAACAAGTGCTTTCTGTCACAGAAATTCGACGCATGTGGACATGTTACGTAGAAGACGGAGATGTCGTGTGCGCGACAGTAGTAGGCTTTCGATGCGAGAACGAATCTGCAGCAACTGCTCCGATATCGACACGGAACGAACGTTGTCACGCAAATCGCAGACTCTCTGAGAACGACGCAGTGCTGTCATTCGCCTGACCGTTCTGCTAATGTGTCGGGTCTTCAACAAGAGTAAACCGTAGGTTCTCAAAGTAAAACCTATCCGTCCGATGCTGTATCGGCCTTAGACGGTAGCTAGATAAAAGTGAACGTAACTGTGGTGGCCTTTTAGTAGCTGTAGACTACTTGAAATAGCAGATTTAGTAGTTGTTGTTGTAGTAGTAGTGGTAGAAGCCGCAGCAGGGCTGGCCAAGAGGGAGACCAGAGACAAGGATGTTGCAGTCAAGATACGACAATCAGTCGTGTGTTTCCAATTACCAAGAAGTCATACAGTCACTGATGGAGTGGTGGGGTTAGTAGTGAACCTCTAACCTCGATTGTTCATACGGGTGCATTTTTTTGGTCGCAGTAAATTAATTTGTCATCACCGTGTCGTAATTCGTCGTCGTGCAGCAGCAACCTTTATGTAGTGAACAACCTGTTGCGCGAGCAAACTCATACACGACAACAACTGTTTTAAACTATCGTGGCGACTTTTATAGCTACTCTGGCTGGTTGTCATTCTGTTTTTGCCGGTGATGCTTCTGCTGCTGATGATGCATCCACCAGAAAGCCAGACGGAGAGATTTCCATTATTATTATTATTATTATTATTATCATTATGGCTTATAGAACGACGTCGGCAGAACAACATTACATCATCCACAAAACAGTATTGGCGTCACCGGCATGCAGTAGCAAAATCATTGGTTCACAGTGCTGATTTGGGATCTGACCGGGGCGTTGTCGCTGATGTTATTGTTGTTGTTGTGGCTGATGTTGTTGTTTTCGCTGTTGTAGCTGATGTTGCTATTGTGGCTACTGAACAACAAATCGTATTGTGTCCGTCTTTGTTGGAACGGCTCATGATCATGATGAGGCTGCTGCTACTGCTGCTGCTGCTGCTGCTAGTTCAATGGCGCGATTGCAGCCTATGGGTAGAACCGTGCCGAAGAAGCTAATAATAGCCCTCTCTATCTTGGGCCGTCCTGTACTCTCGAGAGGCTTCCATAGTGGGTCGCGCGTGCCGTGGTAGCGCGTTCACTATATTTATTTATAGACTCTGAAAGCTGCTACCTCAGCTTGCCGGTCTGCGTGGAGTGGCAAGGTAGCAATTGTCCACTGATCTGTGTCGTCGCGCGTCCCCGTGACAACGCCCCACTCCGTCACACACAATCGTCGAGAGCCGGGCATTGGTCAGACAAAGCACAGCTGTCTGAATGCTGCCTAGCTTACAAAACATTGGTGACTGAGGGAAACTGACTCGGCTAGACATTACAATGCCCTTACCGCAGGCGGCCCTGCAACGTCTCTCTGAAAGTCGTCTGCTCTATTCGAGTCGAAATGTCGCCTACATTATTATGAGCATCACCATCACAATCATCATCATCATCATAATCATCATCATCATAGTCATAATCATCATCAGACGTGCGGTATGAGTGTACATACAAGCTGGCTCCCCCTTGATCTAATACGTCTCCAATAGACACCCACTCACCCGTTCCACCCTCATCCCGCGAGGGAGGCGAGAGATGGGCACTAACGAACAACCGGTCACCGGTCAGCCAGTCTTGTCCAGCCGCTGTAGGCCACAATTACTGCTTGAGCAGTAATAGTGAATGGAGCGTGCCAATAGTGGCTGAGCTGGGCCCGCTAGAGGTGGGGCCCGCCTCTCGCTCGAGCAACCGCTGTTCAATCAAACACTGACGGAGAAAGTCTGTTGATTCGCCTTTGCCGCAGTCAAACCCATTTGCACAGTCTGATGTGCCGCCGCCCCCGACTCCGTCGCAGTAATACTGTATCCAAACAGACAGGTAGAGAAAGAGTGCAATCTGGCAATATATATATATATATATATATATAGCCGTTAAAGCCTACTCCGCGCGCTTCCGCTTGCTTCAGTTTAATGCAAGGGCCTGGCTGCTGCCACACGGTCAGACTCTATGCTTGTCGATCGTCTGTACTTCCTAGTATAAATTCGGTAGCCTTTCTCTAGGTTTTTCAGAGGCATATCAGTGCGCTTGCAGTTAAATGCGCTAAGGTCTCTATTGCATAGGAAGCAGAGAAGAGCACCGTGTTACCAATTTACTGTACTTTCGTGGTTTTGCGCCTCTAGGATAATCTATCAGTCATCCTGGCTTTACTAAGCGATTAAGCAAGTAGAAGCCTGGAGCTTTGTTGTAGACGTTACATCCCAGCTTAAATGCAGCCATGTGACCAAAAGGGGATGGTCACCCAGTCAGGTTTTAAGACGAGACTGTAAACCATTCGATTCTGCATGCTCCCTACGTGGCTTGTGAAGAAGAAGAAGCCCGCACTCAGGAGCGCGCAGTCTCAGCGTGTGGCGGCGTGGTCTAGGGGACTAGAGCGCTAGTCATGGTTGTCATCTACCGGTCCCCGGTTCGATCCCTGTTGTTGATCGAATTTTCTTTGAGCGATGCTCATTGAGAATAGATGATTAACCATACCGCTGAGTGTCAGCGGCCATGCTGCTGCCACAAAGACTGTTAGGGAAACCTTAGATATCTTAACATGTCCGGCCCTCGGTGCATTGAAGATATACTTCAGGTTAAGTTTCAAGCTCGTAGGGGAGACGGAGGATAGTATAGAATTAAAAACAACCTCCTTAAAAATGTTTTTAATTCTAGTCTCGGCGTAGTCATCATAAGCGATAGAGTCCGAATCTAACAGGGTACCAGAAACCAAAAAAGCCTAAAGCCAACCGCCGCAAAAAATCCTGTGCCACTGAAAACAAGACACACACAGGACACACTGTTTCGCATACATATATACTAGGGTATTTAAAATATTACTGATATCTTACTTTAATATTCATCGATTGTTGGTTAGGTGCTCTTTTAGTGGACTGGTACCGTCTTATACCCTGCTTATTGCTCTTCGTATTTCTGGCCCTACGACTTCGGATTGCGGCCTTACGCGAGCACCGAATGGAGTCAGGCAAGTAGAGTAACGGAAGGAGCCGAAACCAGTGTCCTTGTTTTTTTAGGAAAGCTTGTTTTTGTTTATAGGAAAGCTTGCTCTTTCCCAGATGATTCTCTTTAAACTGGTGTTAAGGACACGACATAGTCTAAGGCAAGGCATCATTGCAAAGTCTAGTTAAAGCTTTCTAATCCAAGGCTGGTCTTTAGGCGCAGAGAGTTTTTTGTAGGTACATGCCTCTTAGCTGTGCAAAAACGTAAAGAAGTGTTTCCGATTCAACTGGGCACACGGATGAGGTCCTCTCTAGCCTTGCAGAAGCACTTTAGACCTCTTAGTCAGTTTCTCGGTTGTTAGAAAAGTTTCGCAGATGATCGAGTTGCCTGATTCTCCAATTTTGAGGAATAAATACCCATAAGACAACTTTCTTGCATTTCGCGTAAATGCCAGTTAACCATACGTTTCACACTGTAGCCTGAGGCTAGATCAGCCGCAACAATATTAGCTGACCCATCACGACCGGTGCCGCTTAGGTGCTTCGTGTCGAAATGAGCTGTTGTAAACGTGATGCATGCGATCTGGCAAACAGAGGCTGAAGGGGCCGATTTCAGTGCGCCGAATGCCGGCTTCTTTTCGGCAATTTTTTTGGCAAATTTCAACGCTAAGTTGTCACAGTTAATAATCTGGAAAGCATGAAAAAAATTCGACTAAAACTAAAAGGGTTGAGCCTCCCGTGGCAGCCAAGGCACGAGCGCCAGGCATCGCCGCCTCCACGCGCTTCTCCAAGCTACTCTCACCTGATAAGGCCAACATTTGCCTTATTATCGCGTATGGCGATTGCAAGGCAGTGCATATTGTCGTACACACTGTTAATGAGATTAAAAGAGATTAAGCTCCAGGATGACCGCTTGCTCAAGGATGACCGCTTGCTCAACGCTGTGAAATAGATTCCGAAAGTGACTGCACCCTAATTAGCCATAGAGTTTGTGATGTGTCACACAACTATCGTCGCTCGCCTTTGCGCCCATGGTTTCGTGTCAATGTTAAGCTAATGGATACCTTATGAATTGAGCGACCGTATCAAAATGCAGCGTCTACCACCTTCTTGGCTTGCCAGGCACAATGAGTGTCCAGTCTTAGATCGAATAGTTACCAGTGACGAAAAACGGCTTCTTTACGACAATGTCAAGGTGGAAGACCCTAGTGCACCCCAGGCCAACCTCCCAAAAAACTCCAAAGAGACTAAAGCATTCGCGCAAAATGTTGCTCTGTGTTCGGTGGGATAGCTATAGTGTTGTCCACCAAGTGTTTTGCTAATGTCCAAACGATTAATACAGCTGTATATTCCGATCAGCTCCCCGCATGTTTGCCGCTTTCTAAGGGAAGAGACACAGTCTGGTTAATATAAAGTGTGTTTTCTTCTACCAAGACAACGGCAAGCCGCCCCTACCGTTGTCACCCAGCCTCTGCAAGATAGCAAACTTAGATTTGGAAAGTTTGCTGCATCCATTGTACTCATGGGAAATCTCACCGTCAGATTACCACCTATTTAGATGTCTGCTAAACTATCAACAGGGAAAAAATCACTTCACCAGAAGCTGTAAAAGCATATGTGGAGATACTCTCCGGGATGCGGCAGCCAGAATTCACTGTAATGGAAATCGATAGCCTATTCTAGAGATGGGGGCAGGTTATAGCTAACAAATTGAGAGTACTTTTTGAATAAAATAAAATCCGTTCTTCCCGTTATTTTGTATTGGCTTGAATGTTAAAAAAATGCAGTTACTTGTTGCCCTATCTAGTTCCGCTATTGACGGAACAGCAAAGCATACATGCAGCAAAATTATATCTATAACATGCGCTTCAACGCATATAGTCGCCGTACCTTTACCTTACTTATCAAGTCTTTTTAATCGTTTTAACCTCGCTTATTACGTAATATATCTTACTTATTAAGTAATTTTAATCTTTTTAATCTCGCTTACTATGTAAAATTAAATGTAGAACTTGACCACATATTTCAGAGCAGGACCTTACCGGTACTGTTAGTAGTAAATGTTCCAGAAACTATACTCGCTCGGGAATATGGTTCCAACCAATACGATGCAACGGTCTCCCACAATGACGACGCTAGGGTGCGGGCTCACTTTTGGGGGTCGACAAAGTAACTGAGACCGACCTATTGCTTGACCGTCGCGATAGTCGGTATAGTACCTGATATACGTGCAAAAAATCCTTGCAGTCGTATATATAAATATATACACTTACTTTAGCCATGTACTCTGAAAACTATAATTTTAACCAAACAATTCTTAGTTGGGCATCAACCCCATTAATCCCTATGAAAATACGCACTCTTTGCAGAGTTTTACTATTGTAAGAACACAGTGTTTTCTTAACGCAAAAGCAAATTTCAAAGTAACTTAAC
This sequence comes from Dermanyssus gallinae, assembly GCA_003439945.1. Lineage (NCBI taxonomy): Eukaryota > Metazoa > Arthropoda > Arachnida > Mesostigmata > Dermanyssidae > Dermanyssus > Dermanyssus gallinae. The sequence continues at coordinate 87,785 of QVRM01003701.1, read as the reverse complement.
TTAAATTCTAAATCATGATATATAACAGCAGGTCGATTTTTGCAAACCTGTCTGAGTAAGACTATTCTACTTCTGCCAGTTAACTTTGTATGCCCTACGACGAATGTTCTTCCAAACACATATCTATCGGAGAAGTCACGTCCGGATCGTAGCGAATCACACGTTGAAGCAGTGAATAGAATACAATATAATTTTATTCGGTTTAGAAGTTTCCAGAGAGAACACTTAATTTCAGTAAACGCGTGTGGTATTCGCCGTATTGCATCGCGTCCTCATTGAGTGGGCCTCGTGCAAATATTCTTGGGTTGCAAGATTTGTCGAGCTCTACATTGTCTCGAGTACAATTGTGGCGTTCCTGCATTGAAGGTCAATGGACAATGGAATGTTACAAAGAAACGCTTACTGTGGCTTGCCGATAGAGTTGGCTAGTCTCTCCTCGGCAGCCTCGTCGGCTCGTTGTACGGTGCGGGACCAGAGACCATCGATCGTTTCAATAGCCAGGTATTGGGGCGGAGCAGGTAGCCACAGTTGGGGGCGGTGTTCTTGTGCGACGCCTTGCATTGTTCAGCCGTCTAACCACAACGAATGATAAAGCAGCGGGTATTTGCGTAAACAACGCCTTGCCCCCACCTTTATCTGCAGCAAACACTATCGTGACAACCTTTTAGTCAATCTAGTCCCAAAGCTCCTATCGGATCGCCATGTTCAGTCCACAATAGCGATTCAATGTTACCGGTCGCTAATGTTTAGCGACGGAGGCAGGTGCACAGTGCCATAACATAAAATATAAAATTAGCACAGTGCCATAACATAAAAATATAAAATACAATTTTACAGATCCATTTTATAAAATTTAATTCAGGCATGCACCGTGATTTGTTAAGCACAGGTGTGTGGATGTGTATGCTAGGTATGCGGTTTGGAATACGTCACAAGCGTTAGATACGTAAACATTTTACTGGTCACTTGTGAATTGAGTTCCATTGTGGTCGATGATGGCGTTGTGAATGCCTTTTCGGTAAAGCATCTTGATAATGCAGTCAGTTCTTATCCTACCTAAACTTATTTTGAGTAGTAATCGCTGCTATCACTGCGACCCTATGTGCTCCGCAAAAAGTTCTGACGCGCATCAAACGCATATTACGAATATGACTAACATTTATCTGGGTCATTCGGACCCTAAAAAAGAGTAATGCGTGTTGACATTATAAGCTCCCTACTGACCACTGCCGGCTGTCAGCGCGACGCATGTGTATCAAGTGCTATCCCGAAATCTCTCATATGAAAAACAAAATGGACCTTAGAGCACTTTCGATGTCTGTATAGCAAAGCAGTCCGCTTTGCATCTGCACCGATTGATCGCTTCCAAACAGGTCAATCTTTGACCACTGGAATGTCTGCCGCCTCAGCTCCTGATGTATACTTAATATTTACATCATGGCGGTGTTAGCTATTACAATCATCCAGAGAACACTGGCAAAACAATATTTGATTTGCTGTGAGATAGAGGCGAACCGAAATAATTTGTAGTGATATCCCTTTATTCATGTGCATTTCAGTAGATTTTACGTTTGGATATTGCTGGCAACTACCAGAAGTAGTTGAAAGCAATTGCTCCAACTGGCAGCTTCCACACTGATGTTGACTACTGAACCAGGTGCGTGTGCTATGTGTTGCAGATTTTACGTAAGCTCGAGTGCAGTATCGCTGAGAGCAGAAACCAGCGATATATAGCAAGACCCTTGCGGTTAACAGTCACAACCGACTATATATTAGCGTCTATGTAGTGCTACGGAGAACAACATTATCACAAAAGTAATTCTTAGCAATAATCAAATGTACATACCTTTTGGGTTTTGCATAACTGTTTATTTTAGTATACTCATATATAAGCACAGCGTTTGGTACATTGGACCAGGACAAGTTGGGAGGTCAAATGGTACTAGCTATCACTCTTTCAACCAATGTAACATTCAACGGTGAAACTCCGGAAAAGAAATGAACCCGGTCGACAACCGACTGTATATAGAAGTATGCCTTCAGACCAAATGACAAGTAATTTATCATGCGATTACGTCATAGGAACCACAAATAAGTGATAACCAGAAAACAAATCAATTAGATGAATGTTTAGTGACAGAACTGCACTCTCTTACAGCCTTTAAGTTTTCGAGAAAAAAGGGAACAGAGCGGTAAATTCACAGTGAAAGTTCTTACTGCCGGCAGCACCGCTAACGGCGTTGAAGCAAGAACTACAAAAAAACTTTTTCCCACAAACTTCTGTCGTCCCACAAACGGGCAGCACTTGGGATAAGAAAAATCTGGCCTTGCTGCAACTCCCATGATCTAAGTGGACTACGGAGCCGCACATTCGCACGTTTCGGCTCACCTTGACGACTAGTTGTTGACAATGTCATTTCGCGATTATGACATTCGCAAGGGCGTAACAAGACTCGTCTGTGCAACAAAAATGGACAAGCGGTCCGAGAAAACTCTCAGAGAACTCAGACAAACTCAGCTGCACAGAACAAATCGCTGTAGACGCTAGACAGTTGCAGATAACAAAGTTTAACGTCGTAGCGTATGTAACCGGGCCATGACTGTCCCTTCCGCCCCCCGTTCCTGTAAGAGGCAGACAACGTCAAACAACTCTCGAATGATCGCCCAGAATGGAGCCTGATTATATCATCTTCTCAAATTGATAATAAAACATTCTTTATTAAGTTAGGGACGAGTTTTGTCAAACAAGCCAGCAGAGAAACATCTGCTTGCAACGTCTCCCGTCAGTACAAGTATTTTTCGAATTACGGAACGGCAACCCTTTACGCCTATTCTGACATTACAGGACAACATTTCTGATGTGAAAAAAAAACTGAAAACACTGTTATTATTTACCTATGTGTAACAAAAGAAAAATTTGCAATGTAGCAACGTGTGCACGACCTGCTCGAGACGCAACTCAAGGAGTTAGGCCCAGGCGTGGGCTGGTCCACCTAACCACGGTTTCTCTCATAGAAGCTGCATTTCCCCTCTAAACATCTAATGACAGACGTTACAGTAAATACTCGCCCGCTCTCTTATCACCTGTAGCAAGCGTCAATCCTCTCCCGACATTGTTGATTAGCTTTTCCGAAAGCCACTACCTTACATATAACGGACTGCATTGTGCATTTTCTCTGATATGTTGCTGCACGCTTTGTTGACTATCATGGCTCGATGTTTGCCAATGCTACGGTTGATCCGTTTTTCATTGGGTTACGCCTAACACGTATTGCTGTGTTGTTGTTGTTGCCGATGTTGATGTTGTTGCTATTGTTTTCAAAGCTATGACGCTATAAACATCAACCGCATATATACCTGTATGGCGCTTGTCCGAAGCGATTTACAGAAGGGGTGATTCGCTAACTCGTCTTTGATGTGCAAGTGCATGTTACGACTTTCCGTATATAAGTCACAATAAATCTAGCGCCATTAACATTTCACTTACCAACTTTGATAACGGCGGATTCCAAAAGTTCGAGCTTCAGTCGTTACAGCAAAGGATTTTTTTGCAATCGGAAGAGCGCTTAGCTGATTTTTGGCAGAGTGAACAGCACTGTCCCACCATGACGGCAAGTCGAGAGTCGATGAAGCCCATCTGAGGGACGATGTCAAACGCCTGAATCTATGTCGTGGTATAAGTAATGAATGTGACGCCATCGAATAAACGATGCAAAATGCAGTTAGGTGGAAGTGTGGAATCAGAGGAGATTGCGTTCGAAGTTTGTTAGAGCACCTTTCCTTAGCCTCCGTGACCTGTCCCTGCACAATGTTAAGTGCAGGTCAGCCGAACGGGAGCCATCCGCCTTCACGATTCGGTTTCGTAGGGAAGAAACTCACTCGCCTTGGTGACGAGCAGACAAACAAATTCTATGTTCGACCCCGACGCGATAGGTTTGAACTCGCTTGTTGAGACGCACTTCGTAAAAAAACACTCGTGACTGGACTTGAGAAAAGCGTCAAGAAAGCGACTGCTATGAAGTTCAGACAAAAAACGATTGGCTGATGCTGGTTTAAGCCTATATCGTGTTGTGTTAGGTTAGTTCCAAGGATAAGGAAGGAGGCAAATTCGTAATGTATAATATTGACGGGAATTAAACAAACTCTAAAATGGCCTAAGTAAAGCTTTATGTGCATTCCCAAAACGTTTATTATCAAGTATTGCTGACCTTTGTATAGACTATCTTGTTCAAAAGGTTTTAGCACTCCCAAGTTTCAGCCAATTAAATTAATTGATGTTAATTTCACTTAATTTGAGTCAAATTTGCGCTTTACGTATGAAATTGTCCACAATCATTTTTGTGTATCGACCGTTTCAACGAGACAAGTTGTGTAAAGATTTATTTCCAGTGCAACATTACACTGCACAGTCGACTAACAAATTACTAGCCCTATATGTGACAAAAAATACACCTCAAGGTAATTAAAATTTGCCTTCGCGAAGTGGTTCTATACCCTGTCAACTTCATGCATAAAACCCCGGAAGCTTCTCCCACCTCACCAAAAGGAGATACAAGAGCCATTCGTGTTTTTCGTTTATATGCATTTGATATCACTTACGTCGCGATGTGCGACCATTATGTCATCTGCATATATGACCACCACGCTTTTCGTATTCCTGTCGGATTTAGACAACAAGGACAGTCAGGGGAAGAGTAAACGAGACGCAACTAAGCGGTTCCCTCTGCTGAGGTGCAATATTTTCCTAAAGCTAATACACGACTCTCATAATTTACTAATAAGGGAACCTCATCAAAGAAACTTGCTATTGCACTTAAGAAATCCACACCTCCCCATTGAAATCATTCCACCAGCAGAGTAGAACGGAGCCTTGCAAAAGGTCTTGACACAATTAATAAACATCGTCTAGAGATAATTTCCCGAATGTGCAGCGCTCGATCGATCTCTTTATAGGCAACGTAGATTGTATTTTCGGTTTCTCGGCCTCTTCTAAGACCGAATTGATTTCGTGGAAGAGGCAATCATGTTCAATCATAAACCACAAGCATTCCTGCTAAAAGAAGGCGCCACAGGATCTAGTGCTCCTAGAGAACCTCATAGGGCGATAAGCCTTTTCCCTTTGAAAGCGATCGTAGGACCTTATTAAACGTTTTGGGCTGACCCTCAGCCAATATTTAACGTCCACGGGACTGCTTTATGCATTGCTTCATAGACGGGCCCCATAAATGCAAATATGCAACGGTGGGGCTTGAACTCGCGCACCTACGATGTGTTTCCTCCGGTTGCGAGGCGCAGCCGAATGCACCGCGCCACCGGGCTCGACAACCGCAGGACATTGGCACACCTCACCTACCCTGCAACGTACATTTACATTGTGCAACTCCACTGTAAGTAACGATTTCGCGCGATACAAGCTGAGAGCTTTCAATCTGCCCTCTTGAGCAGCCGTCTTTTTTGCCTGAGTGCTCCCATTTATGTTCATAACAGAGTCATATAAAGGCATCTCTACAGTCAAAATAGTCTTAGTAATAAAAATAGAACAGCGTTGGTACCCATATGAAACTTCAAATTAATAAATTAAGACTTCAACAAAGTACATGTAAGAGTAAAGGTGCTCCCAAATGTGTAGATCAAGACACTGGTAACAGCCAAGGGTGATGTCTCTGCACGCAGCAATCTACTTCCGCATTGTGCACTACAAAATGCAATCATTTCATTAGGAAAAGTGCACGTTTCACACTACTTTGTCGCTCTTTGCGCCATTTTATATCACAAAAAATTGCAGAGAAAAGTACTACGACTCTCTTAGAACAAGCCAAATACCGTGAGCTTTTACCAGTCTGACCGGCATTTGATCCGGTCGGACTTTCCAAGTATAGCCTATGTTGTCGAACGTAGAGGGAACTAACCCGAACTTCGATTGCTCAACTTGGGCACACCAGAAGTGCTACCGCATAACAACGTAGGGGCCCCAAAACCTGCTGGTCCCATACCGCAATATTCCCACCAGGGAATGCTTCTGTGCTGCGCCCGGCTGTTCAAGGCCGATGGTAGCACATCGGCCTATATATTTCGGCGTCCCACCACACCAAGCTAAGTAGATCATGACTTCCTGTGTTTCTTGCTCATAGGCAAAACACGTGGTGCCACCGTCTGGCTCTTGAACGGATAACTTAGTGATCGGCGGGATCCTATCGGTTTGCATTTTCGGATCCTATCGGCTACTCAAAACGGTGCATTGTATATAGCGTGTGTTCTGTCGAACTTTCTTTCATCATGAAGGTATGGTACAATCGAATATTTGCTAATTTTGTGCTAATGCTTAACACGTCTGCTACGGTTTATGGGACAGGCTTTTCTCTTAGACTCTTCTCACGCAATATCTTGTCTTGCATGTGAAAATATTATAACCAACTGTGTTAACAACCTCCGTGGCAAACGAAATCTCTGACACCATTTTGTGAGGTTTTACAGAATTTGAGATCATATTGGTTCTGTTAGTTTAGATAATCTAAAATACAACAACGAATGATTCATTGCTAGGCTACTTATTGTTGGCATTTCTCAACAGACATGCGAACGGCCAGCCTACACTATTCGTGCACTTAGTGCTTACTGCGTGCGTTAAAGCTGTTGTTGCTGTTTCTGTTTTTGTTTGTGCTAATGTTCCGACTGGTGCACGTTTCACGCGGTGCTCGACGGAATCTTCCCTACGCAGCAATCTATGATCTCAGTTGCCGCCATCTTAGTTAATGCTCTGGTGCTGTCATTGGTTTGTTCGGCCGTCAGCGCTGGATTTCACGGAGGTGGACATTCTCACTCGGCTCGCCATCAGGACGTACGTGCTAACTTTCCTTCACACGCTATTGAGCGATTGATTTAGCGTTATGAAATTTAGCAAATTATACGATGGGAGGTGGAACGTACCTTAAAGCTTAGTAGTAGCAGGGTGCCTATTAAACTGTTGTTACGTCAAAGCTTCAAATGTGGGCAACTGAAAAGGAAAGAACACCTATAGTGCTCTATTTACGGGCGCTAGTCAATCGCTTCTGTTTTGGTTATTCGTGTGCAATCGTACGTTTTTGTACGGACCCTCTTCTCCGGGCGGCAAATGTTTTTAAATTTTATAATTCCTCATTTAACTTAAAATTTGCATAATTAACGCATTTTCAACAATTGCAACAATTAAGATTATTCTGCATATATATATATATATATATATATATATATATATATATATATATATATATATATATAAATATATATATAAGGTAAATTTAAATTAAAAGTACGAAACGACACTTAATTGAAGTATTTATAATTAAGCACAACTATTCCACAGCTTTACGAGTCAAAGGTTTCCCTGTCCTTAAAATGCGGCTGTGAAAAGATCTAGCTCTTGCTACAGTGTTTTTTAGTCGTCCGAGTTGAAGTGCCTCGCTTTTGAGATACTTTTCTAAGCTGACGCAAGTCGCAGAGCGACATATTTAAGTTGCTTTCATTTGAACTTTGCGTAAGCTTTGTGTACTGTTTGCATTTTCGGAGAGCAGAGTCACTCCCTCCGCGAGCAGCGCAGGCCATTTGCTCTTGATGTAGCTCACAATACAAGTCACTGTGAATGGTTTTTCCGTGCTCGAGGAGTGACGCCATTTATATATGTATATATATATATATATATATATATGAAGTTACCACATTTGACTGTACAGGTATATATTTCTGCACTGCCATCAAATCAAAGACGCCTTGTAAATATAATAAAATATTATTAAACGCGCATCACGTCAGAGAGTGTTTGTTATGCTAGCCAGCGCGTGTATGGTCAAAAAGACCTCAAAAGGAGAATCTACCTGTGCTTGGTGTGTGATGATTACTTTAGCCATACGGCAACTACGCGTTTTCGTACGATATCGCCAATGGTCATGGAGCGGTAAACGGCCGAAAGGAAGCTGGTGGACCGCACGGCGTTGTGGGCTCATACTACATCGGCGACATTGACGGCCGCCAACGGAGGGTTCATTACGTGGCCGACAAAGCCGGATTCCGCGCTCAGATTCACACCAACGAGCCCGGCACCAAGGTTTGTACTATACGACGTATCGTATCTGTGCATTAAGCAAACTCTTCGCTTCGGTCCTATGGCGCTATGGGGATACGTAGACTCGTTGTGGTAGACAGTCGTGTCTTGTACGTGGAGTGCGTCGAGTCCTGGCGATGTTTTCGTGACGGACACACTGCCGTTACTCCTGCTACGCAAAATTTGCACGGGTGGGCGTTTCGTTATGTCTAGCTACAAACATGTGCTGTCTTTTGCGTATTCTAAATCGTAAATATGGCACGGTTGGTTTAGATTGGTACAGCTTGTAATGGCGAACACCAATTGGGCGCAGGACAGCGCATGCATGTATGGTGAAGTGTGGTCACGCTTACGCACACGTTTGTACGTTGCTTGTTTTTTTTTATATTCCACCTTATTATCTGTGTTGGGGGTATAAGTGTGCAATAATTCTCAATAATAATAATAATAATAATTATAATAACATGAATGGTGGCAACTGTAAAAGCCATAATGACAATAAGTTAAATCTCGTAAATATATGATACGTCGCTAACCGAGACATTTTGGTCGTTTGCATTGCGTTCTCCGGCAGACGTCCTATCCGGCAGCTGCCCACTATGCGTCGGCGAATGGCAAGAGCGCGCCGGCTGGCGGTTACTATGGCGGACCGCATCACGGCTATGGCCACGGCCATTCCGTCTCGTACGCGACGCATGGAGTCGGCGCACCCGGTGCCGCCTACGGCCACGGATATTCTCCAGTCGCTGTCGGTCATCATGGAGCTCATCTCGGCGGCTTCCACGGCGGACTCGGCCACGTGGGCCATTATGGCGGTGTAGCCTCGTTCGGCCACAACATCAACCACGGAGGTTACGGCGGAGGTCTTCATGGCCACTTCTACGGATAGAAACCTCCATGAATTACCACTGTGTCTTTGATATATGTACATATAGCATATACCTATTTATATATAGAATCATAATCATAAATAAAATCGCCAAAGAAACTAACACATTTGCGCAATATTTTGATTCGTGTTCGGTGGGATAAACATGGCATCATCGACCTCCACGAGGTTTTTTCCTAATGTCCAAACGATACCTAAGGGTGTCTACTCTGATCAGATTTTTCGAGTTTGTCGGCCCCTAAAGGGAAACACAGAGCCTCGTGAACGGAAAGCAAACTTCGATTGGGAAATTTTACTACATCCACCGTACCAACCGGACGTCGCATTGATTCAGATGTCTGCAGAACCATCTACAGGAAAAAATTGCCAAAAAATAAAACACACGTGCAGACATTCCTTGGGATGCAGAAATCAGAATTATTTTTCATGGGAATCAATAGCTCGGTTCAGAAATAGGGAAAGATTGAGAGAAGAGCATCTCTGAAAAAGAAAGCCACATCAGGATCAAAGCGAATAACACAGTGAAGCGGTGACTAGAATACAATATAATTTTATTCAGTTTAGAAATTTTTGGAGAGAACAAATATTTTCAGCAAATTTGAGTGGCATTTGCCCTACTGCACTGCGCCCTCGCCGAGCGAGTTTCGTTTTCAAATTTTGTCAGGTTTCAAAATTTGTCGAGCTTTACATTGCTTCAAGTACAGTTGCGACGCTCTTGCGTTAAAACTCAATTAATAATTGTTGTTATGATGAAGTGCTTACTAAGGATCACTGATCGATCCAGACCGAATCCAAATCCGGAACCAAAGACCGTCGATCGTACCCCATCGGACATAGTACAAAATGCGACTTAAATTAGTCTAATGTCTTTTATTCTGCTCCTTTCCGCTGGCAATTTTGCATTGCGGAACTTAGTTTATAGAATTCATCCGTTTTGGCTTATCTGTAGAATATGTTTTATTAAGTTAGCCGCCTAATGAGCTTAATTAATAAACAAAACCTATCTCTACAACCAGGTGTTTTAAACAACGGATAGTACAGCGCCGTAACTTTCGTCACGTGATTTGTTTCGCTACTATCCTAATGAAATGACATCTGACAAACACTTTCTATATAGAAACATTCTTGCATTTCGTATACCATACCAGGGGTAGCAGCAGTTCTACAGAGCAAATAGCATTACAGTCTAGTAACTGATCTAGAGCCAGAATATTCTCCTGTTTTATTTCCGCTTGTAATGGAGATAAACCGCTGTTAACGCTATACGGGAGCAGTTTCAATCTGATCTGGATGTAACGTACTATCACAAATATGTGTGCATGGGTATTCGAGCTCTAATTAACCAAAAACGCTATTTTTGTCCTATGCGGCTTTAATAATTCATTACTCTCGACGAAAAGGGTAAACTTTAGTTACTATAATCAAAAAGCATGTAAAAACATTTTGTGCAAAATAACAATTATAATTATAATATGACAATTATAATTATAATAATGTACGAGCCGCTTTCTACTTAAGCATTACGTTAAAGAATTGTTCCTCAATGAAAGAGATTAAAACAAAGTGTAATATGCCAAGACCACAGAAACATCACAGATTCAAAGGTTTTCACAGTGGGAGATTTTTACTACCCGCAGCACTGCCAACGGCATGGAAACTGGAACTACAAAAAAACCTTTTCCCACAAACTTCTGTCGTTCCACAAACAGGCGGCAACCACTCCATTGGCGCGTGGGTGTCGTCAAAATAATAAAAATCTGATCTTGCAGCAATTCCCATCTTCTAGGTGGACTGCGAAACCGCAGACTCGCACGTCTTGTCTCGGTTCACCTTGGCGACTAGTTCTTGTCAGTCCCTTTCCGCAATTATGACATTTGCAAGGGCAGTTGGTTTAGTGACAGGACTCGTCTGTACAACAAAAATGGACACCTGGCCCAAGAAAAATAACGCAGACAACCCAACCACCTGCAGCACACAGGATTGATTATATCCTTTCCTCATAGTGACAATAAAGCATTTCTTATTAAGTGAAGGAAGAGTTTTGCCGAACGAATCGGAGGAGAAAAGATTGCTTACAACGTCTGCCGTCAGTAGAACACTTATTAGGAATTACGAAAGGGCAACCCGTTAGGCCTATCCTGACATCGGAGAATCATATTGTTATATGTAAGCAAAATTTGAAAATAGTCTTCTTAATCTGGGGCAGCTTCAAAGTGCAATAATTGGCTAACTGCTTTGAAAATGTAAAATGTAATAGCAAATTATAACGTTGTTGTTTTCAAACCTGTGAGGCCACAATTATCAACAGTATCTATCCGTGCATGGCGGTACTCGAGATGATGATACAATCTCGATAATAAACGTGAGGTGCTGACTCCGTTAACGGGTCTGCGCTGTGCAGGTTTACATATATTACAACTTTCCGTATATAAGTCACAATGTATGTAGCACCATTAACATCCCCTTTAGAAAATGTGTTAACGGTGAGTGAAACTTTAAGGTTCCGTCGTTACAAAGAAACACCTTTTTGGCAAACGAATGTCAGCTTAGCTGATTTTTGGCAAAATGAACAGCATTATCCCACCATAACGGCAAGTCGGCAAAATCGATGAGGCATGTCTGAGGGGCGATGCCAGACGCATGACTCTATGCCTTAGTATCAATAAAGAATGTGACACTATTGAATGAACATGCAGTTAGGTGGAAGTGTGGACGCAAAGGGGATTGCGTTCAAAATTTGTTGAAGCACCTTACCTTACACCCCTGACGTGACCTGCCTCATACACAATAATAAAGCCATCCGACGTTATTATTGGGTCTTGTAAGGAAGGAATTCACTCGCTTGGCGACAAGCAGATAAAACAAATGCTCTGTTTGAACCCGATGCGATAGGCTTGAACTCGCTCGCTGAGGCGCGCTTTTAGAAAAAAAACTCGGAACAAGTCCAAACGTGGGTACCCTTGTTTGTTATGGAATCGGATGGCAGAGCGGTAGCACGCTGAAACATCAGGGCTGCTATCAAACGCAGCTTGATGAATACGCTAGATTAAAGGGACTTGAGACCAATGCCAAGAAAGCGAATCCTATGAAGTTCAACTAAATATGGCCTGAGTGACGCTCTACGTGCATTTTCTAAGTGTTTAAAATCAAGTATTGCTGACTTTTGCATAGAGTTTACGTATAAGAATAAAGTAACGGGAGATTGATGCGTACAGATGTATTCTCCAGTGCTGCATGGCACTGCACAATGTTCGATACACCTCCGCAGGCAGAATCGGCAGATGCACTAATGGTATTTATTGTGAAAGGCGGTGTTCGAGCATGTCAGACCGTGACAACTATGTACTATATACCTGATATTTACAAAGCGACTAACGCATGCAAAACAGACAGAAATGCAAGTCATTGAATACGCCTCCTACATTAGTTCCTACTTCCCGTCTGGCCTGTTTGATTATAACTGTCCATTCCAAAATTAAACACTCGTAGTGTATTGTACGCAGAACACTTAGCTTTAGTCGGGCTGTTTCAGTAGCTGGTATAGATCCTGATGTAAGATGCGCTTAGCGGTTTGTAACCCGCATCGATCAGCAAAGCTCTAGCTTCATTGCCGTTGTACGCTCGGCTTGATTACAAAAGAATGATTACAATGATGCCGCTCTCAACTGGGCTAGCTTTTTGTGGACTGTCCAAATATAAATGTCATGTACACCAAGTTTGTTAAATATTGTTCATTTTTATTGAACTCGTTTACTTCGCTGACCAATGTGTTGCTCCATTAAGGACACTGAGGCTTACCAAAATCGTCTTGCTCATAAACTAAAGGCGTATAATAATGCATCTTAATTTCTTGAACATAAGGTAATAAAGTGACTAAAAGACTTCGTGAATTATATTGGTCCGCGAGACTATGGGACTCTCGCTTACTTTAAACGACTTAAGGGAACTGAATCCAAAGGAAACTGAAATATTCCTTCATTGCTCGATGGTATTCTAAAAATAACAAGATTCTATCACTTTACACTTGTAGTGCTGAAACAAGGAGTACTTGGCTTCGATTACAATATTTAACAACTGCATTTAACCGACCCTCTCTTACCAAATACAGAAAGCTAGTGAAGGGCGTTCAGGACACGTTCCTAAGGCGCCTGCGGTTTAGGTGCCCTCAATTCGTTTGAGCTAATGTTGTTTCTAGTATTGACTCACTTTTTAAGCGAGGCAACATATCCGCTCTACGTCAACCAAGCAAATGTAAATTGCTAGGATACATTTTTGGTGTACGCCCCAATAACCTAAGGAGCCAGGGGTCAACCACTACAAAAGCTGTGACCCGTTATAAGTTCGTGAATGGATTGTTTACTTGGCCGATAACCAAATGGGCGCATGCTAATTTGGGGGGGGGGGTATTAATAGTACTCGCCTATTAGCTACAATCTTCTTTCAAGATCACGTATACTGAAAAAATACGTATATGCTCATGATAATTGAAGCACACATTTATGTGATAATAAAGGTGATTTTATGTTTAATATGTACAAAATACAAAAAAAATACAAAAAATACCCCTTAAATGACGCGCATTAGCACAGGACTGCGGCTTGGTGTTGACTTAGTCGTTCCTCACCGATGTCGTTGTGGTTATTTAGTAGATGCGTTGGCCCATCATGGCTTGTCATGCGCCTTAAGCGCAGGCCGACGAGCACGCCACTCGGCTTTAAATGATACTTTCAGTCGAGCACTGAGGTCTGCCGGCTTCCCGTGTATACTAGAACCTCCGGGTCTATCCAGAGACGATGGAAAAAGGCCTGACGGCTTTACTCTAACCCCCTTTGAGCGTGGCCGCATGCTTGTTTGGGACGCAACTGTAACCGACTCATTAGCCCCTTCGATGGTCGGTGCAGAAGCGGACCAGGCAGGCCATGCGTCCAGGTTAGCAGAATCTAACAAATGTAGAAAATACTCTGACGTTGGTTATCCGCATCAATTTTGTTCGTTGGCGTTTGAAACAATGGGAGGACCAGGCCCGCTTACACTGAGTTTGATTCAGCGCTTAGGCAGATGCCTTAACCTTTCCATGCTAACATAAAAAAGTCATATAAAAAAAATAAATGCTAACATAAAAAAGTCATATAAAAAAAATACCTCTTAAGCTAATTGAAATTTGCCTTCCTGATGTGGTTCTATACTCCGCCAAGATTATGCATAATACCCCGGAAGCTCTTCATTACTTAAAGATGACCTCGGAGTTATGTATGGCTCGCTCGATATCTGACTGGAGAACGTGGATTGCATCACGGGATATTTGACCTCTCCTAAAGCCGAATTGCTAGCCGAAAGGCAGATTCATATTGTGCAAGTCAACCCCGCACTGCACAATACACTGAAAGTAGTATATAACGTGCACTTCTTTAGGCAATTCGCATTACAATTAATTGCAGAAGGAAGTGCTGTGACTCTTTTAGAGGAAGCCTTATACCGTAAGTTTTTACCAGTCTGGCCGGAATTTGGTCTAGTCGGATTGCCAGCTATAGCCGATGTTGTCTAACGTGACGGGAACTAACCCGAACTTCAATTACTCGACTTGGGCACACCAGAAATGCCACTGCAAGTCAACGTAGGCTTCCCAGAACCTGCTGAACCCATGCGGTAATATTCTCACCGGCGAGCGCTTGTGTGCTGCGACCGGCTATTCAAGGCCGACGGCAAAACATCGACGTATATATTTCGCCGTCCCACCACACTAAGCTAAGTAGATCTTGACTTCCTGTGTTTCTTGCTCATAGGCGAAACACGTGGTGCCACTGCCTTGCTCATAAACGGATACCGTAGTGATCCTATCGGCAGTTGGAAACGGTGTATTGGATAGAGCGTGTGTTCTGCCTTACTTTCTTTCATCATGAGGGTATGGTACAATCAAATATTTAGAAATGTGTGCTAGTTTTAGACGCTCCTGCTACTGTTTTGGGACGGGCCTTTCTCTTTTTCTGTTCTCAGGCTACATCTTCCTTTGCCTATGACATTACTCAAGTGCGCTAAAGACCTCCGTTGCGAACGAAATCTGTGACACCTTTTGTTGAGATCGCTTCACAGTCTTGGAGATTACGCGTGCGGGGTTAGCGTTTGCAGGCCTATGCAATTTCTATACGACGTTTCTATGCAGTAAGTCTTGCGTGTCCGACATAGTGTCTTTCATGCGCATGCGCCACTGGCGGATCCCTCCGCTGTGTATTGTCTTGTATCGAAAGAACGTTAATTGATGATCACTTTTGCGATGACTTGCAATGCTCAATTTTGCTTGCTCAGTTAATCTATATGAATGTCGCACTTCAAGGCAGTTTTTTTAAATTTGCATTTCTCAACACACACATCCAAGCGGCAAGCTTTCACGATCCATGTATTTACTGTTTACTGTTGTTGCTGTTTCTAATTCTTGTTCCTGCTAATGTCCCTGCCCTCCCGACTGACTCTGGTGCGCCTCTCACGCGGTGCTCGACGGGATCTCCCCTACGCAGCAATCTATCTCAGTTGTCGCCATCTTAGTTAGTGTTCTGGTGCTATCGTTGGTTTGCTCGGCCGTCAACGCTGGATTTCACGGAGGTGGACATTCTCACTCGGCTCGCCATCAGGACGTACGTGTCAACTTTCCTTCACAAGCTATTGAGCGATTGATTTAGCGTTGCGACTCTGAAAAATGATACGTTAGAACGTACCTGAAAACTTAGCAGTAGCTGTCAAAGGTTCAAATATAGGCAACTACAAGAGAAAGTATACATAAAGTACTCTAATTACGATCGTTAGTGAATGGCTGCTGTTTTGGTTGTTCCTTTGCAATCAAGTCAAGTCAAGTCAAAAGCACTGTTTATTGAAGGGTCATATATGCCTAAGTATACATTGTTTTTAACAAAAGATTTAACCTCTGAATATAATTAGAACATACACCAGGTCTGTCGACTTTGCAGGCTTCGTGGAACTTTCCACGAGAATGTGTTGTTTACCTCCACTGAGCGTGCAACTTCCAGTGATCTAACATTCACACCACTTCGCAGTCCATTATTTATATGTTTAAACATGGTCTGGTCATACTAAGTTATATATATATATATATATATATCATAAAAAAGTACGAAACGATGCTGTGACTATATTTGAAGTCTCTATTCAAAAGTAAGCACTAAATCCCACCACTATCTCACTGGTTCACGAGCCGAAGCATTCCGTGTTCCCAGAGTGCCTGACTCTGTGACAAAAGCTAGTTCTCCACTCTGTTCTTCAATTCATCATCCGAGTTGAAGCGCATCTCTTTGAGATGTTTTTTAGTGGACTAAACTAATGGAAGTCGCAAGGCGACATGTCCGGGCTGTGAGACGAGTGCTAAAGCAGCTTCCTTTTAAATTTAGCCGGTACACTTTGTGTGACCCTAGGGACGTGTGCACGTGAGTTATTTTGGAGTAGAATCACTCCCTTCGTGAGCAGCCCAGGCTGTTTTCTGTCGATGGAATTGCGTAGGCCACGGAGTGCTTTACAGGACACGTCACTATTGATGTCCTTTTTGTGCGCGAAGAACTCTATAAGTGTCGGACCATGGACGTCGAAAAAATGGCGAGCATCACTTTGCCTGTTAAGAGCATAGCTTTGAATTTTCTACGGGGAAGTGATGATGCATGCCTCCATTACATGCTGTCCGGCTTTGTCTATGGTTGAAAGTGATGACAACAACTCTCTCGTCACCAGTGACAATCCGCTCCAAGCAACTGGGTCTTCAATATGCTGGAACTTTCCTTGCAGTGCTAGCCCCATATGCAGCCCTTTTGCGGTTCACTGAACTTCTTCGGAACCCACTGCGCTCTCACCTTCCGGTTACCCAACCTGTAGTGCACAATTGTCCACACAGTTCCAACGCCGGCGCCTCCATAATCACTGCCGACATTCGCATTGCAACACGCCGAGGTTTTCTCACCAGTCGTTTTTCTTGTCAATGAGTTCAGCCGTGATTACAGTGTCTTTCTGGCCTCGTCTCGGGTCACCACTCGAACAATCCCAGATACTCTCGGTCCTCCACGAAATCGGGCATCCCACTTCCTCGCTTACGTTTCCACGGTCTCCCCCGTACACGACTATTACTGAACGATGAATATCGGCCGGCTCGGCCGGTCATGCACACAACCGCACCGGATACTCCAGCTGTTTCACTACATTTTCCCTAAGCAGCATGTTTAGATTTTAACCGGTTTGGTAACCCCACCGTGCCCCCATCATGCTGTTGTGGTGATCTTGCGGATGCGTTGACCACCATTGCTTATCATGCGCCTTGAGTGTAGGCGCTCCGTTTTAAACGACACACTTACTCTGGCACTAAGAATTGCTAAGTTTGTGTGTGTACTGAAACCTACGTATCTATTCAAAGACGACAAATTAAAAAAATACTAACAAATGCAGAAAATTCTCTGTTGTTGTTTATCCGCCAAAGTTTATCAAACGGGAGACTCGAGAGCATCTGAATTCTTGCGTCAGGGGCTGTCGCTTGACATTCAACAAGGAAATGCAACATCTGTTCGGGCACATTGTTGAACTGGACTAATGCTAAGTTATTAGCCTGATAATATATATTCATATATATATATATATATATATATATTTATATATATATATATATATATATATATATATATATATATATATATATATATATATATATATATATATATATATATATATATATATATATATATATATATATATATATTCTCGCGCAACCAACGACTCAAAGGCGCCCTGTAGATAGAACGTAATTAAACGCTAAAATAATTTTCGATATCAAACGAACATCAGGGAGGATCAAACAAAAGGAGTCAAAAAGAGAATCCATTTGCTCTTGGTGTGCGATGATTAATGTAGCCATATGGCAACTACGCGTTCTCGTACGATATCGCCAATGGTCATGGAGCGGTAAACGGCCGAAAGGAAGCCGGTGGACCGCACGGCGTTGTGGGCTCATACTACATCGGCGACATCGACGGCCGCCAACGGAGAGTTCACTACGTGGCCGACAAAGCCGGATTCCGCGCACAGATCCACACCAACGAGCCCGGCACCAAGGTTTGTACTCGACTGGGCTGTGTGTCTTGTTTCTTCACTCATCTACATCCCACTTTATCGTCTGCGTTAGAGGCCCAGCTGTGTGTAGTAATATTAGTATGTATACTACCAAACGTGTAAGCCTTAATGACAATAAGTTAAATCTCGTAAATTTATCATACGTCGCTAACCGAGACATTTTGGTCGTTTGCATTGCGCTCTCTCGGGTAGACGTCCTATCCGGCAGCTGCCCACTATGCGTCGGCGAATGGCAAGAGCGCGCCGGCTGGCGGTTACTATGGCGGACCGCATCACGGCTATGGCCACGGCCATTCCGTCTCGTACGCGACGCACGGAGTCGACGCACCCGGTGCCGCCTACGGCCACGGATATGCTCCAGCCGCTGTCGGTCATCATGGAGCTCATCTCGGCGGCTTCCACGACGGACTCGGCCACGTGGGCCATTATGGCGGTGTAGCCTCGTTCGGCCACAACATCAACCACGGAGGTTACGGCGGAGGTCTTCGTGGCCACTTCTACGGATAGAAACCTCAATGAATTACCACTGTGTCTTTGATATATGTACATATATATCATATACGCATATATCTATAAAATCAAACGGCCAAATTTTATCGCTGTTGTAGATTTACCTCACTCTGGCTACCTCAAAGATCACCGGCGCAATCCATATAAATATATATATATATATATATATATATATATATATATATATATATATATATGTGCGGGTACGTACCATTGTACATAACTGCTAACTTCTATAGATCTTTTTGGCACTAGGCCTTGTTTTCTGTTTAAGAAATTTCTGGACACTACATAAGTCGCATTTATGATTTTTGAGGTAGCTTCGGCTGCCTGATTATGTATATAAATAAGTACATGATGTTCAACATTCAGTCAGGCCTTTAATACGGCGCAATGTTTATGCAATTATAAAACAGTTAATGAACTTGTATGATTTTTAAGGACATGGTGTATGGATGCTAGTTACAGCGCTGAGCTATAAGAATGTCTTGCATGCATATCTGCAAATCATGTATTTCACCCTTGCTAAACAGACTCTAAGTGATATAGCGTATGGATAAACTAAGATTTTTTTAAACGTCTACCAATGGAACAGAGTACATTTTGTTGCCATGCTACCAAATAAAACCTTGAAAACGGTTTTTAGAGGTTTCACAAAAATGTCATGATGTTGTTTTGATACTACACAAGCTGCGCGCACCATTGTTTGGTGCTTGCAGCTTCAACAGCAATCAACAACATTTCGTTGACTTGCCTTATTGTTTAGCTACGAAGGTGTAGTAACGATATAAACGTTCGTGGTATATGAATATATGTTTTTAAAGTAGAAGTCTGACGGTGTAGAATAACAATTACAGACTATCATAGAGTTCGGCGCGTGGCCAGAAATAACTACAACCCTTCCCGCCCTTCCTCTGAAAATAACTAATAATAATATTCATGTTGCTTTTGTGCTGAACTTAGAAATAAACTTACATACGCGTGGCAGAGCAAATTATGGCTCCTGCAAAATATCATCGCGTGAGCAGAACCGATCGACACGCTACATTCTCCCTCTTTCTTCCTCCAGGCATCGGTTTTGCACTGGCCTTCAGCCGTGCGACACCGTGCCTTTCCCCGTTGTTGATCGAATTGTCCTTGGCCGAAGCCCTCTAAAAACACATAATAAACCATACACGGATGGTCAGTCGCGGCTTCCCGGGCTTCTGGGCAGAACCTGAACGTTTGCGACGCTATTGCGTCTAGCCTATGTATTAACCGGTGATACACGCAGAAAGTAAATATTCAAACGTGTTGCCGCTACTTTTACTTCAGTCCACCGATCACCATTTTGAAATATTTACAATCAACAAACGCACACAGCAGAACAGGCAAACTATTATACGCAACAACTTACATGTGTAGCGTTATCAAAGGGTATCTAGTGTCTTGTAGAAACGACGTGTGAGGTGTTGGGTAAGCTCTTTGAGGTAATAGTACTAAGTTTAGCACTAAATACATTAACGTGTGAGGACGTCGCTATCGACGGTTCATTGCAAAACTCAGTCGAAGCAATCCGAATAACGATGGACAGACTCTCCGGCATAATGCAGGTAGATTTAAATCACCTGAAATTTGCAGGTGTATGTGAGTCCCTGCAGAATTTCACTGCGATATCAGCCCGGCAAAAGGCTTTTTTTAACGATGCATACAAACCACAAGCAGTTTTCACCATACGGATATACAGTTTCAGATTGTCAACGTGGCGGCAGGTGCACATTACGACTTTTCGTATATAAGTCATCATTGATGTAGCTCCATTATCAATCAGTTATATTTATTTCACTCAGATTGAGTATAATATACGGTTCAAGATGTTTCTTCATAATACTCTATCTTCTTCACGCTTTCGGCGAGAGAAGTAGTGCAACGATATGTTGTCCAGCGCTGTGCATTCCACTGCATGGTACGTGGCACACCTCTGCAGGCAGAACCGACAGGTGCACAACTCGTACTCCTCGTGAAAGGCTACGTTTGAACATACCAGGTAGTGATAACCATGCACTATGCACCTGGTGTATACGTGGCGGCTGTCACATGCAGAACCAGACCAAAGGTGCACGGCATTGAAAACGTCCAAACCACCGATCTCCCGTCTGGCCTGTTCGACTTTAGCTTCCCATTCAGAAATAAAACATTTGTATGGTACTGTACGCAGCATGTTCAGCCCTAGTCGGATTGTTTCAGTAGCCGGTGGACAGCCTGACATTGAGATATACAAAGCGACTCTTTGCTCGAATATACAAGCAAAGCACTCGCTTCACATATAATAAAAAACACCTCTCAAACCAGTTAACATTCGCCTAGTGTGAGGTGGCTCCACACCCTGTCAAGGCCATACATCAGTCCCGAAACAATCTTAAGCAGAAGAGCCTCACTGCTGAGAAAACGGAGAGTCTGCGGACATTGCCTTATTCCCCGTAAAGAGAGACAAGTGCCTTCCGTACTGTTTCCTTTATATGCGCTGGGAACGTCGTTCCCGTATAATGAACCCGAAGGCCAAGATACTGGAAAGAGTTAACAAGCTCCAATGGTTGGCCGCAGCAACGTATAACGTCTCTGGCAGCCAATCGACCTCCACGCTTGAATTTCATGGCTTTGGTCTTCCTGGTGTTTATCTCAAGTCCCTTCGAAGCTAGGAATGTCTCTATCATAGAGTTAATGCGCTTGATGGCACCTAGGTCGCAATGAGCGACCACGATATCATCTGCATACATCACCACCACGGCTTTTTGGTACTCCTGTCAAACGTAACCGAAGAGATCAGCAAGGAAAAGTAAACGAGACGCAGCTCAGCTGATCTCTTTGCGGAGTTCCCACGTTTTGCTTAATCTCCAATACACCCTGCTCACCGTCTACCAACAAGGTGTCCTCCTGAAAGAAACTTGCTATTACACTCAGGAGAGAGCCACCCACTCCTGCTCGTTGAAATGCTTCAACCAGCAGATAGCGAGGGGCTTTGTCAAAGGCCTTGACGCAGTCAGTAAAGACTGCATACAGATGACCTCTGGGTTGTGCCACAGCTCGCTCGATTTCTGACTGGAGAACGTGGATTGCATCACGGATGTCTCGATCTCTCCTAAAGCCGAATTGCTCCGGTGGAGGTGCCTCCTCGGCCACGTGCTCAATCCGCCGAATAAATAACTTACAGAAAATCTTCTTCAATGTGCGTTCTGACGCCACTCCACGGTAGAGATTTGGATCCTGTTTGCCATCACGATGCCTACCCTTGAACAAAAGAGAAAGCCTGGCGACATGCCAGACTTAAGGCATCCGCCCCCTCTTTATAATTTAATTAAAGAAAACACAAAGAGTTTCTGCCAAGAGAGAGAGTGATTGAATCCAATGCTCATAGCAGACCTGATCGGGCCTTAAGCTCTTTCTCTTCGGGAGTGACCGTAGGACCTGGCACACCTCCTCCACCTCGAAAGGCAGATTTATGTTGTGCTGCTCCAATGTAAGCGGATGCTGTACGATTGGAGATACGGCCGCAACGTCACGATTGAATAAGAGATTAGTTAGGTGGCTCTTTACCTGTCCGTTACTAAGCGGATTCACCGCCCTACGAGATCGCACGATGTAAGCTGAGAGCTCTCGTTCTGCTCTTTCGAGCAGCCGTCGTTCCTCCCGCCTCGCGTGTTCCCTTTTATGATCATAGCAGAGTCTTATATAAGCCTTTCTACGCTCAATGTAGTCCCGCCTGGCTTGCAGTGATGATGGTGCTCTGGCTCTTGCTTGGCGCAGGAGTCCGAGCACTTCACCGTGGGCGAGGTAGCAGGCTTGAGAGTACCACGGACGTGATCGCCTCTGCCATAACCTTTTCCACTTCACTGCACTTCTCATCGTCCTCTCCAGCTGGCCACAGATGGTATCAATGTCAGGGCTTACCTCAAGGCCGCTCACCGCTTTGTCTAAAAGAGATAATTTAATCCGTCTCATTGCAGACCAGCGCGGCGGATTACGTCGGTCTCGCCAAATACCGGGATCATCGACGTAGCTCCATTAACATCTCTCTTAGTAATTTTTAATCGAAACGTCGAGGTGCCGTCATTACAAACATTTTGCAATCTGAAGTCGGCTTAGCTAATTGTTTTCAAACGCAACATTCTGATCGGCACACGTAAAGTACGTGGCCGAAAAGGTCCAAAGGGTCTCCCCGAACTTGGCGCGGATCACACCTAGGGTCTGTGGGGTGGCTGAGGAAAAAAGAAGGCTCCTGGCCTCGGTAGCCAAATCAACGGCGCTATGCGCAACCCCAGTCAGAGGGGACATGGCAATGCGAACGGCAAAAAATATAAGTGCACTAAGGTCGACACAACGAACGCTGGCAATCAGGGTAAGCCGGGCGTACCGAACCGTCTCGACTAAAGCTCTCCTGGTTTTAGCCAAAATGCTGCCATGGTACCTCATAGTGCCAGAAGGAGGTAACATGTCTCTAGATGAAGGTCTGAATCTCACCAGGGCCAGAAGTGCCACTATATCGGCCTGGCACGAGGAATAGGCGCAGGTAAGACTTGGTGTAATCACAGGGAGCTGGACCAAGTGTCTGATACCGGACCTCAGGGCCTGTTCTGAACGGATGCGGCCAGTTTTAGAGTTCAAGGATCAAGAAGGCCATTAGCGATACCTGCGTACTGTGCGACTCTGGAGAGACGGACAACGTGGAACATACTGTTCTGCGGTGTGATGCTCTCAGGGAAGCACGGGACGCAGCACCAATCGCTGTGAGAGGCCGACCCATCAAGGAGGGTGGTCGCCCATATGATGGCTTCGGCGGAGACATGGAGGGAGGCGACGAACTTGTTTGACGCCGATTTGACACTCAAGACAGCCAAGGAAACGGCCAGGCAGGAGAGGCTCGAGCGGGTCTCTCGGGAGAGTGGTCGAGACGAGGAGCCGAGGGAGGGGGTGGGGAGCAGCGGGGCCCTCAGGGTCTCGACGCACCCTCACAGGACGGATTACAAAATGGCATTCCCCTATCAAACCGCAGGTAGACATGCGGGATGATAGTCAGGGATAGAGCTGATTAAAGGAGAACGGCAGAGACGCCTTTCCCACGACTTCGAGGTAATGCTAAAGTAATACCGAGCCTGGGGGGGTGAGGAGGAATCAGGGTTTATTGGGTTTGTGAGTCTCACACTAGTCACATAGGCTGCTAGTGGCGCATGGGCATCTTGCATTCCCAAAACCTCCCAGAACAAAATAAAAAGCGCAACACTCTATGCCATAGCGTCTATAAAGGATGTGATACTGTCGAATGAACGGTGCAAAGTGCAGTTAGACGGAAGTGTAGGGGGGGCAACAGATTTTGCGTTCGAAGTTTGTTAAAGCATTTTGCCTCACCTTTCGTGACCTACACAATGTTAACGTCGGACCACCCGACGCGAGCCATCCGCCATTATTATTCGGTCTCGTAGGGTAGACACTCACTCGAAAAATATTATGTTCGACTTCGATGCAATAGGTTTGGACTCTCTCGTTGAAGCGCACTTCTTTAAAAAAGCTTGGGACTGAGCCAGATTTATTAAGAGTATTGATGACATTCTAAGTTGATCTCAGCAGGGATACTCAATGACTGTTTTAATGTGACTTTGAGTAAAAGGCGCATGCTTAGGACAAGACGTATCTCCAGAACCTCCTTATATTTAGAAGTAAGGTCGGTGGCAACAGAGACGGTATTTCAACGAAATGTTAGGGAGGAGCTCAAGAACATTTTATTTCATCTGATGACTGGAATGGTCGCTCATATGGTCGGCCGACCCCCCCTCATCCCACGAGAGTACTTTAAACTTTGGTAGGAAATGGGCATCCGTGACGCGATCTATGTTCTCTAGCCAGAGGGTGCCTTAATAACCGATCTGTGACAACGTTTAAAGGGCATTTGTACGCAGTATTTTGCAACGTGAAATCCTCTAGTACTGTCCTTTACCACCTACCGGTATAATCCCTGGATTAGACAGAAGTCGGTGGCGCTTTGAAGTTTTATCAGCAGCTTCTTGGCCGAAGACGCTTCACTGGTGGAAGGAAGCAATAGGCTACTGGCAAGGTAAAGCCAAACGTGGGTACCCTCAGTGTAATCCGATTCCGTGCTTGGAGTGAGTGCAAAAACGCCGTGGTTGTTATGTTTCCGGCTATCATAGTGGTAACACGATGCAGCATCGGTGCTATCAAACGCCTAACATTAAAATGTATACTTGTGATTAAAGGGACTAAAGTTAATGCCCCGAAAGCTAATGCTAGGTTCTGACATGAAAAGCAATTGGCCGACGGAGATTTCAGCTTATAGTGCGTTCAGCTAGGCTCAGTTACGGACAAGGGCGTAATCGAAATGGCGCTGTATAATAGCGACAGGAACTTAGCAAACCTTAAAGATTATTAGAATGAATCTTTATGTGCATTACCTAAGCGGTAATTATTAGTATTACCGAAAAGTTGCATACACCTTTTTAATAAGAAGAGCTTTCGAGTCCCTAAATCTCTCACTTATAATTAATTAATTGATATTTATTTCACTCAAATTGAGTATAATATTCGCTTCGCGTATAGCTTGCCCTCACAATCCCTTATCTGCCTCGAACCTTTCAACGAGACAAACATTTCAGCTATTTATCCTCCGGTGCTGCGTTCCACTGCACGTTACTCGGCACATCTCTGTGGCCAAAACCGGCAGGTGCAGAACTCGTATGTATCGTGAAAGTTAGTGTTCGAACATACCAGGCAGTGATAACTATTCACTTTATACCTGACGTATACGCTAAAGACAGCCTGTGGCTTGAGCACCAATTTGAAATAAAATTAGGTGGGCCGTTTTTATATCTGAATTCGCTAGTCTGAATTTGTAAGACCCATGAGCAAAGAAAAGCGATGTCATCGGCAAAAGCGATAGCATTTAGTTTGCTTACTTTTAGGGGGGCATAATACATATTTGGAATAGTGTTGGTGAGGAGCTTGTTTCTTGTGGTGCACCGAGGTGCGGGAAGCATAGATATGTTGTCTTGTAATTTGAACAATTATTGTCGTTTAAGTGAGATTTAAACAATGCGATCGCACCTTCAGCAAATTTTAGTTGTGTGAGTATATTAGTGAGCATGTTTTTATTGACTAAGCCGAATGCTTTTTCAACATCAAACAAGATGCTAGCAATTATTTGATTGGACTCCCAGCGTTTAGTTATATATGTGTGATGTGAGTAAAGGCTAAGTCGGTATTACATTCACTACGGAATCTAAATTGTATCATACTCATATATTGTGTGTTATAAAGATATAGGCAAATATGATTACTGATAATTAATTTAAGTAAGTTTACCAGAAGTTGCTTCGGATTGATTCATCATTTGATTGTGCTTTCGACTTTGCCCTGCACCAGCACGGTTGCAGCGCTATGGGGTCCAGCTTAGAGTGCCAGGGTTGAGACTCATCCATCTCCGAAACTCCCTGGTCTGCATGCTGCCACCATTTAGAAGGAAACGACTTTGGCGCATCGAAATGCAGTTCGGACCGTTGTTTTTAAATGACATCTTCTCTTGCAACTGAAGAACGAGGAAACACGTGACTCGTAGTATAATGTTTTAAACGTAGACTATTATATAACTCTTAAGCCTGTGTTGGGCTAGTTGTATGGTTTAAAACATTTATTGTGGTGAGTATACTCAATTGTGTTGCTTTATTGCTTATACACTGCTGATTTGTACATATACTCGTGTTTGTGTATATTTTGAACGAAAGATAACAGATTGCCAACTTGTTAGGCACGTCAATAGAACCTGAATGATTAATCGATTGAAGTAAACGCAGCTTTTAGGTTGATAGATATTTGCTTAATTTCTGTTTCCCTTTTTGAATATTGGTGTAATTATTACATATTTGAACTTTTCCGGGCATGCCCCTTGTCTAATACATTGGTTAAATATGTCTGCCAAAATATTTTTTTATGTAGAATATGTATTGCTTAATGAACTTTCTGGAAATATGTGTTTGCCAGCCACTTGCAAACAATGCTTTAAGTTTACTTTACTTATATATAATTAATATAATAATAACCGCTTCGGCGGTAATTTCACTGAATGCAATGCTTTCAGTGGGAACACCCCTTGGTCATGTAATTTGATTAATTTTGTAATTGTTGCAAAATATATATTGAGCATACCGGCTACCTCGGCAGGGTCAGTTGTGGAAGTATTGTTGTGCTTGATCGAGGTAATTCTCTTTTACTTATGTATATTTCTGTCACAGGGCGTGATAGCAATTATCTATCTCGGTCGGAGAGAAGTTTAATTTGTCCGCATAGAATTAGAATCGCTATTGAACGTAGGTTCTTAAATATATATATATATATATATATATATATATACATATACATATATACAATGCAAAATCTACGTTTACGGGAGAACCAGTTAACGCATGAAGGAACCGTTTATACCGGCGTGTTTGGAGGAAAACTCTGCACCACGGAAGACGCTTTACTGGCGTGCGTAGCGGAATACGAATAGCCAGATTGAGGAAAGTCATAAAAAGCCGATATGTTGTTATGTCTTACGTTAACGCTTTTTCGTGAAAAACCGTAACATTTTTCCATTACGACCAAAAATGTGTGCCCAAAAGACCAGTCTCGCGCAATAGCAAATTTACTGCCCACCATTTTCGTACCAAAGTGATGGTGCTGCGTTACGTAGTTGTCAAGTAACTACGCTTTTTCAATATCCATTTAGAAAACCGAAGGCATGCATGCTTACATAGGGTGTATGAGAAAAATAAGTACAAATTTCGAGGTTTATTAGAACTTGGCAAGATAATTATTTTTCCTAGTGGAAGGAGGGGGCGGAAACGTCTTGGCAAAATGTTTCAGCTCTGAACGTGAAAGTTTGCTCGTAAAAAAACGAAAATGGTGGCCATTAAATTTGCTAGTGCGTGAAAGTGGTCTTTTGGACCTTCATTTTGTCGTAATAGAAACATTTTACGATTCTTCACGAAGGACGTTAACGTAACACATCGACTTTTTAAGAGTTTTTTTCAATCTGGCTATTCGCTACGCAAGCAAAAATGAAGTGTCTTCCGTTGTGCAGAATTTTCCTCTAAACATGCTTGTATGATTGGTTCCTTCATGTGATGACTGCTTCTCCCGCAAACGTACATTTCGCGCAACTATGTAGGAGAAAAAAGGCAGAATGACTTCCTTTATAAACTTTACTCTCTCTTCTAAACAAAACGTTTCAGCGTCCTCCCTCCATTGGGAAAAATTATTTTCTTGCCGAATTCTACCAAACCTTGAAATAAGTACATAACGATAGGAATGGCCACGTAGTCATTTTACCCGCAACGTATTATAATAATTGCTATTATAATTTTGGGCCTTATAAGCTAGTCTGTTTTCCCTATTCTCATCTGTGCAAGTTCCAAATCAAACCACTGGTCAGTAATTCGTGCGTTTTTTGGCATGGTTCGTTTGAGCCGAATAGAGAAATGTTTCTCTTACAGATGGTTTAGTGTAAAACTAAGAAGAGAAAAGTTTGTCTATGCGAAGTCACTGGTTGGCCACGGCATTGTTGCTAGTGCTTGCTGAAATTCTAAATAGATTTCTGTCTTGAAGTTCCTTCGCGGTTAGTTTTTAGTTTGCGTTCTCGAACGTGATGTACCTTCTAGCCCAGTAAAGTCCGCAAAAATTGGTCATTGACTGGGCGTGAGAACAGCGACAGCGCCATTTATATTGTTCAATGTGGGTTCGTCATTGCGGAGGAGAACTACCATTATCAGCAAGGCGAGTTCTTGGAAAAGGACGAAGATCATGCGATATAATGTAGAGAAGGAATTCCGATGTTGTGGAATTTGGTTTTCGAATGTCGACATAGTAATCCCCTAGGATAATTGTTAAGATGTTTGATGGCTAACCCGTAAGAAGTACAGCGTCTAAATCTAGTTTGAAATTATTCAAGTTGCTATTATAAAGTGTAATTACGGCAGCATTTCACCCTGGGATTTCGGTTTGGCAAGCTATACCTTAAATGTTATTTTATTATGTAAGAGTTTTTCATTTATACAAAAAAAAAGAGTTTTTGTTGAGTATTTTGTTTTTGAAATTAAGATAAAAATTACTCTGAGATAAAAATACCTCGAACAGTAAACGGTGATTCACGGTGCCTAGTTCTCGCTATAAAGTGGCTATATAAAAAATATACATGTAGATATACAAGACCTCCCAGGAAGACTTAAAAAGCTACATACAGAATTGTAGAATTGTAATTTTTTTTTCAATGGAACGTTGTCTCTGAGAAGTATTGTTTAGGAATGAGAATGTTATTACTAAAATCCGTGTCTCTGGTGTTGTTGCCCGACAGAAGGGCACAAAATATGCAATGCAAGCCAACCATTCCTCAGCAGAATAATTGGGACATGGTCGTTTAGAAGATAAAAAATTAAGTTTTTTTATTAGCTTTCACGCCAAATACATCCACAACGTAGCCATACGAATATTCGCAGCTCTTAAACCTCACAAATTCAGAAAAATGCGCGATGACGATAATTTTGGTATTAAATCCATGGCAATGCGAGCCGTGATTGCGGAGTAACTACGATTTTTCAGCAGACATCAATTGAGTGCATGCACAAATGACTTACTCTAACAGATGAATCACTCGTCATAGCTCTAGAAGCTCACACAACTAATTATTAGCTTGCAGTAACTGCTCGATGGTGCCTTCGCGAACCATTTGGCAGATTTGGTAGCGTTCTCAGAAATTTCGCTAGACGTCTTGGAATATACTAGGCATTGCTCGAACAGCGACAGCAGCGGAAGTATTGTGATATCAGCGACCAGCTCTTCACGGAATCCGACCGAAGTCTCGCAGACGAAAGTCTCTAGGTGATCCCAAAGAAAAAAAAATTGTTACTTTTAGATCAGGCGATTGCGGTGGCCAAGCAATCGGCCTGTCTCGGCCAATCCACCGATTCGCAGGCGGGGGTGGAGTGCGGTGGCGCTTCGTCGTGTGAGCCTAATAATACTTTTCGGGCCAAGATTTAACGTCCACGGGACTACTTTTTGCATTGCTTCATCCATGGACCCCCATAAAAACACATATGCAACGGTGAGGCTCGAACCCGCGCACCTATGTGTCTCCTCCGATCGCGAGGCGCAGGCGAATGCACCACGCCACCGGGCTCGACGTCGTGTGAGCCTGCGAGGTAGCTGTTCACCAAGCCCGCCCACGCATTTGCGGAAAAACGCCTCTGGCGTCCACACTAGTGAATCCTGTGCGGTTCTCACTTGCCTAATCATGGGTGATGTACCTCTTGTATAAAGCAAGCTTTATCGGTGAGAAGCACAAGGAACCCCGCATTGACTTTTACTTGCCGCACAAACCAGCTACAGTAGACAAACCATCGCTTGTAATCTGAGCCTAACCAGAGCTTAAACTGACTGCCGTCAATACCGATGTAGTCGTTCGGCTCTTAGCACACTGTGAAAGGTACTACGACTTTCACCAACGTTTCGGGCCACATCGGTCGTGCTTGAAAAAGAACGATGCGCTACTGCCTGAAAGATGCGCTCTTCGATGGCTGGTGTTCTTGCCGTCCTCGGTCTTCCAGCGTCGTAATGGCGGACATGGTATGATCCAGTTTCACGCACGCAACAATATATGTTCACAAACGTTTTAGTTCATGGTAAGCGTCTATTTGTAAAACGCATCTGGTATATCTGTCGCACCTCGTGTGTGTTACACCGTGCTTCAACAAAAATATAAGCGATTTCAACTTGTAAATTCTTCTCTTTCAGACTAATATTTTCACTTGTCATTTGAAGCATCACCTTGTTTTTATCATCATAGTCGGCCTTACAATCGATTCTGGCATCGAAATGACCGCCAACATTTAGCCAGAATTCAACCAGATTTAATCCTGAAGGTCCAATGAGCAGATTTAATCCTGAAGGTCCAATGGTCAGATTTAATCCTGAAGGTCCAATGTTTACCGTCTCAGCAACCTTGGCGGATTCGAACGTGTGTGGGAAGTAAAATACAGCGAAACTACCCCGCCCGAAGGACATTATGCAGCATTCGCATTTTCAGACGCATTGCATTAGTGGCAAGCGCTTATGCTTAGGTAGATACCCCACTTAAAGGCCTTCGCCGACCTCTCGCAGATGCGGCAGGCAGATGGTAAAACCCATATTTCATTAACATGCAGTTTGTCATGCTGAAATGTGAGGAATGCAGGGTCAACAAATTGAAACATGTAAGCAAGTGCAAGATCAATTGCCTCTACGCTTGAACTTCGTATGCAGATGTGCATCTGGGAGAACAGCTTTGGAGGCCATATCACACTTCACATTAATAATTTAAGACTTGAAGAAAGCCCTCATCAGGACAAAGAAGTTTTCAAATGTGTGGAGCAAGACACTGGTAAAATCCTAGGTATGTTTATCTGCACGAAACGATTTAATCCCGCACCGCACCGTACAAAATGCAATCATATACTTGAGGTAAGTGCACGTTATGTACTACGTTATGGTTAAGGCATTTCATATCGCAAACAATTGCAGAAGGAAGTACTGCGACTCTATTGGAATAAGCCCAAGTACCGTGAGTTTTCACCGGTTTGACTGGCTGATGTTGTCTAACATGGAGAAAACTAACCCGAACTTCGACTGTTTGAATTGGGCGTACCAGAAGTGCCGCCCCATACCAACGTAAGCGTCCCAGAACCTGCTGATCCCATATAGCAATATTCCCACCAGCGAATGCTTCTGTGCTGCGCCCGACTGTTCAAAGCCAATGGCAACACATTGGCGTATATATTTGGGCGTCGCACCACACCAGGCTAAGATCATGACTTCCTGTGTTTCTTGCTCATAGGCGCATAACGTGGTGTTGCTGTCTTGCTCATAGGCGGGTTACGTGGTGGTGCTATCGGCAGTTCGATACGGGACATTGACTAGAGCGTGTATTCTGTCTAACCTTTTTTCATCATGAAGGTATGGTACACTCAAATATTTGTGTTAGCTTTTGACACAATTATTGCTGTTTTTGAGACCGTCTTTCCTCTAAAACTGATTTTAGGAAATAGTTCCCCTGCCTACTAATCTAAAAAACTAAAGTGCATTAACAACCTCCGTTGCGAACGAAATATCTGACACCTTTTCGAGTGACAGCATTTGAGATTACGCATGCGGGATTAGAGTTTGCAGGCTACAGCATTTTCTATATGCGGTTTCTCTGCAGTAAGTAAGTATCGCGTGCTCGGTGCAGCCCCAAGTGCCATTCAAGCTCACCGATCCCTCCGCCGTGTATTGCCAGATGTTGGAATAACTTTAATCGATGATCACTTTTGCGGTGACTTGCAATGTTTGGTTTTGTTTGCTTCCGTAATCTATATGCATGCCGCACTTCTAGGCTATTTCTTATACGCATATTTCAAGAGACATGCAAGCGGTCAACTTGCACTATTCATGCACTTACTTTTTACTGTGTGCGGTAAAGTTGTTGTTGTTTCTGTTTTTATTTGTCTGCTAATGCGCCGACTGACTCTGGTGCACGTCTCATGCGGTGCTTGACGGGATATTCCCTACACAGCATTTTGTCTCAGTTGCCGTCATGTTAGTTGGTGTACTGGTGTCGTTGGTTTGTTCGGCCGTCAACGCTGGATTTCACGGAGGTGGACATTCGCACTCGACTCGTCATCAGGACGTACGTATCAACTTTCCTTCACGCCATAAGCAATTGATTTAGCGTTATGATACTAGCAAATTATACGATGGAAGGTGAAACGTACCTTTAAGCTTAGCAGTGGCAGGGTGTTTATTGCACTGTTGTTGCATCAAAGTTTCAAATGTGGGCAACTTGAGTTGCGCTCATTTTAAGTTTTTATAAATTTACGTCAAGTACTCTAAATACTGTCGAGCCCAGTGGCATGGTGGCTTAAGTCTGCGCCTCGCAACCGGAGGAGACGGGTTCGAGCCCCACCGTTGCACATTTGTATTTATGGGGGCCCGTCTATAAAGCAATGTGAAAAACAGTTCCGTGGACGTTAAATCTTGACTGAGGGTCAGCCCGAAAACTTTACTTTACTTACTCTAAATACTATCGCTAGTGAATTGCTGTTGTGTTGGTTGTTCGTCTGAAATCATACGAATTAGATATATGAGCGCGTTCAAATGAAAAGGTACGAAACAACCCTTTAGGCATAATTGAAGTCTTTATAATTGAGCTTAGCTATCCCACTGTTGCACAAGTCGAATAGTTTCCTATTGCCATAATGCCTGCGGCTGTGACAAGAGCCATATACTGTGTCGATTAGTTCGTCGTTCAAGTTAAAGCGCCTCCCTTTGAGATGTTTTTGGACCACTTGGCTACATGCTACTTTAACTTGAACTTGACCACTGTATGTGACGCTGAAGACGTATGCGCGCGTTTTTGTAGATCAGAATACCTCCCTCTGTGAGCATTCCAAGCTGTTTGCTTGATGAAGTTGCGTTGGATATGGAGTGTCCCGTCCAAATACACCAGGACATAACCCGTTATACACCTGCTTCTCTCCTCCGTCATACGCACAACCATGCCGGACGCTCCAGATGCCTTATTACGTTATCCCATGCGGCATATTTAAATGTTAACCAATTTGGTTGGTACGGCCTTTCGTGTATGCAGGTAGTTCAACAAGTTCTTAAAATGTAAACCAAGAATTTTCCAAATCTTGTTTTTAATTTTTTCTTATTCGATATACTCCCCGAGAAGCTCAATACACTTTTCCCACCGAGATTTCAGAGCATTTATACCTCTTGAGTAGAATTCCGCGTCTTTAGACTGAAAATAGGCATTGACAGCAACCTTAACCTCTTCATTGCTGGAAAAACGCTTTCCACCGAGACTATTCTTCAAATGTCCGAAGAGGAAATAATCAGAGGGGGCCAGGTCTGGAGAATAGGAAGGTTGTTCAATAAGTTCGAACCTCAGTTGGGCCAGTTTTGCCGATGCTTGCCGCGACTTGTGCGCAGGAGCATTGTCCTGATGAAACAGGACAACCTTCTTCTGCAAAGCGGGCCGTTTCACGATGAGTTCTTGCTTCAGGCAGTCCAACAGTCTTGCATAATTTTCTCCCGTGATCGTTTTACCGCTCTCAAGGTAGTCGACCAGAATTATTCCACGTTGATCCCAAAAAACCGTAGCCATCATCTTTCCGGCCGATGCCGTTGTCGCACCCTCTTCGGAGGTCCTTCACCAGGTGCACACCATTGACGAGATGCTTCTTGGGTCTCGGGAGTGTAGTGATGAACCCAGCTTTCATCGACGGTCACGAATCTGCGCCAAAAATCCGACGGATTTTTCGACATCTTGGCCAAATTTCGCTGTGAAGCGGAAACACGCGCGTCTTTTTGGCCTTGGTTGAGCAAATGCGGCACCCATTTTGCTCTGAGCTTTTTCATCTTCAAGTTTTCCTGCAGGATGAAATGCACTCTACCCAAACTAATCCCCAAGGCCTCCGCTATCTCCCTAATGTTCACTCGCTTATCTGCGGCAACGATTTTCCGCACTTTTTCCACGTTTTCCTCATCAGTTGCCGTTTTTGGGCGTCCTGAACGTAGTTCATCCTCGGTGCTCCTGCAACCTCTTTTTAACTCATTATTCCAGTTGGAAACAGTGGCAAAACATGGCGCAGAGTCACCGTACACCTCGTCTAACTCAGTTTTCACTTGGGTCGCATTCCAACCTTTGAAATAAAAATGCTTGATAACCACTCGAAACTCTTTTTTCTCCATTTTTCAAAATCACGCCGATACGTTGCGCGGGAAAAGCGATCAAACGAAATCGCAACGGCCAATCACCATAATATTTTGACTGCTAGCATTCGAAAAGTTGCCGTTTCCAATAGCGGTGAAAGCGCGCCAAAATTCGAATTCTGAAAAGCTCATTTAAGAACTTGTTGAACTACCTATATATATACAGTTAGCACATTCGACGAAATATGCTAGCCAACGAGTGAGTGTTGAGGCGTTAAAAAGAGAATCCACTTCTTCTTGGTGTGCGACGATTACTGTAGCCGTATGGCAACTACGCGTTCTCGTACGGTATCGGCAATGATCATGGAGCGGTAAACGGCCGAAAGGAAGCCGGTGGACCGCACGGCGTTGTGGGCTCATACTACATCGGCGACATCGACGGCCGCCAACGGAGAGTTCACTACGTGGCTGACAAAGCCGGATTCCGCGCACAGATCCACACCAACGAACCCGGCACCAAGGTTTGTACTCGACTGGGCTGCTGTGTGTCTGTGTTAAGCTGTTACCGTGGAACTTGTATTTGTCTATTAAGCAAATTCTTCGCTTCGGCAATATGGCGTAGGAATACGTAGACTTCGTGGCAGACGATCGAGTCTTGTACGTACCTATGTACACGTATTTACGTCGAGTTTGAATATATATATATATATATATATATATTCTTTGCGAGCGCTTGGGAACCTCCATTGAGACCGCTACACAAGAGACCGATTACTGGTCTCAACAACTACACAACACGTTCGATGGGGCACATTTTAAAAAAGCACACGAAACGCCCTTTGTACATTACTGGATTAAGGGTATGCCCTACCTATCTGGTAAGGAGTATTTAAACCTACTAAAGCTCAGGATCAACGCACTACCAACGCGTGCCAGATTGGCCAGGGGACGCCCGGGCTACAACAAACGTTGTAGGCACGGGTGTCATGCGCCTGAGACGTTGACTCATGTCGCTCAGATGTGCGATATAGCACACAAACAAACCATAAAGAGACATGACGACGTCTGTGATCGCGTGGCGCGTCTTCTCCGCGAAAGGGGTCATGAAGTGGTTCGTGAGCGAGTATTCCGTCGACCGGGCGCACCGGGTCTAAAGCCCGACCTCGTAATAACAACACCTACCAAGGTCTGGGTTTTAGATGCCGAGGTTTGCGGCCCGAACCGGGACCTGGCAAAAGCACGGCAAGACAAGATCGCCAAATATGGCGTCGAGTTCCTAAGAGCGGCGCTCCCCTACCCGCAAAAACCTCGCAGATTCGGATCCATCACTATCTCTATGAGTGGTGTATGGGACTCCGAATCTGCGAGGACGCTCTTGGGGCTCGGCGTCACGAAGAGGAATCTTATGGATCTCACCGTTTTAACTTTGCAAGGAACCTTGAGGATATATCGCTCGCACCGGATCCATAAGAGCGGGGGCTACCATCAAGCAAGGACACGGACAACTGACTCTTAACTTCACGTGACACCTTTTTACCACCATTTTTATTAAGGCGAGCACTGCCGAGTGTGCAAACGTATTGTAAATGATTAATAAATCATCACAATATTTTCTATATATATGCGTAACTATGGTCACACTACGACCACGTTTGTGCCTAGCTTGATTTCTTTCTCTTTTCAATATACTACTTTACCGTCTGACTTAGAGGCCCAAGTGCGTCTCACGGTTCTCTAATAATAATAATAGTGGCAACTGTAGAAGCCTGAATGACAACCAGTTAAATCTCGTTAATATATGATATGTCGCTAACCATCACATCTTGGTCGTTTGCATTGCGCTCTCCGGCAGAGCTCCTATCCAGCAGCTGCTCACTATGCGTCGGCGAATGGCAAGAGCGTGTCGGTTGGCGGTTACTATGGCGGACCGCACCACGGCCGTTCCGTGGTTCCCGGTGCCTACGGCCGCGGATATGCCGCTGTCGGTCATCATGGAACTCATCTCAGCGGTTACCACGGACTCGGCCACGCGGGCCATCATGGCGGCGTAGCCTCGTTCGGCCACAGCATCAACCACGGAGGTTACGGCGGAGGTCTTCACGGTCACTTCTACGGATAGAAACCTCAATGAACTACTAGCACTGCCACACATATATATACGAGTATATAAAACCAGAGCGCCAAAATGTACCACTCTTGTATATTTACGTACCTCAAGCAACCCCCAACGATTCCAAATGCGATTTATGTAGTATTCAGGATTT
Source organism: Dermanyssus gallinae (assembly GCA_003439945.1). NCBI lineage: Eukaryota > Metazoa > Arthropoda > Arachnida > Mesostigmata > Dermanyssidae > Dermanyssus > Dermanyssus gallinae. Next base: position 51,181 of record QVRM01003701.1, on the reverse strand, counting down.
TAGAAACAGAAAACAAGGTTGAGTGCCAAGTGATTCTATATAAGGTAACGTTCAGCTACGTACAATCATACGTACATATATATATATATATATATATATATATATATATATATATATATATGATAAACTTAGGCCGTCTGTTTTTATATATAAGTAAATTACGTTCGAGATTACTTCCGGCCTTTAAAACAATAAGGAACAATGTTCAAAAAACTGTGACAAAGTTAATGCAATTGTGTGGTTTTCGACGACATAATGCATGGACATGATGTGCGTGACAGTTGCGACCGTGCAAGCAATCGGCATGACTTATTTGCATGCACGCAAAACATGTGCATTATCCATGCTTTGGCGTGTAAATATGTCAAGTCTTTCTTTTAAAAAACACCTGCCAGTAAAGCATAGTACATTTTGTTAATATAAAATCAAATAAGACTTTGGAAAGTTTTTCAAAAGTGATTGACTTGCTTTATTGTTTAGCTTCCTAGCTGAGTGTTATAAATATATTTTACATTTATAAAATATAGTTTTTACACCAGCGACGCCAATGTAAACAATCGTGGCACTTAAACATATTTTTAATGTAGTCGTTCTTGGAAGTAAGAATAAACCTACATAAGGGCGACAGAGCACCTTCTGCTACATATCATAGAGTGAATAGAACATGGATTGACGCCGCCTTCTCCTTCATTTTTTCCCTAGGCATTGGTGTCGCACTAGTTTTCGCGTAGTTCCACTGAGTTACCCCGAAGTTTGGGGCTGGATGGCAGGCCTATTTGGCAGCCCTTCATCAGCGCCAACTGTAGTGCAGCACTGGCGACATGGTCTAGAAAGCTAGCGTGCTAGTCATGGTTATAATCTATCTTGGGACTGTTAAGGAAACTCTAGACGATTCAACGTGTCCGGCCTTCGATGCATTGAAGATTTGCCTCACGGCGATTTCGAGGTAGCAGAAGCAGTCTGTATCTAAGCCACACTACTCTCAGCCCGAGGTTGACCGGTATATAGATCAGTCATATTGTAGTAGTCCGGTGTTCTCAGAAGATGACTGGTTTCGTACGCAGCCTTCACGTATTGTCGTCTAATCTGTTGAACCGCGCGCATAGAGTGTATGATCCAACATCCAAATGGTCAGTCGCGGCTTCGTTGGCTTCTGTGGAGATCGAGAGGAAGCAATCCGATCAAGCAACGACGGACAGACTCCCCGGTACAATGCAGGCAGATTTAAGTAACATGAAGGTCCCAGGCGCTCTGTGAGTCTGCGCATAATTCCGCAAGCGTTGTCAGCGAAGAAAGACGCTTAGTTATAAGCATGCATGCAAACCTCAGGCAGCTTCAGCATACATGCCCTACGAGCATCTCCCGCACCGTCATACGCGGAAGAACTAAATGCCTTCGACGAAGCTAGCAACGACATTCTGAGCAAAGTTCCAAACATCCATTTGGAACACCTAGACAAGAACAACCTCCCTATAAGTGAGAGTAATGTGGCCTGAAACTAAGAACGAGGCAATCAAGGCAGATCATACCATCAAAAGCGTGCTGGGTCCAGGTCCCGGGTCACTGATAGAGTAATTATCCCGTTATGGCAATAGCGTGTGACGGCCTCATGCACGGCCTTATCCTGCTTGCATTCAGTCGAGACAGGATTGCTAGCGGGGTATATTTTCTGAACTGATTAGAAAATACTTGTTCTTACTTATCGCAATAATGAATATCAGTAAATGAACTGATGTGTTTCTCAAATATTTAGCTATGCTAATAAACAATGAAGGTCAAGCAGGCGTTCACACCTAATAATAATAAGTATCATTAGAAGTCTTGCGAACGAGCACACCATCTGCCAGTTCATCATTGAGACATTGGGCGTGTTGGGATCGTGTTCAACGCGGCAACAGGAGTGGCTTAGACAAAAGAAAAAAAAAAAAAAAAAAAAAAAATATATATATATATATATATATATATATATATATATATATTTATAAATATATATATATATATATATATATAAATAAATGTAATCAATCATTCAGGGTGGGAACATGACATTTGGGTCCCTGCGAACGTGTGCACCGTTACGGGGGGTCCAGTGTAGGGACCAGTTATTTTTGGAGAGTGCCCCGAACCGAGGCCGCATTGCCCCGTTGCACATCCAGCGACAGGCGCTGTCTGAGAAAATCACCCGCTCGTTTGTCTCCGCTGGCTAGAATCAAGCGTTTCCCGACCTTTTGTAGCAAACCTCGAGTGGATGGACCGGGCCCGCCAAGGGTCTCGAAGGCAAGGGGGTAAAACCTGTACGGGTACCCGATGTTCTGGTACTTTCTAACCTTGCCTGCCTCGGCGAGAGCCGAAGCATGACTAGCCCGGGCCGCGCCAGCACTGACCATTGAAGGGGCTAATGAGTCAGTAACTGTCGCGTCCCAAACCAGCATGCATCCGCTCTCGAACGGAGTTAAGGTCAGCCCGTCAGGACTCTTGCCACCCTCCCTGTATAGACCGACGGGTTCAAGGACGCACGGCAGACCACTGGATCGTAAAGCTCGACTGAAGGTTTCATTCAGGGTTCATTCATAAATATAAAAAATTGTATTTACACCATTTGGGTTAATTGGAGTTCAATCAGTTTACCCAAATGCAAACAAATATGTTTAACTTTAGGACGTTAAATTCTCAAGGAATGCCCGTTTTCACGTACGATGTTCAACGACAACAAATGTTTTAGTTGTCAAAACCTGTTTTTCAGAGGGCGCTAGGAAATAGCTACATTATGTTGTTGATAGATTCTCAAAGGCATCGTATACGTTGTGCTGCTGAGCTAAAATTGAATCGTAAAACATACGCCACGTTTCTAGGACCTTAAAGGACCTTAGCAGCGTCCTCGTTCCACAAATGCTGATAGCCACAAATAAATCGGTGTCGATCGGAAGCGTCAGCGTTGTTACGTTATATTCGTTTTTGTGTTTGAAAATAATTTTATTCACAAAATAAGTGTTTTTATGTAACGGCAAGTTGATTGCCATTCCGGTAGTGGTTTTCAGTTTATCTGCTGTTGTCGGAATAAAATAATATCAACTCTCTACATGCATCATACTCTATTGCGCACTAAATACTCAAAGCCGGTCAAGCGAGAATACCGTACTGAAAATACAGATTAAGGATGGCACATAAGACAATACTTGGTTCAAGTATAATAGTTAGTAGCTATTTCCGGCCGCCAGCAGGGAATTTAGTGCAACTTCCTTTATAATATTCATACCACAAAAAAATCGAAAGGGGCAAAATGTGGGCATCCAAATGTGGAGTAATTCATTTGTGCCCTTACAAAATAATAATAATAATAATAATAATAAATATGGTTGCCGTGATTTTTATCATGAAGATATATCATTCTTACTTTTCGCTGACTTATTTTGCAGGTGTCTGTAATATCGTGGGACCAAGTGAACTTTTAATATTAGACGCGTGCGTGGTTAGAGTAAAGGTTGCCCACTATTAGTGCAATGTTTTTCTTTAGCCTAGCATATAACTTGCCAAAAATAACTAGACGGATCCGTATCTTAACCGAGTCAAAACTTAAGATTAATGACTTTCGGTTGAATATGCATCTTACAACATAAAAGGCTCTACCGCTTTTTAAAGGCTTCTCAACACTATACAATTTTCCAGTCTACGCACTTTTATGGTAGGTCACAGTCATCTTATCCGAAGGACCTGTCGATTTTTCCGAAAATACATGTTTTGAAGTACTATTGAGTCTAAGCCAAACCCGGCTATACAACATAACACATGTCCTAAAAATTTTCTATTTGAAAGGCTTTATCACGACAATATTTTTCCCGACAACGCATTATCGTTCTTGTTTAAAACCACTTGTTTAAAACCATGTTTTAAACCACCACCCGATGTCATAACGTTCCACACTTTCTTGCACATTTAAGAAAAAAGCGAGCGCGATCTTGATAATGTCACTTCCTAGATTCAGCGTCATTTTCCACCATATCGACATACAACATGGTTTTACGCCATATCAATAGATAACGTGGTTTACGCTACGATACTAGAGAAAATGGAAATGTGAATACAGCTCCGTGTCACCTTTAGCCTTAACGGTGTTATATCAACAGGCATCTACACGATGTAAGACATATGAACAAGCAAAAATACTGTACTTACTGTCAGAAAACTGGCATACGTTTTGTTATGAGACCCCGAACCGGTTCACCGGTTACGTAGCTAATCAAACAACACCTGTCGAGACAGACACCCAGTCGAGACATACGTATGTATGTTTGTAGGAGGCGTGGCGGCTAATTTGATTAATGAAAGGTGGGCTGGGCCGGCCCGGACCGGTCTAGTTGAGTCGTTGGCAATTCCCTTAGCATAGCAGCGATAACCAACAGAAACCAGCAGGAAAGGGCAAGGCAGAAACCTCTGTATCAGCCGACCAGCGAACCAAATTGTCGACCAGAACCAGAAGCTACATGTTTGCTCGCCCACAGCTTTTCGGGATCCGATTCCCATCCGCAACGCCTAGCGAAGGAGCTTTAGCTGGTGGCTTCGTGGCTACCCCCTAACCCCCAGATCTGCCCAAATCCCACATTCTCTCAACCAGTACCGCCTGGGGTTCATAACTACTACGTATGTATATTGGTGTGGCAGGCGAACGAAGCGGCACCATTGTTATACTGAATCGTCTCCAGATAGACACTGGAGGGCGTTGGAAGCCGCGTTGTGAAGAGAGCGTCGAGTTACCCGCGTCAGCGTCATGTGCTCCAATGTCCGTACCGTCAAGGTATCATTATCGACTGAACAACTAACAACCATTAATGAATTCGGTCAGCCACTTGCTGATTCGGTGAAACAATCAGCTCGAATTGAGCAGCATGACGCGCAACAAGGACCTGAACCAGGGTATTGTTCCCTAACAAGGTCTGTTCGTTGTGTTCTGAGTTACAGTCGTTCGCCGTAACCTCGCTTGCTGTGCTGGTTGTCGCGTGCAGCATTGCTGACGCAGTTCATTACGGAGGTGGCCATTCGCACTCGGTTCGCAAGCAAGACGTATGGGCTGTTTTGTCTCCTCAAGAACAACGGCTCTCTTAGTACTTAGTACTGATGGATTGCCTGGGCTCTCGCGTGTGCTTGATTCAGAGTAGAATTTTCTTAACTTTCTGTCAATTCATATTACAATCTTGTGTAAGTAGACGTGTTAACTTTCCGCCTAGAACAGCCCTGGTCTGCACCATTCGGCAAGCGATCCCAAAATTGAGATTGCGTTACCCCCGCTGAACGTCAATGGAAAGTCTCTGGCGTAAGAATTGTGCGGCGCTCTTGTCCCCAGTAGTTAGATTTAAACGTTCGCCCAATTTAGTTAGTCGAATTGAGTCATATGCAGTTTTTAATATAGTTGTTGTTGTTTCATTCGCGAAAAGAGCGAATGTAGCGACGAAGTAAACTGGAGAGGTTCGGATCATTGTTTTTTTTTCGTTTTTCGTATCGTTGTTGTGTTTGGAATCTAGCTTGCTCGCAGTCAATTACCAAACCCGACGTTTTGACTCGCCTTTGTCTAAAAAAACCATAAATTGCTAACGACTAGCAGAACTGTCGTCACCTTTGTATGACACACTTGGTGTAATACGCGAGCTAACTAGGAACGAACTGGGAACAACACAACAGCTCAATGGCAGAACGTGCCTCCATCTATTCGATCGTTCCGTGCAGTGAAGATAACTGTAAATCTTCGTTTTAGGACTACGGTAACTTTGTGTTCTCGTATGATATCGCCAATGGCCATGGTGCGGTGAACGGCCGAAAGGAAGCCGGTGGACCGCACGGCGTTGTGGGCTCATACTACATCGGCGACATTGACGGCCGACACCGCAAAGTGTACTACGTGGCCGACAAAACCGGATTTCGCGCACAGATCCACACCAACGAACCTGGCACCAAGGTAGGAAACTTCGGCACCTTTGGAACATATGGAGTGTTTCAGCTGACAATAGCAGTACAATCGTTATGAATAGGCTACCGTTGTCAGGTTAATGAGTCTGGCATTTTTCTGTCGTGAGAAGGGTGGGAATGCATTTATTACTAATAAATATATTAATTTTTCACTACAACTACTACTTCAACTACCTTTACGTGAATATATGTTACAGCCATTTTCATCGGATTTACTTTTGTTTTACTTCGTTGACTAAAACCCCCGCTACGTGAAGTACACCGCCACATGTGCCAATATCGATGTATTTATTTATCATAGTTTCAAAGCTCAAAGCTACAAATCTTAGGCAATATCACGTCGAAGAAGCATGTACCGCGCCGGGACCGACCCTGCGACTCTCAGTCATGTTAGTGTAGCCGGTCATGCTCGCCATTTTCTCCCGTCGACATCGACACGTGTATATCAAATTACTTTTGTTGGGGAATTGGGACATTTAGGAAATGTTTGATGCGCACTGAGCTCGTGTCCCTTCCCGTTTCGAGTTCAGACTCGGAGTTGTACCACATTTTTTTGGAGGAGGAGGGAGAGGTTTTTTGTTTTAAATACAACACATGTGCCACATTTACTACTATGTTACTAAAATGTAACAAAAATCTATCGATATCAACATATCGAGCTCTTGCGTACTCAAAAATATACGGGTCAATACATATACGTAGCTTATACTACGATAAGGTATGATCTTCATTCTGACCACTAACTAGACTAACTAAGCCTAACCGCACTCCAACGTTGACTTTCGTGAATTCGCCACTATAGACGTCTCATCCAGCAGCGGCCACCTTTGCGTCTGCAAACGGCAAGAACGCCCCTTCGGGCGGTCTCTACGGGTATGGCGTCAAACATGGCGGCTACGGACATGCTGTCTCGTATGGAACCCACGGAAGGCGGCATGCAGGCTACGGAGGTGACGGCCATTATCACGGCGCCGCCGATCCAGGCCATCACGGTTACTATTATTGATAGAGGAGAAACCCACTTCATGCTACCTGGAGTTGATTCCTGTTACTGCCGCTGTCACTAAAACACCATCATTACGCCTTCCTTACTTGGGTTGCCAAAAGACTCACACACATATATATATATATATATATATATATATATAGAACCTCGATAGGGGGGGAGGGGGATCTGCTGGCCTGTCAATTCGGGCCGGCGGCGCTCCTGCCATATGCCAACACGCAACCTCCGTTGGCGACGGGAGTGTAAGTATCTCTCTCTTTTGGTTTATATATATATATATATGAAAATGTAATCGCGAATATACATTATTAAGTGAGAGATGTGCGTCAAAATAAAGATTGAAAAATAAAATTGAAGTGCACTCATATGAAGTGTACAAAAAACAACATTTGCCATCATCGTGAAATAAACACGCAAAGATATAGGCGTTTTAGTATCAGACCAATTACGATTAATCGACCTCTTTTATTAGACACTTGGTTAGTCACGCCTGTCACCCAGGGTTCGTTATATAGAGATATGGCCGTCAAAAGTCGCCTTTATCATAGCATATCGTGCTCGTATATTTACAACAACAGGTTGTAACTGTTGTTGATAATAGTCACACTAGCAGCTGTTCTTTTGCCCTTTCCTTTACGGTGCCTTTTTTCAGCAGGTCGCCAAACAGTTGACACTCTTGTCGAATCGGGCTTTTCGTCCCGCCACACATAGCTTTTCCATCGTCTTTGCGTACAGTTTCTATGCAACTTGGGGAAGTCTACCGTTACGAACGTAACGTAGTCTTCGTTATATTTCGCCAGTAGCTCTACCTTACAGCATGTGCATTCTTGTACAAACGCTAGCCATTTATTGAGGCTCAATAAGATAGGTGAATCGGAAGTCAGCAACTGAGGACACTGATAAGTTTTCAACTTAACTGGTAAAAAATGCAGATGTTCTGGCACCATTGTTGGAACATCCTTACAAGTTATGTATACAAATTGGAACTTTTCCCACCGTATTCAAGTCATTTTTGGTTACGCCGCTTTATAAAAGGCGAGAGGTTTGTCTTGATAGGATTAGACATATCTCTATTACTACTGTATTTGGCAAAATTCTCGAAACCAAAAATGCAAAATTTTCAACTATTTGATTTATATAAAAAAAAAACGACATTATCTGTCCGAGACAATTTGGATTTAGGGAAGGGCGAAGTACTGAAAATGCAATGATTGAAGTTCGAAACTTTATTGGGACAATAATAGAGAAGAAAGGTAAGTTTAACTGGCCTTTCTTGATTTAGCGATAGTACTTGGTTGTGTATACCAGATAAGACTAATAAACAAATTATTAATTACGACATAACTGACGACCACCTATCTGACAGGCAAAAGTGTATAAAGTATAAGGAATGCTTGAGTGAACATGCTATTGTCAGTCACGGCGTACCTCAGGGATCCGTTCTGAGACCAACATTCTTTAATACATACATTGTCTACCAATTTTGTGGTGAAATAAATGCTGAATTGAATTGAATTGAATTAATACATACATTAATAACCTGCAATACACTTATTTTGCAGTGATGTGAAACTTGTTCAGTTCGCGGATGATGCATGCATCCTAACTGAGAATGAGCTAATAGAGAAGGTAACAAGCGCTACGGCTAGACTCAATCTCTAATTGCGAATCAACACTACTAAGTAAAACAACGAATATGCCGAAAATCAAATCAAAGGTAGGAGAACAAACTTGACAAGAATGTCACGGTGCCAAAGAAAGAGAACAAGGTCCTCATCGTTTCCAACAAATCATTTCCAAAGAAGTACCTGGAGTACTTGACAAAGAAATATCTGCAGAAGAAGAAGAAAAAAAACGCGACCTGGAAACGTGCGCACGGCATACACCAGATACCGACAGATACAAACAAATGTGCAAATATCGAATACTAGGATACAAGGTCTCGGTTCTTGTTATCAAAAGCTTATAAAATTGTTCGGTAGGCAAAACAACTGATCAGAAAAGGGCCAGTATTGTGTACAATGTTGCCGAGCTTCTGTTCCTTAGTGCCTTTATAGCCTAGACATGCCCAATTTCATTCTAAAAAAGGCATTCCTACAGACGTGACGGTCACTCTGAAGATGAGTGAACCTTCACTGTAAATTGTTTTATTTTATTCCAGTATTTCTTGATTCGAAAAGCATGTCAGATCTCTGTTAACAGTAATATGTGTTGCAACGAAAATATATCGGAGCAGCGCCTCTCTGCGCAGCACTTGCAGACGTCAAATCAGCTTTCGACAGAAATTCAAGAAAATTCCTTCTCAATTTGCCCCCATACATCATAGAATTAGCGGAGTTAGGCCCATTCCATTCTAAAAAAACAACTGGCGTACTTAGATGATGAGACAAAATAATGTCTTAAATGGCTGCACGGCTGCATTAGATTGGAGACTCCGGCGCAGTAAAGCGTTGCTGCGAGCCGGAGAACAAGGCCTGAACCCTGAAACGAAAGATACCATCTTGTTAAATCAATATGGAGTAAAATAAAGCAATGTACATAGAAAGTAACCCAAATGATGACAACGACATCTAAGTTTCATTTGCGAAAGGGTTTCTTGAAGTTATGCATCACCCTACGTAGTGTAAACATTGATGGTGAAATATATGAGCATAAATATATAAGTCAATGTAAACATCGTACCTAATCTAATCCTAGTGCACTTTAATTTTTTTTTAACATTGCACTCCAATTTTCTACCTCGAAATTCATTGTGGCGGTCTTTCACCAAAAAAGTGGAAGTACTTATTTCGCTTTCTAAATCGAACCTCTCTGGCCAACGTCCATGTTATACTGCATATATATATATATATATATATATATATATATATATATATATATATATAAGGTTTCGATTTTACTTTGTGCAAAACGAGTATTTATTAAACTTTTAGTGCAATAACTTCTCTGCGTTTGCAAAAAACAGAAGCACCTGTAAAAAGTAGTATAAAATTGATGTATAATATCAATTACAGGTAGATTGATAGAGTATTGGCCCGGATTTACGATGCGAGCGATGTACTTTAGCTCGTGTTCGGGAGTTGTCTACGAAACAAATCATACCGTTGATAAGCTACAATTAGCAGTCTTATTCTATCGGCAAGCATCCCAAGTAGCGGGAGGTCTTGCCTCAACCGTTCCCCTCACAAGAGGGGCAAGTTTAGGGCGACTAACTTATTCCGTCAGCCGCGGGACACGATTCTGCTGCACTCGACAAAAGCTCTGTATGTAAATGTAAGCCGTTCGGAGCAGCTGTAGGTTTTGTACACCTCATTCTGTATGAAGAGTCTGCCCTATCGTCTGAGAGCGGTCCGATCAACAACAGGTCGCTCAGCTCGTTCAAATACGCAGATGCCATACAATGATTGCAGCTTATCAGCAAACCCTCCATCGATGCCTCCTCTTATTCTATTTTGATCGGTCACCAATGGTCCAAGATTAGATTCAACTCCGATAAATGTAACTTACACACATATACACATATGTATCTATGTGTATCTATCGAATATCACAGATTGGCCAGAGGAGCGGTATGCTTCGGCTACTATTTGCCACAGGAGTTGATGACCAATCGAATGACAGAGTCGATTGATAAGCTCCAACCATCATAAGGCAATCACCATGTGTATATAAAAAAAAAAGAGAGAGAGAGAGAGAAAGATTGAGCCAGAATAAGAGAGAGAACAAGGCACGGCTAAAGAGAAAGGGACCGAGAAAGAGGAATGGAGATTGGTTAGACTCGGCCAAATTAAAGTACAAAAAGGCTCGTACGCTGCCAGCCGAATAATAGTCGTAGTAAGAGCTTCCCTCGTACTTGCTGGCTGGCAGGCCTGATAGAAGAAGAGGGCCCTCTAGATGATCTGTCAAAATCCACACAGAGAGAACCGATTGCCTATTTTTGTAAAGCTTCTTGGCCGCATTTAATGCCGGCGGCGGTTTGCTAGCGTCGTTTCTTTTAGCCGAGCGGTAGCTAGCGTTTTGCTTCGTCGCCGGAAATCGACGTTCTTTTCGTTGTTGATTCGCCGACGACGACAACAGAACACGCGCGAGTATTAGACGGAACCGCGGCGGCTGGCCCACAACGACCGCCCGCCAAACCCGCGGAACCCGGAAAGTGCGAACGAACAGCTGCTGTATCTTGTAGGACGTGTGAACGTTCCCCGTCCATACGGGACCGAGTTCATGCTGCTTCTGCCGCAGCGGCAGCAGCAAACAGTAAGTAACCATCAGCGATTAGCCGTCAAACTGACAAGGATGTGGTGATGGTGGTGGTAATAATTAAGGAGTGTTAAAAATGCTAATCTCAGCAATGACTGTCTTTCTGTATAGTTAGAGAGCTTAACTAACGGCTGATAGAGCTGTGTACGTATCTGGCGGGGCTGACGGACGACTTGATCATATGGCGGTGGTGGTGGTGGTGGAGTTGTGGTGACGATGGACGTTCATAATGAAACGAACGCTGGACGACGATTGGACGAAAATCGTTGCGTTCGGCTCCGTGTGGAAGCATTGTGCGTTGTGCGGTGCGATACACGGTGGCCAGGGTTTGTTCACGCACAGGATTTGACCACAGGCAAATTCATCATTTGACAATACCCCAGGATTTAACCACAGGTGACAATTGTCCGGGTCTGGGCTGGTGAAAGGTGTTCTACTTTTTTTTGTCTGTATTTGTCTTTCTTATTAATTCAACACTCGTGTGTCTGTGCGCTTATACATATATATATATATATATATATATATGCTAGTGCAAGGTGACAGAACGCGGAACGTTGGAACTGTCACTGGCCGTGTGTGAATCTTCGCCGCGAGTACAAAGAAAGAAGTACATACTCGAATAACGCACAAGTACCCTAATACAGCGGTGGTTGTGGCTCGTCGGCAGTGTTGTGTTGATGTGCCTACCCAGCCACCCACCGACGCCCACTTCAGGTTGCCACAGACGCCTTGAAATCTTGAAGCCGCCCACTCGAATGTCACTCGTTTTGCCACTGGACAATAATAGTTTAAAGCTAAATAGTTTAATAGTTTAAAGCAGTATTCAGAACCACTGCCAACAAGGCTGCGAGTTAACTCACGATTGCACTGTCGGATGCTTTTGATCGTATCGAAGTGTAATCTACAGTTGGTTTATCATTCTCTAATTCTCACTCCTTCTCTTTCACTTAAAAAAAAAAAACTTAAACATGCTCTCTCTGTACCTGTCTGGTGAAGTACCGTTTGGTCGTGTTTGCACTGATGGCTTCATCTGTTATTCTATTATTTCTTGGACCATATTACATATATGGGTATGTTTGAATACCGATGTTTCGTACCATCTACTCTGTGCGTTTTTACTTTGGTCTAGACTTTTGTCAGTCACGGCCTTCCTGTGCTAAAATATTTGTTTTTCTTTTTAAGCGGACCTTAAAAACAAAGAGACTAAGTATCCGGAACAGTGTCCGAAAAAAAAAAAAATATATATATATATGATTCCGGTGTATTAAGTTTACAGTTGTGGGGGTTCAATATGATGCTTTGGGTTTTAGCAACGGTAACGGATTTTCTTATCTCGTGGCGTCAGCCATAGACGTGGCATATAACTTGGTGTTAATAGGTATGGTGGGATGACCGCCTGGTCGAGTTCAATTCCGTGTGTGAAACTCACATTGTATACGAATATTGCAATTTTATTACGAAAGGCCGTAATTTTATGGCTAGTGAGCTATGCGTCATATCTTTATCTAAAACCTATATATATAAATATATATATATATATATATATATATATATATATATATATATATATATATGTTTCTGTGGTGACATGTGATTTAGTTTAAAGGATCAAATTAGAGAAAATCTAAGTTGTCCGTGGCTTAGGCAACAAAAAAGCACAACCTGGCAATTCCAGGTAAACACCAACCCAAATAATATGCGTAGCAAGAGTCGACTACAAGGGCTTTATTTAATGATCAGATATTGCAAGATTGTTAAAAAGGCTTAATAAAATAGGCCAGTAAAATTAGCGTAGAGCTTGAGGCATGGAACAAGCCGCCGGCCGTAACATCTATTATAGAACGAGCGTTTTTTGTATAATAACTTTGGTCTCACACAGTACGCTGAAGCAATGCAACTTTTGCTAGTTGGCGCGAATTGATAAGAAGTTAAGCTCTTGTCGCCTACATTTGTAACCGACACAGTACGTTCGAACCTCACTTGGAACATTGATAGTAACACTATAATAAATAAAATTGCAAAAAAAAAACTGTTTCTATCATTTTCTATAATGAATAAAAAATAAGCTATTGGAATTTACAAAAATATTAATTGTGTTACTTGAGTGAGCCAAGTGAGTTCACTCGACCCTTATAAAATAAAATACCTTATGTAAAAGAACAAGGCCACGACGCAGACACCAGGCGGTGGCGATGGTGAATGCACTTATTTCTTTGCTGATGGTCAATGCACTTACTTTCTTGCAGGGCGGAAGAGAGAGATTGCTGCCCCGGCCATTCCTGACGCGTGATTCACGCACCGTGGACATTCTTGGACACCCACAGCCGCCAGTTATACTAATTAATAGCCCGAATTCGAATCGGCCAGACTCGATTTTCTCGGCACGCAACATCAGCGCGTGTCGACGCGTCACAAGAAACACACGATGTTTAGCGCACTCAAAAAACTCGTGCGTACCGACAATGCAGGCGGATCTGCTACAGCCTCTGGCGCCGGGGGCTTGGGCGCCTCGGGGGACCGCTGTAGTCAACCGCTCGCCATTGACCGCAACCTGCAGAAGATGTTTGCGAAGGGAGTCCACTACAACAGTGAGTTTACCCGCTTACCCTCCCTAGATGGAATTCTAGTTAGTTACTTTATCCATCTATGCATTCATTTAGAAGGATTAAAAAGAGAAAGAACCCAATTTTCCTTATTTAGCTACTAATAATAATAATAATAATAATTACTTGTATTATTATTGTTGTTGTAATTATTTTTAGTACGGCAATGTCATTTGTCATTACCATTATTTAGTTAGAAGTGTTCCACTTTGCTTATTAAATATACAGTGGTGCCTCAAATTGGCTTGCGTTGGCTCCTAATTTGTATTGGATTCCCGTAATAACTACTTGGATAAAAATGAGCTTTGAATAAGTTGGCTTGCCGTGAGACGAGTCAGCTTGTCGAAAATATGAATCAAAGCAAGAGACAACGTAAGAACTGACGTTTTTAGAGGAAGGGAATAATCAGCGTGTGTTTAGGAGGTGTTAGTATTAGTACCAAGCAATGCAACTTTATCATGATTACTGGTGTTTTTATTGTTAATTAATTGTATTGCTTATATGAAGACTATATATATATCAATGATGTTAGAGACAGTGATGCTGTGCCTTCTCCATTGTAACGTACGGCGTTGTATCGTGTGTTACAGTGAAAATTGTCATTAAGGGCGACCGGAACGTGGGCAAGACCTGTTTATGGCGTCGTCTTCAGGGCGCCAAGTACGAGTCGGAGTACACGCCAACGGAAGAGATTCAAGTATGCCACATACAATGGAGCTACAAGGCGACCGACGACATAGTTAAGGTACGTAATAGTGACACAAGCACTCGCTACATTCTCTCGCGTCTCGGCGATAACTAGCTGCGGGGTCAGTTTGAAATCGCCCGAGGCAAGAACTGTGCGCTAGGGTATACACAAGGTCGTGCTATTGTCTAATTGTGCACTAAAAACATTCACAACACGTTTTCCACATGGCAGTTGAGTACGCGCAACACGTGGCAGACTCGCATCTCGGTATCTCCACAATTATCATTTACTACTATTAAACACCACCTATCTCGTCCGTCGTTTAAAGCTCGGTGTGACGAAATTCGATTTATTTATTATTACATCACCTTTCGTACTGTTAAATAAATTGTTAAATCGTTAATTAAAAATAGATATATGTGTGTTTGACCTGGCGTAGAATGCCGAAATGAGTATAGCAATGTGTATTTTGAGTTCACATCGAAATCAAAATTACATGTTTGCAAATTTATATTTAAATTGCTTGTTGTTTCGGGCGTGTGCAAAAACCGTTTTTTCCATTTTATGTGCTTGTTGCAGGTTGAAATTTGGGACGTTGTTGACAAAGCACGCAAGAGACGCCCACTGGGTGGTCTGAAACTTAATGGGGGTCTACCAGCTCCTGAGATTGCCGACATGAACACTGCCCTCGATGCGGAGTTTATCGACGTTTATAAGGTATTTGCAGTTCCATCAGGATCTTGTGGCAAGCACCAACGTTCATTTTTATCGTTTTGTTTTTATAGCAATTGCCCATTTCTCCCAACCGTCACCGCAAATAATTAGAATCTTGTTTCAAATTAATATGTATACAAATATTAGATCCGACGTTTTAGCGTTGTAGGAATTCGAGTCGCCGATTATTCCATATGCCTGACGGAAATATGCATTTTAGAAGACGTAAACCTTTGAAAGGCGAGTACTGTGTATTGTGTTATCCTGCAATTTCTTTTATAGTGGCTGGATGGCAATTACAGAGGATATTTTATCGATATTTCAATGTTTGCATATACTAGGATTTTATATGCACGTAGCAACTTAGGCCATTCAGGAATCGGAAACTTAATGGGCTTGTCATAATTGCCATATTTGGCAGTGTGTATGCCCCCGATTCTATAGGAACATGTTACCTACGGGTTTTTAGTGAATGTCCTTCTGAACATTGACAGCGGAATCTGTACTTTATGTGATGTGCTAACTACATGATTACTATGGACAGCTGCGTACAATATCGATTGTATTGAAGTTGAACGGAAGATGTTTTGTGTCATACGTCTGATGCGGTGTCTCTTATCGGCAGGGTACAAACGGCGTCATCATGGTACTAGACATGACAAAAGCGTGGACGTTCGAGTACGTTCAGCGGGAACTGCCAAAGGTTCCCGAGCACATACCGGTGCTCGTATTGGCCAATCACCTCGATATGCGGCACCACAGGTGACTTATACTTCGCCTTTTTTTGCGGAAGGCTTCGGGAATTCATGACGTGCATGCGTCACAAGCAGTCTGCATGACTAATGTGGACTCACAAATGCACTAAAGCCGAGTGTGCATGCCAACCTACTCAGACTTGGTTTTATTTTAGATTTTTTTCGAAGACCTATCTGCCATTCTTCTTAATGCAGCTCTGTCTCTGCTTGTTTTAATTTATTATTCACAGGGGGCCAGGTATGGAGGTTCATACTTAGCTTACGAGACTCTAATCATATTTGCCTTTTCCACTTTGTTAGCCGGTAGTTTTGGACTCATTTGTCACATCTGCCTGGATATTCGCTTAGTCTTTATAAAAACCAAAAAACGTAATAATAATAATATACCTGAGAATGGCGCATGCACAACTTTAAATTTGGCGGGATGTAGTAGTTGAGGCTCTAAGGAGAGAGAAGCGGGTTCGAGCCTAGTCTCTCCATAACTTTCAAAGTGACTTTTCTTAGGATTTCCGATTCTGTTCAAAGAGTATAATTAACAAATAAATAAACACAATTATTATTCTTAACGTATACGCTTCTCAACATAATTAAGCCAATTAAGAAGTGGTTAGGTAACAACAATTTATGTATATATATACATACAGATACATTCTACATGCTAATATATATACGATCTTACTCTGCGTGTCTGCATCTATATATATATAGGGTGGTGAGCGCCGATCAGGTGAAGTTCTTTGTCGAAGACCTCGAACGGACCGGTGCTCCTATTCGGTACGCTGAGTCGTCTATGAGTAACGGTTTCGGACTTCGTTTTCTGCACAAGTTCTTCAACGTTCCGTTTTTACAAGTAAGTCATCCTTGCTCATTGGAAGTAAGTGGATATTTGTTGAAGCTAGGTGTGTCTCTGTGGCGGCGTGGTCGAGGGGACTAGTGCGCTAGCCATGGTTGTCATCTACCGAAGTGTCGCCGGTCCGATCCCTGTTTTTGATAGAAATTTATTTGAGCGACGCTTATAGAGAATAGGTGATAAACCATACTACTGAGAGTTTGCGGCCATGCTAACACAAGGACTGTTGAGGAAACCCTAGATATCTCAACATGTCCGATTTTTGGTGCTTTGAAGAGACGCCTCTGGAAGAATTTCAAGCCCGCAGAAGACGGAGAATGATCTAGAATTATATGCAATTTTCTTTAAAAAATAATTTGGGGTATATTTATTAGTAAGCATGTATTTCTTCAGATTATAATAGTGTGTAAGCAATTGAATCCAATTAATGTGAACATTTGACATCAACAACAAGTTGTTAGTATACTATTCATTATTCTTGCTCATTGCCATTACTAGTTTGTTATTTTGCCGCTGATGATGCTGAGGTGCATGTCTTACTGTTGTGTGAGCTTGTGTAATTGCTAATGCTATCATGGTGATGGTGTTGATGATTTTTTGCGGATATATCCATACAGTTACAACGCGAAACGCTGCTTGGTCAACTCGAGCGCAATCGGCAGGAGATGGCTGCCACCTGCGAGGAGCTGGATCTGCTACTTGAGAGTGATGAGAGCAACTACGAGCTGTTTGTTGACCGCCTCGGTCAGAGGCGACGGCAGGTGGCCGATAGCTGCGCCAACAGTACGTACATCTTAATGAATGCTAATTTGACCGATTTTAGATCATTTCACTTAAGTCAGCGACGCCAACCGCTTGGTGTTGGTATTCCCAGATGGCCGGCCAGAAAAGCGTGTTTATGCGCCCCTCGAACTCCCCACTAAAATGTTTCTCTTTTATATATGGGGGAAGTTTTAGGAACTAGCTTAGTGCATGTTAGTCGCCGGCACTCTGCTAGCAGCTGGTACAGACTAGTGTGGATGGAGTTAAGCCGTGTTTCTCCCCGTACCCCCCTTCCCCCAGGCTCGGAATTGACATTACCTCGAATGTTCCAATGTCTAGCGTATATTTAGTGTTCTCTTAAAAGCAACAATCGTTTCGAAACCACTCAAACACTCGCTTCAGAGCGCATGCACGTCTACACGTTACCCTTGGCACATAGATCACTTATACTCGTTATTTGTGCATCCCGATAATCGATAAGAAGGGAGTACGTATCCCCCGTTCCCGTAGTTGTACGTATGTCAGTATGTATGCATAGATATGTCTGCATGTTTTAAAATTGATTTGCATTGAGAGCGTCTCTATCGAATGATCTGTAGCGACAACAAAAAAATAGGCACACTTTGCACGCTGCGGAGCCGTCGTTTCATTCTGCGGGCCGTTTATTGTTGTGTTCTACGCTACAAACACGATTTCAGTCGCGATGGTGCCTGGTGCAGCGCCGGGCAAGATTACCGGCGGCGGTGTGCTGCCAGCGAAACTGCCCAAGAGCATGTCGCTTCCGGCTGAAATTACCAACACGATCCTGAACAAAGGGTCGACTTCGTCGGCCGTCGCGTCGTCCAGACGCGACCCTCAACCTCCGACGCCGCCATCCGCAGCGCCGGCGACACGCGCCGGCGACGCCGATCCGAAGCACCGCTCGACCGACGATTACGTGCGCGAGGCGATGAGCGGCGGCGATCTGAACAAGTTTCTCGAGGACGCCGACGACGACCGGCCCTCGAAAGAGGCCACGCCCGAAAGCGAGAGCGACGACGATACCGAAGGTAATCCACTCGTGTGCGGGTTCCAAGATGACCTCGATCCCGAAGATCTCGTTCCGCCGACGCGACCCAGTACAGTGGCACCTCAACCGGTGGCGACAGCTGCTGTGGTTGGCGCTGCAGCTGCAGCTAGCGGTACAGGTTCCGACGTCATCGCGACTACTGCTATTTCGGAGGGGGAGGAGGAGGAGGAGCAGCAGGAGAAAGAAGCTCGTGCGAAGTCGTCGACCTCCTCAATCGCAGTATCGAAACGATCGAGTACGGCGACGACGGCGACGACGACAACGATAACGACAAACAACAACGGCGCCGACGAAAGGCTGGCGTCGGCCAGCGACAACGACGCGTTACAGGGCGCGTCGCAAGTCAATGCAGCTCTAGGTGTGAGTGCGTTGACGGAGACGACAAAAAATGATTATAGTACGGTTCCGCCCTCTGCAGGCGAAGTGGCAGCAATACACGAAGACACCGGCAGCCACACGAGCTCGGTGAAGGACGATTTTTCGCCAGAACTACGGCTTGAACGAGAAGAGCCTGACGGTGAGTAGGTTCGGGATTAATGTTTGCGTCGATCCTGTCTGGATCGACGCATTACATGAAACGATACTACTCGTAATCGATACATCGCTGCACTTCCCAGCTGCTTTTCTCTATTCTCTGTTTTTCGTACTTCGATCTCGATATGAATTTTTAGCTACTTAGACATGCTAGTAAACTTCTTCTTCTGGCAACTGTTAGTTAAACATTGCCAGCGCTGATGCATCGGCGCTATATAGCACTACATTGCAAAGTCATCAAGCTTATGATGCATATTATACATATAGATAGTTGTCTTATGTGACGTTCTTATTTCTATTATGTTTGCTTTTCGTGACTGCGCAGATATAATAATGCTCCAGGTTGTTTTTAAAATGCACGTTTAATAAAAGGCAAAACCGGTGTTTGCCGGTTAACTTATCGATTGTAAGTGAAGCGGCACTTATAGGCTTTCTAATGGTGGCTTTCATATGCAATATTTTGCGATTTGCTCTTTCTAAAAGTTCTGCAAAGCTACGTATACTAAACGACTCGTAAAGCTCAATGCTACTTTAGTTCCGCAAAGAGATACACCGTTTTACCGTACTTCGACATAAACAGCGACCGGTCTAATCCAGACCACTCTTTTGTGCAAAGTCTTATTTGTGTTTTATTTAAGCAGATCAATCTTGTTCAGTGGTGCTCACCGCAGTATACTATACTGCTGGGCGATATCTCTGAGTCTATAAACTGCCCCTTAAACGAATAGAAGTGAAATGTCAAGTAGCGTTAATATTTAGACATATAGAATAGAAAATCGATTTTTTTTTTCACTCACGACTGTGAGTATGCCTTGCGGTCTAAGCTTTAGGTACCTATAACAGAATAATGGACGTTGGAGTTGACTGCAATATGCTATCTAAAAATGCAGGCACGAGTTCCCCAGCGGAGTGGCAGCCTCACGACTTAGACCAGCTGGAGAAGCAGGCCTTCGAGAGGCTTTCATCGGGCGACGAAGCCCCTACTGCGGAAGCCAAGGAGTCAATCGAGGGCATCATGAAGGAGCGACGGAAACATCGAAAGTCCTCATCGAAGAAGCCCAAAAAGGCAAGTCTCACAATTACCGAATCAATACGAAAACATTGCCACGTTGCTTAAGCACATCTTATATGTATAATTCGAGATTACTTTGGCACAGCACGTACGCGTCCGGATTAGTCCTCGTTGGATGCCGTCAATAATAGCTCAACTGTTGGCCGAGGAACCTATATATATATATATATATATATATATATATACACAGTACACGCATTGGGTGAGGTCTACATAAGGTATTTATCTAAAGTATTCAATAACATCTTTGCCGGAAGTAGCATACCGAAAAGTTGGCGTAAGGGAAGGGTTTCCTTGCTGCCAAAAGATGGCGTCGATAACGATGATTTGAAAAATAGACGACCGATAACTATTACACCAATTACGTACCGTATTTTTATGCAAATTTTTAAGAGCCGGGTACAAGATAGGTTAGAAGCAAATGGTAAAATTGGGGAATGGCAATGTGGGTTTAGAAAGGGATATAGGTTAGACGACCATATTTTTTTATTGAACCAGATAGTCGAAATATCTAGGATGAGGGGACAAGGTTGTGTTGGCGGTTTTTTGGATCTAAAAAAAGCCTATGATATGGTCAATAGAGATGCCTTGTACAAGTATATGGCAGAAGAAGGATTTGAAATAAGTTGGATAGGCTTATTAGAGGATATTTATAGGGAAAACACAGTAATGATTAAACGAAATGAGGGAGAATCGAGCGAATATGGTGTTGCTAAAGGAGTGAGACAGGGATGTCCTTTATCATCAATACTTTTTCTAATATATATAGAAAGAATTGCGAGAAAGGTGAACAACACCGGGTTGGGGTGGCAAACCGGTGAAAGGGAAACATTTATTAGAATACCTCTTCTGTTGTTTGCAGATGATATGGTTATTTTAGGAAGGGACGTGGGGGAGATTCAAGAAATGCTTGATACCTGTGGAAAAGCAGCAGATGAACTAGATATGGTATTTAACGAAAAGAAGAGCGCTATTTTAGTATTTTCGGGGGTTACATTGGAGCGGAAGCTAAGGTTGCAGAGAAAGGAGTTAGAGTATCGAGATCAATATAAATATTTAGGTGTAACTATAGCGTCAATGGAAGAACTGTTAAAAGTGGAAGAAACGTTAAGAATAAAGAAAGCAGACAGGGGTAGGAATTCGGTAAGATGCAAAAGCTTATGGGGATTCAATAGGTATGTGGTTACAAAGGACATTTGGAAGGCACTGTATGTGCCAGGGCTGACATGTGGAAACGCTGTCCTAGTGCATAGCTCGGGTTTATGGAGGAAATTAGAAGGGATTCAGAGAGAAGTAATTAGATTTTCATTGGGTTGCCGTTTCAATTGTAGCAGAGAGTTTCTTGAAGGGGAGGGGGGTATGTCAAAATTTATCGAAAGGGAAGTGCAAAGTAAGCTGAGGTATTGTAGTAGAATTAGGACACTAAGTAACGAACGATGGGTAAAAAAGATACAGTGGGTAAAAATGGCAATGGGAATAAAAACAAAATGGGACAGGAGGGTAGAATTTGCGGCAAGACAGATAGGACTCACCAGCAAACAATGGACAGACACTACTATGTCCAGTGGGCAAATTAAAAGTAGGGTAAAGGCAGCATACACCCAGAAGTGGCGGACAGCACTTATGCAGAAAACTAGTTTAAAGGAAGTATACGGGAATATGAAATTGGAAAGGGGTGGAGTAGCATGGTTATATGATAATACAAGAGGCAGCGGGTTGTTAGCGGATGCAAGAGCCGGTATGTTAGACACAAGAGTACAGCGAAACAGCTACGAGGAATTAGAAACAACGGTTTGTCGAATATGCAGTAAGAGAGAAGAAACTGTAGATCATCTGGTTAGGGAGTGTGAACAACTGGGAGGAACTAGGGATGTAGAATTAGGGGAGGCGCTGGGATTAGGCAAGGATGCAGAAAAGGCACAGATAGAGATTACGAAACAGAGGCTATCCCGATGGAAGGTGTTCAACACATAAGGGCAAAGTAACTGGAGACCACAATATAGGTAATTAATAGCTGCAGCGTTATGCGCCCCTGATATAAAAGGGTGATGTGTGTACACACACTTATCAAGCAAATAAACCAATCAATCAATCAATATATATACGAGGTGTGTTCAATCGTTATCGCGACTTTTGAATTTTCGCGGGTTACGTATATTCGAATTTCGATTTTTTGTGGCGTTATGTTGGTACTCATGTCTCTCACTTATGCCGACAAGCTCGGCCATTTTGAATGTTCACTTAATTGTTGACAGCTGCTTTGCTTGCACGTGTTTTGGATCGTCTTCGATTTTTACCTATTCAAAAAAATGGATCAAAGAACCTGTATCAAATTTTGTGTGAAAAACGAAATTAAGTGCGCGGATGCATTCCGAATGTTGACTGTGGCATACGGAGAAGCTACCTTGGACCGAAGCAACGTTTATCGGTGGTACAAAATGTTCTCAGAAGGCCGAGAAGATGTGAACGACGAAGAGCGTGCCGGACGCCCGAGCACTTCAACAACAGACGAAAAAATTAATGAAGTGGAGAAAATGGTATTGGCCAATCGTCGAATCACCGTTAGAGAAGTTGCTGAGGACCTAAACATATCAATTGGCTCGTGCCATTCGATTTTTATCAATGATTTGGGCATGAGACGGGTCGCCGCGAAATTCGTACCAAAATTGCTCAATTGCGACCAAAAACAGCATCGCATGAACATTGCTAATGAGATGTTGGACTCTGTCCGCGACGACCCAAATTTGCTCCAGAGGGTCATAACTGGTGACGAATCGTGGGTTTATGGTTATGACGTGAAAACCAAAGCTCAATCATCTCAATGGAAGCTGCCGCACGAACCAAGACCGAAAAAAGCGCGCCAAGTTCGGTCGAATGTGAAAGTTTTGCTGACAGTTTTCTTCGATTGCAGGGGCGTGGTGCATCATGAGTTCTTGCCACAGGGTAGAACGGCCAATAAGGAATATTACCTGCAAGTTATGCGCAATTTGCGCGAAGCAATTCGCCAGAAACGCCCGGATTTGTGGAAGAACAAAAATTGGCTTTTGCACCACGATAACGCCCCTGCTCACACATCGTTGCTTGTGCGCGAGTTTTTGGCCAAAAACAACACACTAATGATGCCGCAGCCACCGTATTCCCCAGATCTGGCCCCCTGTGATTTTTTCTTGTTCCCTAAACTGAAGAGGCCCATGAAAGGACGACGTTACGCTACGCTTGACGAGATAAAGACGGCATCGAAGGAGGAGCTGAACAAGATAAAAAAAAATGGTTTTTTGAAGTGCTTCGAAGATTGGAAAAACCGTTGGCACAAGTGTATAATATCTCATGGGGATTACTTTGAAGGGGACAAAATAGATATTCATGAATAAATGAATAATTTTTGAAAAAACACAAAAGTCGCGATACGTTTTGAACACCATATGTATATATATATATATATATATATATATATATATATATATATTAAGGACATTTCTAAGAAGGAAAGCGACTTTATTTAAATAGCTGATGGATATATGTCAGGGCACGTAAGCTCCATATTATGTGTATGTAATTCAAACGAAACATAGCGAGCTTATTTTCATGGGGCTGAAATTATTAGGCGACTTGACGTAAAGTGAGTTAAATAGGTCGCCACCGAATAGTGTAGTACTCTGACACTTGATGACAGCATAGGGGGTTGAAGCATTCGAAGGTACAGCAACGGGTTTCGTTAGTGCGATACTGGCGTGCCACACAGACGAGAGCAAAGACATACAGGTTTGGGTTAAAGTTGGTACAAAAAAAAAAACTATTGACTTGCATTATTGTTTTACGTAAGCTGTTGCGAAAAAGTTATGTTCACTATGTCTCTAAATGACTACTTAGGCTAGTCATTGTCTAAAGCGTTTATGAGTTATATTATTGCTACTATTAGTGTTGTTAGAAATGGCAGTGGAATTTACGCATCACGTGGATAATCACCTTTCTATGCAGTTACCCGCTTATTAGTTGTAATAGTGAAACTAAGCCTAATTGTGCGTACGCACGTTGATTTTACAGGACAAATTGTTATCGCCATCATCTGACAAGGAGCGAGTCGAAGAGAACGCATCGGTCGGATCCGGAAGTGAAGATAAGGCGACAAAGAAAAAGAAGAAATCAAAAAAGAACAAGCGTGACTCGACCTCCCCTGCATTGGTTGGAGGCGGTCGTAAGTTAATCGGCGAGGACCCACTCGAAGCTTTTCTCAACGACCGGTCACACTACGAGACGCTCTAAGAACGACAGGCGTCTGTCTGTCTTCACACCTAATGGGGGATTAGCTGGGGAATGCTGTTCTGATTTGATATCAAGTTGTTCACAAAGTCCGACATGCCCAATTTTGACGACGATATTTTTTGCAGAGATGCACAAGAATATGGGCTTATCCACGTTAAAAAGTAGATGGGGTATGCATTGCTAGCAAGAGAGTGATGATAATCGAAGGAACGGAAAGAAAGGGACTGAAATAGAACGAGATGGTGCCCATTGCTGCGATACTGACCAAGACCGATGTGATACCGGCAATGGATTCCAGAGGACTGCACTTGGCGGATCGATGCGGATCTGTACGTAATGTTCGGTGCCTTGGCCATAAGTTTTGTTCTTGGGCCAGCTAGTAAACAATCAGAACCTGCCATCAGATTGCTGGTGTCACTCGTTAAGTAAACTGCACAGACTTTGATCGGCGATGCGTCTTCCGTTGAGACGGCGATAGTTAGTTGACCGTCAGGACCGCAAAAGCCTGTTAGCGACCCGACTCCCTCGAACAGATAAAACAATTTGTAACGATGGTTAAGTTGAGGGCTTGGTCAGCTTACGTGGAGATGCGTGCGCGGGGGGCACGCAATCGGGCAATAGGGACATAGCTGATCTTGCTCTCTCTCTGTTTATGTGTTCGTCTCTACTGTATCTAAAACCAACGCTTGTTGTTTGTCCCACTTTTTTTGTTATCTTGTTTATATCACTGGATGCAGCTGGTTCTCGGCACAATTGAGTTTTGCTTTCTAAATATCGAATGTACTCGTACATCAAAACGGTTTCAAAAATATGTCTTAATGGTTCGGAAATCGAACACCCTGTTTTTTGAGCAAAAACAGTCCTTACCAGTCCTTACCAATTAAAAAACCTTTTCGTTGGTAAGCGTGAATATATATATATATATATATATATATATATACATATATATATATATATATATATATATATATATATATATATATATATATATATATATATATATATATATATATATACGTACTATACACATGACCACATTGCCGATATTGCAATCAATAGTTCCAAGCTATTAGCATGTCTTAGCTTTTCTAGAAAAGCGTTGTTATATATTCATTGTCATCGCGATGTATTCGCGCTCATTGTTTAAATCCTGTCCTAAACCGCAAGAGTCATTATGTGCAATCTTATAGGTGTATATATATATAAATTGATTTCCCCAGCTTGATGTTCACCGAGAGCAATCTCAATGGAGCATATTTTAAAATATATTCAGTGGGTAGCATAGTTGGGCAAGCGTGACGCAAATATCTGTATGAGAACACAAGTGATCTGCCTTTGCACGGCAATAACACCTATAATGTGCCCATGACTGACAGCGTAAATTATGGTACTATCAGTCTGCACCATTGCCAATCACTGGGTTATATCATATTATTGTCACGTATATATATATATAGAAGTATACGTGTACATAACTAGTTGTTTTCAGTGTAGATTTAAATAATTTACTTGTAATATAATAACATATACAAATATATGTGTGTGCATATGTAAAATGTACTGCCTAAGGTAACAAATGAGTCGTGATGTTGCAAAATATAGTAACACAGGTTATCAGCAACGTGGAAATAGGCCAAGCATAAGCCACTTATAGGCTGTTTCCATTTTGTTGTCTTGACGGACCACATGAACGTTGTCACTGAGCTATGTAGATGATAAAGGGTATCCTCTTAGGTTATGCATATATATATATATATATATATATATATATATGTCTGCTGCGCAACCAGCAACTATGATCTGAGGCGTAAAGCCAATATATACAAATTAAATCACTCGTTAGTGGAGCTCTGCACTACTCGTACTGCGGCAACGGTTACTGTGGCTCTATACATTTTCATACATGCTTTGGTGTGTGTATATATTGTATGTTTGCGATTTTGTTGCTCTTTAACACTCGTATGGAAAAGTCTTCCGTATCAAAATAAAATAACTTTAAGTTAGAAACAACTGTCTGTTTGTGTGGTGTTTACAAGGTAGTTTTTCGAAACGTTAATCTGTAACGGCAACCTAGATCTGCAAACCTCAGGGGTGCATTTGTTTGGTTTGTGAAGCAACAGTATTTAGCTTCCAGTCGCTTTTACTATCGCTTATAAATGTATACTATTTACAAAGTTTAGTTATCGCGAAAACGTCCAAACAAGCAATCGGTGTATGCACCAATACCAATGTACTTCGAATATACGTTTTTCCTATATATATATATATATATATATATGTGCGAGAAAATTTAAGCCGGGATAATAGAGAGTAGTAGTAGAATTAGTACGTGATATCGTGATATCTCACTATCTGCACAAAGTTTACAGACGCATTCGTCAATATATAAACAGTTTCCTGTTATACCTAATTTGTGATAATATGACGCGTCATCAGTAGAATGAAACTACCTTGTGCCTATACCGTATAAATCTAATTGCATTATCTTTAGAATTCGAATTGGATTCACGTGAAAAATAAAGTATTGAAGAAGTCTTCACAACGAGAATGTCAGTGACGATTCCCAGGATTTATAAAGCAATTCTGCGATAGTTTTTTCAGGGTCATGCGTTGCTGATAGTGGACCGTGCAACGTCAGACCAAAGCTGGTTGAGTCTTATCGCTTACACTACGATCGAGCGTAGACATCCTTATTTTGCTAGTCTTTCCAATGCCAACTATAATAAATAATAATTTTAATTAAGGTCAATACTTTAACATACATTTACGAATATATAAAAATATCTATAAAGACAATAAAAAAATAAAAAAACGGTGCGCAAGCCAACGGTGTGTTGTTTGTTATATTACGTATATCACATTACGAAGCTGCAGATCTATAGATCCATGCCTCGTTGCTAAGCCTCTCTGTCTATTTCTCCCTCGCTCGCATGTAGTCCACATGCCCGCGCTCAGTAAGTTGCTTTCCTTTGGCCTTCAAAGGGTAGAGGAAATGTTCTTGTAGTTGTCTTCGTTGGACAGCAGAAGACAGCTGCGAGTGTCCCTATATATCCGCAGAGGAGGCGGTAAAGCACAATCATCCGGGCAATCATCGAGATAGAAAGGGAAGCAGGGCCCACAACGACGGGGAAAGACAGAGCTAAGGGAAGAGCTAGAGAAAGAAATGACCAATTGTCAATAGTGGCCAATCGTCAATAGTGCGGGGTACATGCGCGTATCTCTCTTTCCCTCGCTCTCTCTCCCTTGCATTCTCATTGGTCTGTCTTGGTGTATGTGTGCTGTCTACGAGAAGAGGAACCTGTTAGAGCATTGTCTTGAAGAAAGCAGAGTCGTCAGGCAGGCCGATCGCCAACGGCAAGGCGGGGCTATGCATGCGAACAATGTTTGTGTGTTTAGTATAGAGACGAACGAACGCCAGTCCTGATGATAATAAGTAGAGAAGGAGAGTGACCAATAGGCGGTAGCAGTAGCAGTCATCATTGAAGTGGTTAGCCTAGTTAGTCAGCTAGTTACCCTTGCCACGTGAGTTAGTTCAACAGCCGGACGTTAATTAGTTGCATACCCTTTCCACAGCAAGCGAACGAGGCACGGCGTTGTAACGGCGGTTTTTCGTGTTTGCCGCTAACTGCTGACCTGACCAGCACCAGCAGCAGCAGAAGAACGACCCGAACGCAGGAAGAAAACCCAGAGCCGGCGAGTTGTCAAAGCAGCCGTTTCATCACGCAAGCATTGCGGATGCTGCACTGGATCTGCTACGTTTACCAGCGATCAATTCAGTGCATCTAGCCAACCTAGTTAATTGTTAATTGCTGCTGTTTCTGTTTAGTTAGTCAGTGAACTGAGCTCGCTGCTTTCTACCTGCAGAAGCCAACAAAGGGCACGAGCACGAGTGACAAAGTCAAAAAGAGAAAAAATTGGAGAACCAGAAAACCGCAGGAGCCGGCGCTGCTAGATATCGGTACGTGAATTCGCCACAATCGGTCACCGGTGTACTATTATTATACATAGATGCAAATGGCCCCACAGAGACACAGATAGAGAGATGTACGTGTATTTTTATACGAGTCTCATCATTATAAAAAGTATCTGCCAAAAATCGCTACAAAACTGCCGGCAATAATGGATCAAGGTGATAGACGAGACGATTATGCTGATAATAGCGATAATGATAGATAGGTTTTATTATTCTCATGAACAATGCTTTTATTAACTGTTTTAGAAATTATTATTAAGATTACTACTGTTCGTTTTTTAATTTTATTGAAGTCATCGTTGTTATAATACGTTTCTTCCATATGCTTCTTCAGATTTGCATAATAAACAACATGACGACACAAAAAAATACGTAGAATAATTGTAGCACTGTATTCCGTCAATATGTTGATGGATGCACGCTGGATTATTATGAAGACCACGATACCCACGAAGAAAACTAGGTAAAACAATCGTAACACTGTCTAAGTGACTGTGTTGTATCGTTAGCCACGTGCACAGCCAATCTGTTGATTGGAGTGCATGATGCATTTGTGAAGCTGCATAGGCACACTCGCACACAAGACACGGGTTATTCTCGTTTGTTAGCAGCAATATAGATTGTTGTTGCTGTTGTTGTTGTTGTTGTTGTTGTTGTTGTTGCTGTCGTTATTTCTGCTGCGCTGCTGTAGCTGTGACAGCTCTTTACTGGTAAATGTTTGCTGTACTGGGGTGAAGGGTAAATGAGTAGGCGGCACCGGATGAAAGGCTCTCGGAGCTGAAAATTAGCAGTGGTAGGGAGAT
Source organism: Dermanyssus gallinae (assembly GCA_003439945.1). NCBI lineage: Eukaryota > Metazoa > Arthropoda > Arachnida > Mesostigmata > Dermanyssidae > Dermanyssus > Dermanyssus gallinae. Next base: position 21,874 of record QVRM01003701.1, on the reverse strand, counting down.
GAATATACCGAAAGAATTTCTACATGTGACTGCGTCCACTGCGCTAAAATGTATCTACTATGGTAAATTTTGTCACAGCGACAACGACAGCCACAGTGAGTACTGTCTTGTTACGACGAAGACACATTTGTACGGAACGACAGACGACAGATTCCTATAGAAACGACAGATATACGTTACGATCATTTCCATTGTCATAACTATTGCTAGTAAGCTTCCCTACCTACTGCTACCGCCACTGGCCACTGCTGCAACGACAGCAACAATAATTTGAGCAGCAGCAACAACTCCAAAAGCATCAACATTATGAGCAGCAGCAACAACAACAACAGCAACAACAACAACAGAAATAGCCATAATAGCAGAGCAGCAGCGGCGGCAACAATAGCAGTGGATGTGGCTGATTCGGTGCTTGACACCATTGACATTGTCCACAAATTGGCCGATGAGGCCACACCAGAACTTGTGCAAATGATCGATGTTTTTCATGACTCACTTAAAATCAATGCATTTTTTCTGTCGCACTAGTTTAGGGGCGCCAACCTGTATCCGCAATAACATTTTTATGTCATACTATAAAGGCGGCATTCGGCATCATCAGCAACACTCACTATCCAATAATAATAATAATAATAATCATAGCTTAGCTAGTAGAGAAGGCTCCGTAGAGAACGTTTGTTTAAATTGTAGTTGTTTTTGGCTTAACTACAAGTCAAGACGTCCAACGATGTCAGAGGCCTCCGATATCCCCTCCTCCTTGCTGATCCTCCTCCCGAGAGGAGGATCAGCAAGAAGGAAGCTATTACTATGCGCTTGCGTAGGAATCATCGAACGCCGTAAATGACGTGTTTGTCATTCATCGGCGTTATTCTTGCCGGCATTCTCAACAACAACAGCGGCAACACGAGCACCGACGTCGGATTTTAACGTCGTCAATGCTTTCTTCAATTGCCGTCGATTGCCTATCCCCGGTTATTCTCGTCTCATGCTTACCGCTGCTCACCTCACCTTTTCGCTTCCGCATCATGACCGCCGATCTGCCATGATGGTCATTGACACGACACAGAAAATCACCCCCTTTTAACCCTCTCCCGCAAATATTAGTGGCATCGTGGCAGCGGGTCATATCTATAATGACACGACTTCTGGGTTGAATATATGTTTGTGTATATATATATATATATATATATATTCTTTCCCTTTTCTCCCATTTCTTACGTCCATGGCATGGTGTTCAGCAACACATTAATATGTATAGATATATATATATATATTCATGTGTTGCTGAATATCATGCTATGGACGTGAGAAATGGCCGGCGCCGTTGCTAATCGGCTTGAACTTGCCAGCTTGAGCTATTATAGGCATCGTTCAAGACTAGAAGAAAGAGACGGAACGATAAAGCGCGTATATTTTGTTGCCTACCCGATTCACAGTTTTGGCTTCTCTACCGATCGACCAGCAGTCTCGGCCTCTTCACCGCTGCATCAACGATCTACAATACACACACCCTTCTACCCCTCAATGAAATGCCTAGCTCCACACTACGACCTCGCAACCGACAATCCAGTACTTTCACAACAGTAATTGACACTGCACCACTTGGTCAAAAAATCATCATCAAGAAGAGCATGACGTACAATGTCGCTTTGATCTCTCCATATCAGCTTGGCTACGGAATCACGGGAGGTGCGAAAGCGGCCGTCTATGCATCACAAGCATTCGTTGACCACAACGTGAGTGTCCCAGGCAAGGTGATTGTCAAGCTAGACTTCAAAAACGCATTTAACGCATTCAGATGAGGCCACCTGCATAAAGCTGTCCGCTTTTACCTTCCTCGACTATACGCGCTTGTACATTAGATGCGCGGGTTTCCGAGGCAGTTAATTTGGCAGGGAGAGTTCACCGAGTCATGTTCCGGTGTTAAACAGGGTGATCCTTGTGGCCCTGCTCTATTTTGTGTTTCTATCCACGAGCTTCGAACGTACCTTTGTTTCGAACTTCGGCTGTGGTTTCTGGACGACGGCACCCTTGCCAGAGTCGCCCTGATGGTTCAAAGAGTTATTACCTAGGTAAATGAGTTCGGGGCTGTGTCAGGACTTAAGCTGAATTAGCCCAAGCGCGCATTTTTTGTTCTTTCAACAGGACCTACATCGCGGCTCTGTACTTCAAAAGGTGCGCGGTCTTCTACCGTTTGTCAGGGGAATTATTCATTATGAGTTCGAGCTTCTAGGGGCGCCAATTCTCGACGACTCCGTCGGCTTATCTTTAGCTAAAAAAGGTTTTGACCATGTCCGCTGGTGCTTATATATATATATATATATATTTATATATATATATATATATATATATAAATATATATATATATATATATATATATAAATATATATATATATATTTTTTTTTTTTTTTTTTTTTTTTTTTTCACTGACATGTATGTGTGTGACGTGTCACGGAGTGCCAAAATTACTTAGCATTCGCCGTAGTGATAATAGGCTGTTGTTTTTCTCATTGCTGTTGTTGTTCACTGATTTTCTGACAGAATCACTTTTTAATAAAGATGCACAAATATCATTAGAGGAAACAATCATTTTTCTTTAATAACACTGTTGGTAGATGCAATGATTAGGGGTCGCCTTGAGACCTGAAAGGGCATGAACCATCATTTTCTTGACACTTGCAGACGTGAGAAATAAGCAGGGGATATCTTAGATGACCTCACATTAATAAGAGAACGGGCCGTTTTTTGGCGGCCCAGCATTTCTTTAGCGGGGGATGGTTTCAAGCCTTGCCTTCCCGTCAGCTTGACACCATGCTGAGGCCTGACTCCTTCTGCAGAATGTCTGCTATTAGGATAGGCGCCTGCATCTGTGAGCCGTTCTTATGCATGTTATGTGGTGGACTGGTCGATTCTGACGGTCTACACCCATCTGCACCTTGCCTAAAGAGTTCTAGCCGGCTCACAAGACACGCGGAACTCAACGGAATAGTGAGAAGGGCAATGAGAAAGGCAGGAATACCATCCTCACTTGAAACGAAAGGTCCGGGCGGAAACAGTACGTTACGACCCGATGAGGAGTTACGTAGACTCATTCGGCCACCAACGCCTTCAATGATACCTGCGTTCAATGGAAGACTAATCCCGAATTATTTTTGGTCATTTTAATCGCATGTTCATTTTGTTTATTTGGGTATTTTAGCATGTTTTAACATGTTGTTAATTTTGTTCAACATTATTGTTTCTTACAATTCAATAAATAAGGTGTTAAATACATTAATTTAACACATTATTCCATACATAAATGGTGACGTGGTTTAGGAGGCTACGCTATGCGTCATGGTTGTTATCTATCCGGTAGAAGATTGGACCGCGATGATAGCCTTTGCTAAGATTTAGACAGAACTGTAAATCCCCGTCGCATGTTGATGACCCGATTATGACACTGCTCGAACACGAAACCTTTCCATGAGTCAGTGAGGTCTAATCCACGAGTGAATCCGTCTAGCCGTGTGGAATCCGCTGTCCTCCGATTAATGCGGTGCCGCTAATATAACAAAGCTGGGCTAAATGGCAAACACTTTTACGCGTATCGACGTCTCTCTGTGTTTGCCTGAACGGTATGTGGATTGTCAGCGTTACAGTTGACGCGGTGTGCGCACCGCAGGTTAGGTGAGATAAAATGGTTAAGTCGTTTGTTTTTATTTTATTTTGATTGATTTGATGATGACGATGGGTAGTGACCTAGCTAGAGATAACGTCCGTCGTGACGTAAGGACAGAATAGAGACTTATCAACGCTTTTACCGGATCGACACTGCGAACGAAACAGCCGAGAGGAACTGCGTGTTGAAGCGTTTAGTTTTTGTTTAGCGTTAGCCACGTCCTATGGCAGTCTCTTCTTTTCTGTCGTTCGGAGCGTTGCCGTTTTCAATCGTGGGTCCGGAAGAGCCGACTTTTCCGACTCACATTGTGTTGGTTATGCTACGCTTGACACGAGTATCTGTCTGTCTTTCGCCTTTTGGTTGCTTCTACGCGTTCCAGGTAGCTCCGCGTGCTCACGCAAGCCAGGCCCCTCTAGAGATGTGTTCTTATTATTCGTACAGTTTCGAATGCAACCCGAAACACAGAAAGCAGAAGGCTCAAGCAATCGCGTGCCGTCTTTGTTGCTCACTAGAAACTGCCCGGGTCTCAAACCCGTCAGGCGTGTGAAGGTAACAACGTAACAGAAGAGTAGCGTCAAACATGCCCTTAATCAGTGGTGGCCGTTCGAAGGCCGAACGGCGTATTGAAACCTACTGAGCAGTTGGGTGGATATTGTAAAATATGCAAAGCCAGCAATCAAATGAAAACGCTAGGTATGGTGGTGGGAAGTTCGTTTGGCTCTCGATCAGAACCTTTTAGTTGGCAGAATGTATGTAAGTTCCATTTAAACGGCTTCCATAGTCCAACTGCTGTCGCATTCCGCTAGCCGTGGTTGACACTCTGTTGTAAGCTGGCATGTTCCACCATGTGCACTCGCAACGCCCATGTAGTCTGGTTGGTCGTGAAAAGTAAATTCCAATACAAAATGGATTAGCTGGTTCATTTTGTATTGGGATTTACTTACCGCAAATGTGTGTGTCGTTTTGACTTTATTCAAAGCAACACACACATGTGCGGGTTCTGTGGACCGCAGAAAGCGCAGCGACTTGTTGATTAATAGTGGGGTCTCTGAAATGCTATCCGCTATGTGTGCGCTTAACTATTTGAACTTAATTTCAATTAGCGAATTTCAATTTACCGGAGTCATACTAATTATAATGATGGTGGTGAATATATATATATATATATACATATATATATATATATATATATATATATACGAGGTGTGTTCAAAAAGTATCGCGACTTTTGAATTTTCGCGGGTTACGTATATTCGAATTTCGATTTTTTGTGGCGTTATGTTGGTACTCATGTCTCTCACTTATGCCGACAAGCTCGGCCATTTTGAATGTTCACTTAATTGTTGACAGCTACTTTGCTTGCACGTGTTTTGGATCGTCTTCGATTTTTACCTATTCAAAAAAATGGATCAAAGAACCTGTATCAAATTTTGTGTGAAAAACGAAATTAAGTGCGCGGATGCATTCCGAATGTTGACTGTGGCATACGGAGAAGCTACCTTGGAGCGAAGCAACGTTTATCGGTGGTACAAAATGTTCTCAGAAGGCCGAGAAGATGTGAACGACGAAGAGCGTGCCGGACGCCCGAGCACTTCAACAACAGACGAAAAAATTAATGAAGTGGAGAAAATGGTATTGGCCAATCGTCGAATCACCGTTAGAGAAGTTGCTGAGGACCTAAACATATCGATTGGCTCGTGCCATTCGATTTTTATCAATGATTTGGGCATGAGACGGGTCGCCGCGAAATTCGTACCAAAATTGCTCAATTGCGACCAAAAACAGCATCGCATGAACATTGCTAATGAGATGTTGGACTCTGTCCGCGACGACCCAAATTTGCTCCAGAGGGTCATAACTGGTGACGAATCGTGGGTTTATGGTTATGACGTGGAAACCAAAGCTCAATCATCTCAATGGAAGCTGCCGCACGAACCAAGACCGAAAAAAGCGCGCCAAGTTCGGTCGAATGTGAAAGTTTTGCTGACAGTTTTCTTCGATTGCAGGGGCGTGGTGCATCATGAGTTCTTGCCACAGGGTAGAACGGTCAATAAGGAATATTACCTGCAAGTTATGCGCAATTTGCGCGAAGCAATCCGCCAGAAACGCCCGGATTTGTGGAAGAACAAAAATTGGCTTTTGCACCACGATAACGCCCCTGCTCACACATCGTTGCTTGTGCGCGAGTTTTTGGCCAAAAACAACACACTAATGATGCCGCAGCCACCGTATTCCCCAGATCTGGCCCCCTGTGACTTTTTCTTGTTCCCTAAACTGATGAGGCCCATGAAAGGGCGACGTTACGCTACGCTTGACGAGATAAAGACGGCATCGAAGGAGGAGCTGAACAAGATAAAAAAAAATGTTTTTTTGAAGTGCTTCGAAGATTGGAAAAACCGTTGGCACAAGTGTATAATATCTCATGGGGATTACTTTGAAGGGGACAAAATAGATATTCATGAATAAATGAATATTTTTTGAAAAAACACAAAAGTCGCGATACTTTTTGAACACACCTCGTATGTATTTTCGGCGTTCGTTCCACAGGCTTTAAGGCCCGTTGCGAGCGTCGAGACATGTTTTGTACTTAATATATGTTAAATAAGTATGTATGTTATTTAAAAAACTATATACATATACACTAAAAAATCAACATGCATATTTGTTATATTTTACAATATGGCATTTATTTTCTAAAATGCAGGGGTTTTACGCACACCCGACTTGTGTGGATAGTGTGGAACTCGACACCGTTTTTTTAGGGCCATATGTAATATCCACTAAAAGCTGCTGTTGGTCTTTATAGCCCAGACATGTCCGGAATACATTCCTCTAGTAGCACTTTCGGTGCAGGCTTGTTGGCCTCCTCTCGCTTGGTTGCAGGGTAGGGCTTGTCTAGACCTCCCTCCTCCGTTCGGCGAGCTCCTTCTTGGTCGTATTCCGTCGGACCAAATGGTTTACTTGCATTCACCTGTCCTCCGATTCAAGCATCATCTTCATCACGTTCTCCGGAAAAAATTGTCCTCCTTTCATGTTTTTGTATAGCTCCTGTCTTGCTTCATTATAGCTTTTATATCTGAACGCCGTGTGTTCTACCGTGTTATCCTATCCACCGTCACACGTTGTACAGACAAGTCAAATCGCTTTTGTCGCCACCGTTCTGTAGGCTCGAAAAATGCCGCATGCGGGCTCTTCTGTCGTTCTCTAAACTGGCCGAAATATAACACATACAATACCCAACTCAGCATCTCGGTTCAAAACATACTTCACGTGAGGCGTAAACTGCATAAAGATGTTTAGCTTCACGCGCACAGATTCTTCATCTGTCGCACCGTTTTTGCCACATCCTTTCCTCTCAGTCTTTGTCGTTTGTTGTGCAAGACTTAGATCTGGCAGTCTTCCATTCAGGTCTCTACCGTATTCAGGGAGTCACTAGAATTGTCTTTAAGCCCTTCTTCCTTCCGTCTGGTCATTACGGGCTATCATTCAAAGTTGCTAATGTTTTGGCGCGCTAACAGTCAATTTCTAGATTCCACCTTACCCAGTGTGTTTCTTTCCAGTGTGTCACCTTACCCAGTTTCCACCTTACCCTTTCCCTTTGCTCAGATAGTCGGCCTCTGCCTATTCCTTTGATGAGCCAAGACATCCTTTGCGGCCAGTGCCTGTCGTATCTCTTCCTGTCTCATAGAGTCAAACGCATTCTTGACATTTTTCTGGCGACTTTCAGTATTCTTTAAACCACCGATAGTATCGACCGCCCCTTACAAAAACATTATTGGTGTCCGTCCTTTACAAAAACAGTATTGGTGTCCGCCCCTTACAAAAACAGTATTGGTGTCCGCCCCTTACGGAACATAATATTCAAATTTCAATATGCTTTATGCATTTGCTGTAGTTGATATGGATTTGTTGTCGAGCCCGGTGGCGTAATGGATTCGACTATGCCTCGCGACTGAAGAAGACACATAGGCGCACGGATTCGAGCCCCACCGTTGTACATTTGTAGTCATAGGGGTCCGTCTATGAAGCAATGCGAAAAGCAGCCCCGTGGACGTTAAATCTTGGTCAGCCCGAAAGTTTTATATTATAGTATGAATTTGTTACCTAGCATTTGAGCTATCGTTCACTACAGTCTCCCAGGGGACACCTCAACCATTTCTTTATGATTATTACTATTCTACCTCAACTGCGGACTATATGCCGCATTTTGAATCACTCCTTTCTTAATGCCTAAGATGTGTCTCCATACGGCAACATGTCTTATTGTTGATATTGTCTTATTTAATCTGATGGCTAATACGGAGAGGTACATTTATCTTAGCGGTTTATTCCGTTTGACAAACTTGACTATAACCTTTCATTATACGCATCATCCTCACGCTTTACTTATAATGCAACATTATTGTTAAGTAGTCACTTTATTATTTTTACTACAGGATGATAAATAACCTATTTTGAGCACATCGTGTCAACAGTGCCAATCCGTGCTGCTGTTTTTATTTGCCCCCAATGTTGAATTAGTAATTTTAGTGTTAGATCGAGCAGTTCTACCAAAAAAGTATGCATATATGTTGTTTTTGTTCTGTTCATCTAAAAGAAAGCCGGATACGCTGATACGTAATGTTCAGAATAGTTCAGGCGCTCTCGTTCCTTGGTTAAGGGAATTAACCCAACGGAGGATGACCTGCTGCTATTGCCAGCATAAGAGGCCCATTGTCTTTACTGACAATTAGTCAATCTGCTGTCTTGCTCACACCCAAGTAATGGCTGTATCATCGTTCTCAAAATGGTTGCATTCGTACGGCTTCCGTTGGTGATGGTACCCCAGTAACTATTACTCTTAACTATGACGTCTTTGCTGCGATTATTTACAGCTCAAGCATGGCGGGGGCAAAGGAGTGTATCGATTTCCTTACGGCCAATGTGAAGCTTGAGGACTCAGCCGCAGCTGCCGATTATGACTGCGTAGTAATCATTGGTGCCTCGCTCAATGAGGCCACGCTGGGAAAAGCCAGCGGATTTACCGCCGCCCTGCAGGCCGCTAAGACAGCCGACGCCGCCTTTGAAAAGCAGGTAGTTAACTTAATTCACTAACCAGACTTAACTAGGCCGAAGCTAGAGCTAAATAAAAAGATTTAAACATCCTTTTCCTATATATATATTTAATAATACGACGTTACATTATGAATAGATAATAACTGTCAATATCGGTCTAATAACAAAATGATCGTGCCTATTGAGAGAAAGGTACAAAAATAACATGTATGCGTAGGTGACACCATATAGGGCTGACTTAATACTGAGTATTATTGGTGAGTATGGCGTGAAATTTTATATATATAATGCCAACGTTTGTTTGTCTGGTGGCATTTTTAATCTGTAGGTCACGCTGTTGTCAATTAATGGAACTCGGGTTGTATACTCGCCCACTGGACCTTTCAACCGTGACCAGGACGATGCTCGCGTCTTCTATGACGCTGCTCTCAAGGTACGTACCATTGGAAGCGTGTGCGGTTACTTCTGCCGAACTAAGTGGCACATGTTTTCGGCTGCGAGGAGAGTACAGTGCAATGGCTGTGGCGGCGGTTTGTGTTGTCTTCTAAACAATGCGCACTAGTATAAGCGGTTAATTCCTTTGCTCTATTCTACCTATTGTTCGTGTGCGTCTTGTCTTTCGGCTTATTGCGTTGTTTGCAGGGCGTAAAGCGAGCCCTGTCCGCCGGCGCCAAGAAGCCACTCGTGTGCCTTCCTGTGGGGCCCCTCGACACCTTCGATGTCTTCAGCATTGGCGCCGCCTCGGTTCTTGGAGCCTTCGAAGCCGTCTATGTCCCTCTCGAGATTCGCGAAGATGTGTCGGATAAGCGACGCAAGGTGCGTATGCAGGAGAGCTCAAGCTAAAATTGCAATCTTGTGGGTGCGCCACATGCGTTGCGCATCGAGGTTAGCTAATGATACGCTAGCCAATAGTTCAAAAGCCACGGTCTACCTAAACCTCTGACTGTCAAAATCGCTAATACGTTGAGTAAACGGATTGAAAACAGTGATCTACGAGTAAAAACATTTTGTGTGCACGGACATTTGACTGGCTGATTTAAACTGTAGCGGCTACACTGACCGTCTGTCTGTTGGGTGGTATGTCAGCGTCTGTCACTGAAATGTCATTAATGTTGCTAACAACATTGTAGGTGCAACGACTGGGCTTTGTTAACTTTGCCGGAGACGCTTCGAAGCTGCGCTACCTGCTGGCGGTCGAGAGCGGCCGCATCGCCTGCCGCGATATTGGTGGCTCGGATCCCGAGCGAATGGCGCCACCAAAGGTCGAGGAGTACGTCGCGACACTGTTTGCCAATACCCCCGTCTCCGTAAAGGTAACCATGCCAACTTTCTCCAACCGTTTGATTCGACTGATTGCTTCAGAAGCGAACAATCGTGAACCTTCGTACACAATCACATAAAGCCGCGCCTGTACTTGTGTGTCTCTTAACTTCATGGACGCGGTCTATTTAGTGTCAGTTATACACACAAAGATTATTATAATATTGTAAGATCTAATACTCTACGAAGCTTCGGCTTTATTCAAATAACCGACCGAGACAAGATAATGTGAACCAATGTCTCGCGTGGTGAACATCTTATAAATATAGGACAAGATAATTAAATAAACTACGTCAGGGCTTTTAGAATTCCTTGTTTATTAGAGATGTATTGTTGCATATATATACTAAGAGCGACTTATAATGGTAATATAGAATCATGTTTTCAGGAACGGCATAATGTTAAATGACCGGAACCCGTCGTATTTGTGTTTTAATTGGCTTATAATAAAATGCTAGACATAAAATGTAAGACATTTTATTTGATGATTTTGTAAATACGGCACGTGTTTTTTACTTCGAACAACAACATTGTTGTTGCCTCGTTGGATAAAAATGTTAATTATTTTATTTTTACCATATGTGTGTTTTCTTGCTCACAGGTAGTTGCTAGTCGTGAACAGCTTGAAGCGAATTATCCATGTTTGGCGGCCGTAGATCGATGTGCGAGTCACGTCAAGCGACACAGCGCGAGGATGATCCTGCTTGAATACTCCGATGGCACAGCCGACGAGGTAGGGCTTGAAACAGAGAAAGTTCGTTTACGAGCAAAAGTGGTTTGCGTCCGTCTAATCGTCTGATTAAATATTTTGTGTTATGGTCTACTATAATTAGTTTGACACAAACGCCATTTAGTAGCAGCTATCGCCCTTCATCCTGCTTGTTGGAAAAAACTTTAACGTACTTAAACTAAATGCTTTATAACTTCACCAACATTTCCAACCAACCACGGTCCGACTCTCCCCGACGTTTGACCGTCGGAACTGCAATTTAGGCAAGCACTTCAGAGGAAAGGGAAGCTTCTTTTCGAAGTTCATCTGTAGAGGATTTTTCAAGCTTCTGGTTCTAGGGTCCAATGGGTCTTACCATCTTTTTGGCCAATTTCTTCCCGACTTTGTTCAAAGTATTTGCATTTTTGTATAAACTTCGTTTGTAACAGCGTGCAATGATCAAGCACAGGACCAACTGCGCCACTTAACTCTGTCATCTTATTTCATACAGGCTAATTTTTTAACTAACCGAGTTAACTTAACTGTCGCTGTTCTTATGATGCTGATTCGTTGTAGGTGTTAGCGTTTGTCGGAAAGGGAGTCACTTATGACACAGGTGGTGCTGATATTAAGGCTGGTGGCATTATGGCTGGAATGCACCGTGACAAATGTGGAGCAGCCTTTGTCGCCGGCTTCTTCCAGACGCTGGTCGCTGCGAAGCCAAAAAACCTTCGCGTACTCGGCGCGTTGTGCATGGTGAGGAACTCAGTCGGGTCCGACAGCTACGTTGCTGATGAGCTGCTCACGTCGCGAGCTGGAGTTCGTATCAGGTAAGACTCGCCCTGGCACACTATCAGCCCAGCACACCTCGGGCATGCCTCTTTTTCAGCAACATAGCCCTGCCTGTAACACATAGTTAAATGTTTAAATGTTTTGTGCCAAAAGGCATCCCACTGACGATAGGTCTGTTTTCACAGTCTCGTCTCATCATACAGCGTATAATGAACTCTTGGAGACACTGAGGACAGGAGCCTAAAAACAAGACCAGGCTGTTGAGGCTGAACACAACAAATAAATGGGGTCGTATATAGCAGGGTTACATTGAATTCGTACCTTTGACGACGCTAATCTCTTGTTGTATCTATTTTCTGCGCGTATTTCATTGGGTCGGTGATCTCGTTTTGGTTGCTGCTTCGGTTTTAATATAGGGTGGGTAACACTGACGCTGAAGGCCGAATGGCAATGGTCGATGCGCTGGCGGAAATGAAGGAACGTGTCCTGGAGAGCGGGGAGCATGCAAAAGCCCATCTCTTTACTGTGGCGACGCTGACAGGGCACGCGTGTCTCGCCGTCGGAGCACCCTACTCGATCACCATCGATAACGGACCAGCCAAGGCCAAGAAGGCCTCAACTGTACGTTGCTATCTCTAACCATTACAGTATCTCGGTTAAAACTAGGGATGAAACCGAAAGTTGTTCATTTTGTTGGCAAAATTATGTGTACTATGACTGTCACTACGAATATGAACAATAGCTAGAGCTCAGCGTATAGTGACTTTTAGTATTCTGTCCTCTTGAGCGAAAACCCTATCATAAATTGTAGAGTTAACTACGAACTTCTTTTAAAAGCTAAAAGTTATATATTTGTGCGCACATACACCACAGATATGTAGGCGACTTGCCACAGTCACCACCTATACCTAGTCGCCTGCGTCGGACTAATCGGGAAGGCCTAGGTGTTTATATATATATATTCGGCTGGCTGTAAAGGAAACAAATACTTAGCATCTACCCATTATGCGTCGTTGCGGGACGAGTTCACCTACGACATCAATATATATATATATATATATATATATATATATATATATATATATGTATATATATATAGCCTCGGACAAAGTACGTTTCAACGAAATGTGTCTAAGTATACGCATTTTTTTTCCACAGAGTTTGCAAAGTGCGGGTGATACAGTGGGCGATATGTTTGAAATTTCGACCCTGCGCAGAGAAGACTACTCAATGATCGAAGGCAAGTCCGAGTATGAAGACGTGCTGCAGTGCAACAACTTGGCGTCGTCTCGGACGCCTCGAGGACATCAGTTTCCTGCGGCATTCCTCATCCGAGTCGCCGGACTCGACAAGCACGGCCGAGATAGCGCGAAGCCAATTGCCTACTCGCACCTCGATATTGCGGCCGCTTCCGGTCCATTCCCTGGAATCCCATCGGGGTCGCCTGTACCCGCAATGGCTCAGAAGTACATCTACCCTCGTCTCTTCTAAACTAGGAAGCAAAACGAAGTGTAGCCTTACCGATAGCTAGACACAACTCAGCTGACGGGGTCGTCTTCTACATTTGATTGAACTGACGAAACCTGACAGATTGAATTTTTCTCTTAATAAATAAAGGTGTCGTAAACATATATATATATATATATATATGCTGCCAGACCGAAACCACCGAAGTCAGCCGGAGTTCTGTTTTGCTTAGAAACGCCATTCATTAGCTAGACAAAATTTTGCCAATTAGTGATAGTATAAATTGTTTGAATTTGGTTAAGCAAAAGAAAACGAGGTTTGGCGATCTAAATTAAAGAGCCAAAAATATAACTGCAACGATGATACTCATCGGGAATGACCTTCGACGTCAATAACAAAAGAAAGCGCTGAAAATGTGCGTAATATCGCTCTCAACAATCGCTTGTTATCGCACTCACGGGGATAGCTGATGAATTGTCTACAGAAAGCTGACGTATCTCATGTATCAGTTGTAATAGTATTGACCGATATTTTATACGTCAGAAGACTGGCAGCGGAGTTGGTTTCAAAAATGTTGAATTTCCAGCAAATAAACGCTCGTTGGGCAATGTCCGAATTGTGCCTTTAGGTGGTAGCAGAAGACCTGGATCGCTTCAAAGAGCGACTACAGGAACCGAATCATGGGTATATGGTTACGACATCGAGATTAAAACTCAATCCTCCCAGTGGTACCTTCAAGGAGATCAAAGAAATTCAGGAATATCGCCGAAAACTATTAAATGAATGTTAATTATTGAAATACCTAGACAAATTATTTAATTTTAATTATACAGAATATCAAAAACGATACACAAAACGGCATATTTGTTAAGTAAAAAAGCCCCGGCGCTTTTAAATATAGACTTTACGCTAGTTGTGACTCTCTAATCTTAAAACTATATATATCTAAAGTTTAACAGGATTTTATTGAAAGTCCTATATATATATATATATATATATATATATATATTGTTAGTTGGCAAAACTGCTTTTGTTGGAATCTAGACTTTATTGGTGATTATTTACGCAGACAATCTAGCAGAATGGCGACTTTTTCTCTCATAATATGGCACGTTAGTTTCCCGCTTCGCAATATTTTCTTAATCTGTACATATAGCTGTGTCATCCAGATACTTTGTTATGCTACGAGGCTGCATACGTCGAATTTCGACGTATGCAGCCACGAACGACGAACTTCTAAGCCTTCCGTTTCCCAGCAGACGAAAAAGAAGAGTAGAAGAAAGTCGTCGACCGGCGTCCTTGTCTTCGTGGATATCGCATTTTCTTGGGACCCGCATCCTATATCTACTTATCGATCTTCCCACCTACTACTGCGCCATCTTCAGGCAGCTACTCATCATCATTACTTGTTGTGTCACCGTATCTCGCTGACACATACATGCGTGTTTCCGTACTAGTGCAAGCTATGTTTTTGCCCGTATTCCAGCAAAGGTGGCGGGATGCCAGTTTTGATAGCCGCCCAGTAGCTACATGCTCCGTTTTCAATCGAGTTTAATCTTCTACCTAGCTTCTTTTCTGGGTATTTTTTCGTAAATTAAATTTAATTCAGATAAACGTTGCATGGTGTGTGAACGTATGGCACATGGGTATAGTGCGCCTATGAAAACTACTACGTCAGTGGTAGGAAAGGGGCGTACGCTTTAGATAAAAACAATTATACAACGACGAGCTAAACAGAATATATATATATATATATATATATATATTGGTGTGTTTCTAATATACTAGTTCTACGCTTGTCTGCTTGTTAAACGCTGCAGTTCTTGGCCACGAAGTTTATAGGCAGTCCATGCATACCCTATTGTATAATTTGTATCTCTATTTTACATTTACATACATGATAAAGGTTCAAATATATACAATACATTTGTTTATAAGGGAAATTCAACGTTTCTGCATTAATATCTTATACAATGTTAAGGTGTTATATCATTCCTAATATCGCATGTACGCAATCTGTTCCATAGCAAAACCGTACTTGTAAAAAAGACTACACTACAGCATTCAGTGGACTCTAGGGATAATCCTCTTGGGTTGCACGTTCTCTACGATTAGCTGGTTTAGATCCTATCTTGAGAATAGAATTCAGTCCGTAAAAGTTGGACCTACTCAATTTACTAGGCAGCTTGTTAGCTTGGGGACTCCACAGGGCTCTGTCCTTAGCCCTTTTATGTTTCTGATACTTCTGAACTTTATATTCGGGAATTGAGCTAGGCGATAGTTTTTGCGGACGGCACGAAACTCTTATTTCGGCTCGACCCGGCTAACGTTTCTAGTGGTGTTAACACTTCACTTGAATTGGTAGAAAATTTTGTTAAAGTTCAAATAGGGCATATGAATTGGTTGAAAACACGAGCAAAATCAATATTCTAGTGTTTCGACCTGCTACAAGACTGCCTTAATGGCCCGATAGTTTTTGACTGAGTGCCAATGCGGTAGATCGTTCTCAGGCGGTAGGGTGTCTCGGTTTGGTATTACAGGAGAATTTATCCTGGCATTATCATGTAGATCAGTTGATGACAAAATGCTATGCCGTTTTTGCAACATAACGGAGATTAAGGCAGATCCCATTGAGGGATTTCTAGCTGTCTACAAAGCTTTTATCTATTTTATGTTATGATATCCTGCTCTGGGGTGGTGGGTACAGAGGCATTCTTCGAAGGGTTAAGGTGATTTAAAATGATGCACTTCGTGCTAGTTTCTCCCGACGGCGCTACGAGTTAGTTAGTGATCTGTTCGCTGCCCATGACCTTTTACCAGTCTCAAAACTACATGTTCTTAGAGAAAAACAAATACCTTGCTTCCGGCTTTGGTATAGCAGACGGATGAGAGTATTGGCAGGTGTTGCAGAGTGAAGAGCTGTAGAGGTGTTATTGGATTAATGTTGTAAAGAGCGATCATACAAGGATCAGGAATACTGTTGTGTTGAGTGTATTTACTTACCACAATGCTGTATCATTCTGAGGAGCTGTATATCCTTTTTTATCTGGGAGGTTTCGGGAATGCATGATGCACATGCGCCTGCGACTAGCAGCCTGCGTGACTAGTGTAGGACTCGCATACCCACTAAACCCGGATTCTTCCCCACCCCCAGACTCGGTGCTACTTTGGCGTTACTTCGAAGCCGTGGGAGAGGCGTCTCTGCCGTTCTCTACTCAGCTCTATGCCTCTCTATCATCCCGCATGTCTGCCTGCGGTTGGATAGGGGGTCACTGCCATTTTATAAACCGTCCTATGAAGGTGCGTCGAGACCGTGAGGGCTCTTCCCCCTCCTCCCCCCTCTCTCGGCTTCCCATCTCGACCACTTCCCCGAGAGATCCGCTCAAGCCTTTACCTTCTGGCCGTTTCGTTGACTGTCTTGAGTGTCAAAACAGCGTCGAACAAGTTCGTCGACTCCCTTCATGCCTCCGCCGAAGTCATCATGTGGGCGACCATCTCCCTGACGGGCCGGATCTGTATACTGTGCACGTACTTGTATATATGTCCATGTTACTGTGCAAATTTACTCTTTTATTTTATAAAAGTTTATGATTTTTTGGTTTGTAAATAAACCACCTTCTGACTCTGAGTGTGGTTTCAGTAGAATCATGTTAAACCTTATATATATAGATATATATATATTTTTTTTTTGGATTTTCCCGTAAGGCAATTGCCCGTGTACGGATTTTTCATGCCATGGCTAAGTTTTACTCCACTCCGGCATTTACCTTGTCTAAATTGGAAACCACGCAAACCACTCGAACCCGGTCCTCCCGAATGCAAGGCAAAGGCTTTGCCACTAAGCCACCTTGCTCGGTATATATATATATTAGAGAGTCAGAAATAATAAACGATATCTAGCGTAAAGTCTACATTTAAAAGCGCCGGGGCTTGTTTACTAATTAAATATGCCACTGTGCGTATTGTTCTTATATTTAAACATTCTATATGATAAACATTAAAATGAACACATTTATTTAGGAAGCAACAGGTCTTAGCCGATATTCCTGAATCTCTTCGATCGACTCTTTCTTGGAGGCACCACTGGAAGGATTTAGCTTTGATCTCGATGTCGTAACCATATACCCATAATTCGTCTCCTGTAGTCACTCTTTGAAGCAATCCAGGATTTTCTGCTACCACCTAAAAGCTCAATTCGGACATTTCCCGACGGGCGTTTATTCGCTGGAAATTCAACATTTTTGAAACCAACTTCGCTGCCAGTTTTCTGACGTTTAGAATATCGGTCAAAACTGTTACAACTGATACATGAGATACCTCAGCATGCTTAGGCAACTTAAGGGCGTTTGATTAACTCATAGCCAGTTTTCTAAAGAGAGCATTGAACGGTTACCGCACTAGCGTAAATTTTTTTTTACTTAATGGGGAGTTGGATGGTAATGCACCATCTCTTTTAATTAAGACATCTGTGCGTCCCGTCATTTTTTCGATCATGGTTGATTTTTTAATCCATTCCGGCATTTACCTTGTTTTTAAATTGGGAATCATGAAAACCAATTTAGGAGTGGCCGGTGGGGGTCTCGAACCCAGGCCTTCCGAATGCAGGGCAAAGGCTTTTGCCACTAAGCCATCATGCTCGGTGAATAATAATAATAGGTTAGTGTACTTACTGGCGCCGTCGCCGTTATTTGTTGAAGACTTCCAGAGGATGTACAACCTACCGAAGTCGACGGTTTTTAAAGAACACGTCTTGGATTGGGAAAGTGAAATGGCCAACATCAACCCGCCGTCCTATTAAACAAAGGCAATGACGTCCGATTCGTGGAGCCTGCAGTTATGAGAACCGGCATCTAGTCACTAGATTTGCCGTCCACGGCTTCCACCTAAAGATCTGCGTGCGCGAGAAGTTGCATGAGACCTCGTCGGAGTGTATATGTAAACTTTGTGGCCGCTCGTGTTATCTATATCACCTTCAGTGTTGCGAATAAGCAATTCCGTTGTCTCAACTCTAAAAATGCGATGCCCATGATGTATGTGTGGGTTAATAAAACTACTACTACCATCAATTGGCGAAATTTTACCTATGTCTGAGTAATGCATAACGTTTCTAAGGAAAACATAACTCCGGAAGACTTTGGTGATTTCGGTCTGCTAGCATATATATATATATATATATATATATATATATATATATATATATATATATATATATATATATATATATATATATATATATATATATATATTATATATATATGTTTACGACACTTTTATGCATTTATTTGGTTCAAATCTGTCAGGTTTCGTCAGTTCAATCAAATATAAAAGGCGGCCCCTTGCGGAAGATATAAAAGGCATCCCTGCCCTAAAATATGTCCCTGGTCGAGTAAATAGGCTAGAGTAATTGTAGTTATCGTCATCGTAGTTGTAGTAGCTGAGTTTTCTCTAGCTATCGGTAAGCCTACACTTCGTTTTGCTTCCCAGGTTAGAAGAGACGAGGGTAGATGTACTTCTGAGCCATTGCGGGTACAGGCGACCCCGATGGGATTCCAGGGAATGGACCGGAAGCGGCCGCAATATCGAGGTGCGAGTAGGCAATTGGCTTTGCGCTATCTCGGCCGTGCTTGTCGAGTCCGGCGACTCGGATGAGGAATGCCGCAGGAAACTGATGTCCTCGGGGCGTCCGAGACGACGCCAAGTTGTTGCACTGCAGCACGTCTTCATACTCGGACTTGCCTTCGATCATTGAGTAGTCCTCTCTGCGCAGGGTCGAAATTTCGAACATATCGCCCACTGCATCACCCGCACTCTGCAAACTCTGTGGAAACAAATAGGCATATTTAAACACGTTTCGTTGAAACGTGATTTGCCCGAGGTGTTATATATATATATATATATATATATATTTATATATTGATGCTATAGGTGAACTCGTCCCGCAACGACGCATCTTGGGTCGATGCTAAATATTTGTTTCCTTTACAGCCAGCCCTATATATACGGCTGGCTGGTTTATTTGCTTATATACTGTATAAGAGGTGATATTTGTATTTTTTACTTTATATATATATATATATATATATATATATATACCTAGGGCCTTCCCGATCAGTCCGACGCAGGCGACTAGATATAAGTGGTGGCTGTAGCGAATCGCCTACATATCTGTGGTGTATGTGCGCACAGATATATAAATGTATGTAGATAGCTAAATTGACAATAATATATCGAGAATGATCATGATCTAATTATAATATATCTTCGAGACGGTGAATCAACCAAAAATAAAATATGTTTGACGTAATGGCTAAACGCTAAATGGCATCCTAGTACCAGGGCACTTTCATTCCGTATGTGAATAGCTTTACATTTAGTCATTAATAGAAGTTCGTAGTTAACTCTACAATTTATGATAGGGTTTTCGCTCAAGAGGATACTGTAATGGTGAAAGATGACAACGTACGGTTGAGGCCTTCTTGGCCTTGGCTGGTCCGTTATCGACGGTGATCGAGTAGGGTTCCCCGACGGCAAGGCACGCGTGCCCTGTCAGCGTCGCCACAGTGAAGAGATGGGCTTTAGCATGCTCCCCGCTCTCCAGAACACGTTCCTTCATCTCCGCCAGCGCATCAACCATTGCCATTCGGCCTTCAGCGTCAGTGTTACCCACCCTATATCGAACGGAAGCAACAACAATAACCACAACAAGAGCACCCGCCCAATGAAACACATTCAGCAAATAGATACAACAACAGGTACGCGTCGTCAAAGGCACGAATTCAATGTCATTCTGCTATGTTCGACTCCAATTATTTGTTGTGTTCTGCCTCAACAGCCCGATCTTATTTTTAGGTTCTCGTTCTTAGTATCTCCAAGGGTAAATGATAGATGAATGACGAAACTGTAAAACAGGCCTATGGTCAGTGGAATTTTTTGGCACAAGACATTTGAGGTACAGGGCTATGTTGCTGAAAAAAGAAGCGTGCCCGGGGTGTGCTGGGGAAATAGTGTGCCAGGGCGAGTCTTACCTGATACGAACTCCAGCTCGCGACGTGAGCAGCTCATCAGCAACGTAGCTGTCGGAACCGACTGAGTTCCTCACCATGCACAGGCGCCGAGTACGCGAAGGTTTTTTGGCTTAGCAGCAACCAGCGTCTGGAAGAAACCGGCGACAAAGGCTGCTCCACATTTGTCACGGTGCATTCCAGCCATAATGCCACCAGCCTTAATATCAGCACCACCTGTGTCATAAGTGACTTCCCTTTCCGACAAACGCCAACACCTACAACGAATCAGCATCATAAATACAGCGACAGTGAAGACAACTCGGTTAGTTAACAAATTAGCCTGTAGGTGCTTCAAGTTGCGGCGTGGTCTCAGTAACTAGTTAGACGCAGTAATTGTTATTTGGTTTCTGGTGTACAGGCTTGGTCGCAGGTATGATCCTGGGTGTGGTGATCTTGAGTTCTTGAGTCTTGAGTTCGAAAATGTATATGTAACGCATTAGAAATAAAACGACACGCTTTAGTGGCGCATTTGGTTCTGTGCTTGATCCTTACACGCTGTTACAAAAGAAGTTAATATAAATGCAAACATTTTGAACAAATTCGGGAACATAAGAAGCCAAACAGATGGTAAAACCAATTGGACCATAGAACAAAAAGCTTGAAAAAACCTCTACAGGTGAAATTTGTTCCTCGCCCTCTGAAGTGCTTGCCTAATTTGCAATTCCGGCGAGCACTCGTCGGGGAGAGTCTGACCGTGGTTGGTTGTAAAATTGGTGAAGTTGAAAAGGATTTTAGTCAAGTGCTTCAAAGTTCCTTCCGACAAGCATGATGAGAAGCGATAGCTGCTACTAGATGGCGTTTGTATCAAACTAGATATAGTAGACCATAACACAAAATATTTACTCAGACGATTGGACAGAAGCAAGCCACTTTTGCTCGTGTACGAACTTTCTCAAGCCTTACCTCGTCGGCTGTGCCATCGGAGTATTCAAGCAGGATCATCCTCGCGCTGTGTCGCTTGACGTGACTCGCGCATCGATCTACGGCTGCCAAACATGGATAATTCGCTTCAAGCTGTTCGCGGTTAGCAACTACCTGTGAGTGAGAAACCACACAGATACATTTTAAAGGATATGAATAAAAGGATCTAAATCTTAATTCAACAAGGCAACAAAGAGGCGACGGTTGGGTTGGTTCAATATTAGTAGTATAAACCATCTTTAGTATATATATATATATATATAACAATCCATCTTTATTTAAAAATTTCTACAAGCCCTGACGTGGGCTATTACATTGTCCAAGTCGGAAAGATGTTCACCACGCGAAGAATTGATTCACAATACCTTGTCTCGCAGCGTCGGTTAATTGAATGAAACCGAAGCTTCGTAGAGTATTAGATCTTACAATAATATGCAAATCATATTTGTGTTGTATACTTTACACTAGATAGATCGCGTTCATGAATTTAAGAGACACACAAGTACAGGTGCAATACCGGGTACAATTTTATTTACGTGCCCTTCAAATCCGAATCGGCAAATGGGAACACCATTCACCCATGTCTATAGTCTATCGGGGAGAAAAATAGCCAGATTACAGGTTCTCCGATAAACATGAATAGTGTACGCGTTTTAATGTGGTTGTAAACGACGGTCTACGATTGTTCGCTTCTGAAACGTTCAGTCGAATCAAACGGTTGGAGAAAGTTGGCATGGTTACCTTTACGGAGACGGGGGTATTGGCAAACAGTGTCGCGACGTACTCCTCGACCTTGGTGGCGCCATTCGCTCGGGATCCGAGCCGCCAATATCGCGGCAGGCGATGCGGCCGCTCTCGACCGCCAGCAGGTAGCGCAGCTTCGA
>QVRM01003700.1:0-29912 GCA_003439945.1 Dermanyssus gallinae | reverse complement strand
TTGTTCAGGGTTGTGTCTGTCTAATATATATATATATATATATTTGTTGGTATATCTATTATTGTTATTAGATTTGTTGGTGACGTTGCGAGCGTTGGCCCTTTCGCCGTTCGTCTGGCGACACGGTAGTAGTTGTAGCAGTAGTAGTAAGTGGTAACGGACGCGATGCAAAAGATAAAAGATTTTCTCTACGTCTCTCTTCTGTTGTTGTTGTTGTTGTTGTTGTTGATGTTGGTCGGTCGCTTGAACAGAACCAGCAAAACTGACTCGACGTTGGTTCCTTGACTGCAGTCCCGACCGAACGGACGACGAAGAGGAAATAAAGAAAAGAAATACCTGCTCCTATGTGTGTGTGTGTATGTTTGCTATCGTACGTTTATACGTAAGGCATCTGTATGTGTTTATATGAGCATATATTTATAAGTATATATATATATATATATATATATATATATATATGCATCTGTGTGTGCATTGGATCTGCTTGCCGGTGGCCAGGTGCACTCCTCACGGAACAACAAAACAAAGCCCACGCTTAGCCTTCTTCTTCTTCCTGTCCACCGTTAGTTGCTAGCCCTGAAAGTTTGCTTGTTGTCGTTGTTTGTTGTAGTCGTCGTTATTGTTGTTGTTGTTGTTGTTGCTGTTCTTGTTGTTCTTGACAGACCATCGCCCAGCAGGCGAGTAGCAGGTAGAAAGATAAAGTTGTGTGTGCGTGTGCCTGGCATTCACAGAGAGAGAGCGGAATCGGGCAGGAGAATCCACTAACGTTCGATCCTGATACGAAACACAATTAGAGAACGTAACAGCGTCTCGATACGACGTCTGGAGCAGCGATACAGCGAGAGAGAGAGAGAGAGAGAACGAAGATGACGTCGGAGAAACAAGAAAATGAGCAGTAGACGAGGGAAAAACGGGAGCAGCCAAGTACCAAAAGAGACGATGAGATTAAGCAAACGTACACAATCAGGCATTTGACTGTGGATACATGATGGGACGTACGAACAGAAACCAAAATATTAAGAGCAACATACAACAAGTATACTGTTGATGCCGGTGTTGTTGATGTTCGTGTTCACTGTTGTCGCCGGCCCAGTGCTAATAATGATGATGACGGTAATAATAATAATAATAACTATGATTCTGATTGATCATGCCATGGGATTCTAACATTGATGATGATGGTGATTTGATTTTGCTACTTGAACGCGCGCCCACCCGCTTTGTCCACTACGGCGATTGGCTCACAACGACGACCGCCAACAACCACAACCACAACAACAACAACAACCACAACTACAACCACAACAACAACAACAACGATACCGACCGGTGATGTATGTCTGTCTGTCTGTAGGGGACAAAAGTAGGAGTCAAGCACAGTCACA
This sequence comes from Dermanyssus gallinae, assembly GCA_003439945.1. Lineage (NCBI taxonomy): Eukaryota > Metazoa > Arthropoda > Arachnida > Mesostigmata > Dermanyssidae > Dermanyssus > Dermanyssus gallinae. Next base: position 28,527 of record QVRM01003700.1, on the reverse strand, counting down.
GTTAAAGGTATGCCAGCCAAGTGAGCCAGTCGTGTACAAGACCCACCACTACCACCACCGCCACCACCACCACGATTCAATGCTCCTTGGACTTGGTTGCTTGACTTTGCTGCCCTTTGTTCGCCGTATCGAGCGAGCGAGATCTACCACGATCCTGCCACCCACCCACCAGTTGTGTACTCTCCGTGTGCCCGAGCCGAGCGCCAAGAGCTGCTTCCCTTTTTCCTCTCAGTTTGTTCGCCGCCCCTCGCGATCGGCTCAGGTCCACCACGACAGCAACAACAACAACAACAAGAACATCAACAACAACCACAACAACATTAACAACAACAACAACAACACAACAACGACAACGACAACAACGGGAGCAGGAGCAAGGGCGGCGGCAGTGGTGGCAGCGATGATGATGTTGACGAGGTCGGCAACGGGTAACGGATAAGTCGACAACGGACAGCCGTCGTTGTCCACCACGTCATCACGCTCCAGATGATCGTGGTCGTGTCTCTGGACCTAACCGGCCAACATCTCGCCGATGATGATAATGATGATGCTGATGAGCCCGTCCTCACTCCACTAAGAGTGGACGAGAAGCCGGGAGCCAGATTGCACGCCTTCTTCGTCACAGGCGTACACAGGTAGGCCCACAAACATTCAAGCAGGCGAACAAACAGGCCCACACCCACACGCATACCCAGCTGTACGATAACGACCGTTCGTGCACGTCTTATCAGGCTTTATCTAAGCATCCCTCCGGCCCATTTTTTTCTGTCCTGTCTTGCCTTGCCCTCACTGTAATCGAGGAAAGCCGCCACCGGGGAGCGCTACTGTCGCTTTTATTGTTGCTGTTGCTGCTGTCGTGGTTTGCTGTTGCTGTCGTGGTTGTTGTTGTTGTTGCTGTGGATATTGTTGTTGTTATTGTTGCTGTCGTGGTTGTTGCTATGGTAGCTGTTGTTATTACTGTTTGTTTATGCTACGATTGTTGTTGTTATTGCTATTGCTGTTGCTTGCTGCTGCAATTGTTGTTGCTGCCGTCGTCGTTGTTATTGTTGTTGTTGTTATTGTTGAGGCTGCTGTATGTACGTGTCGAACCAGAACGGGCACAAAATATCGATCCAAACGCCGAACAAGTAAATGCGCCATACCAATCTAGTTACGGCTGTCCACCCGAGTAGCAAAAATAGACCACAAACGGCCGGCCACAAACAAGTATGGATCCAGCCGTCTGTAATGTTCCGTGGCGTAACTCCTGTTCCTCCCCATCCCGTGCGGCAAAAGTTAAACATTTTCCCGTGCGCTGTCGCCGGATGTAGCTTAAATCGTCGTCACACAACACAGTAAAAGGTAATTGACCCAAAATATGAACGGCATATATATATATATATATATATATATATATATATATATATATATATATATATATATATAACGGGTGCAGCAAGGCAACGATCAATAATAACTTAATATGCCTTGGACAGGCGACGCAAATTTCGCTTCGTCTATCCGTAATCCGACGGTTCTCCACCCACATAATAGTCGATAGGAGCAATTAATATATATATATATATATATATATATATAGAGAGAGAGAGAGAGAGAGAGGGGGAGAGATGCAACATTTACACACACACACAGACAATAACCGAAACATACTGCCGATTATTCACAAAGAGGACAACATGGACCAGGAGACCAAGCCAGTAAAACGCCTGCGTAGAGGATGTAATAAAAACGAAGGAGGTGGCACTGCAAGAAAGAGGCCGTCAGGCCGTAATTTACAAACAGCGCACAAATTCACTCGGACCATTTAAGAACGCGCAGGTATGCTAAGATGGAGTATATATATATATATATATATATATATATGCATATATATATCAACCAACTGGCTTCAATAAGGTATTCAGACAAGTCACGACAAAACAAATTTGGTCGTGTCTGTCTAAAAAAATCGAACAGATATCTGGAAGCTGCATCGAGCAGCGCCGGTCGAAGGTTGCATTCCGCAATAGGTGTTGTCGGTCTCCCGAACAAGACCGACATAGCAAGCGAGAGAGAGGGAGCAAAGAGCAACTGTTTAAAAAGATGACCTTCTTAAGTTGGTTGAAACTAAACTATGTTGGGATTCATACATTTAGTATACACAGTTGTTTTCTGTACTTTGTTAGGGGTGTTTCCTGTTATTTTGTATTCCATATCCAAAAAAAAGCTGACAGCTTATGTGACTGACCTGCAATGTGACTCTCTAGTGTCGCCATTGTGGCCTTTTTATACTGCTTTGTATGTCCATGAAACACTTGCTCTTTAGGCCTGTGTTTAATAAAACATAAACAGGACTACGAGATAGAGTGCAAGATAGATCACTGGAGGTTGCGTGCAGTCAGTGAAGATAAACAGTACATTTATTTCGTGGACAGTTATACGAAATCTGCCAAATCGACACACCTGATGTATGTTATCATTATTATATTCAATTATAGCAAACAAATGTTTAAACAAGCAGTGCATATCGAGGCATATAATGACCCTTGAATAAGAGTGCTTTTGACTTGACTTAGGGAATATTAGCAAAAACTAACCGTATATAATGTAACACTGGAAATGAACAATACGGAAATACAAAATCATTAATAGCAGCACTAATATGAATAGAAATCATAATCCTAATAGTAGCGACGCTAATATTAAAAATACTAGGTCGACGACAACAGTCACCACGGGAACAATAACAACAGTAACGACAACAACAACAACAACAACAACAACGACAGCAACAATAACACCAACAGTAGGAGCAGCAATAACGACAGCAACAACAACAACGACAACAACAACACCAACAGTAGGAGCAGCAATAACGACAGCAACAACAATTACAACAGCAACAACAACAACAACAACAGCAGCAGCACCCGCCAGTAGTATGGCTAATAGTAGCTATGCAACAAAAAAAACGGGCAAAAAATAAAGAACAATATTGAAATGAGACGGGGTGAGGTCAGGCTGTGTAGAAACGGCAGATCGTGAGTCGTCAGCCGGCGTCCCGACGCGACGGCAGCCATGGGCAGCGGGCGGGCCAACCAATCAACCAACCAACCAACCAACCGACCAGCCAGCCAGGCTAAACATTACCATCGCCACCGCTGGCGGTGCCGTCGCCGCGTGACCAACCACGTGCGTTGCTACTGTTTTGTTGTTCTGACAGCGGCGTCCGTGCGACCTCCATCCGTCTGCGTCCATCTCTCTATACATATATCTATCGGTCGGTCTGTCTGTCTATACGTTCGTTTATTCTTTCGAGTCGTGCAGCAGGAGCGTCGGCAATGGCGTCGTCATCGTCGTCGTTGTCGTCGTCATCGTCGTCGTCATTGTCGTCGTCGTCTGCACGTCTCTGTATGTGCGTGCACAAACGAGTTCACGACAGATATTCGAACGACGCTGTTTCCGCTGCCGCCGCCGCCGACGTTGGCAGAGGCAGATCAATGTTCCTGTTCCTTCCGCCCGCTCGACTCGGATCCCCTGGCTGTCTGTCTGTCTGTTCGTGGTCTGTGCGTTCGGCCGCCCGGCAGGCCGGCTGCTTCGGCGACCCGACCAACTCGGGCGTAAGCGTCTCGCCGCCGCTGCCGTCGTCTTTTGCGCTATTGTTTCTGATGTTGATGTTGTGCTTGCTGCTAATGATTTTGTTGCTGACTGTTGTTGTTGCTGTTGTTGTTGTTGCTGCTTGTTGTTGCTGCTGCTTCTGTTATTATTGTTAGATTTGTCGTTGCCGCCAACCGCCGGAGCTGTGGCTGAAATCCTCCTGTTAGCATTTTGGCGCTTGGTTTACTTGGTTCAGTGGTAAGCAGTATATATATATATATATATATATATATATATATATAGTGGATGAACGCTGTGACTCCTGTCTCCACGACTTGTACCGCTTTAGGTTCGACGTTACTGTTTCTCAATGCAGCAACAGTTTATATACGAGTAATTCTTCTGGTTGACAATCGTATGTGTATATATTTCTCCCAGTTCTCTCGTCTGCATTTGTGTCGTTTCTGCAGACTTGATGGCACCTGCCATCATAGTAGCGTACACCCCTCCCCGCCCTCCTTCACGACTCTTAGTTCATTTAGCAGCAGACCGTTTTGATCCCGTTAACAGACTAAGAATGCAGGGCAATTTGTGTGGTGCATATGTTTACTGTGTCGCTATCCATGTCGTTGTTATTATTATTAGTAGTAGTTGTAGTGATAGAATTAATTGCTTCATTAATTCTACTACTTTTTTTAATGTGGTCGGTCCAATAAAAAATGTAGTAGATTTAATGAACCAATGCAAAAAGCAGTCTAATGGACGTAAAATCTTGACTGAGGCTCAGCCCGAAAAGTTTATTTTTTATTTTAGTAGAAATAATACAAATATTCAAACCTTTTAGTTTTTCTTCATTCTGGCTTCATTCACATAACACGCGCCTGACATATCGCTTTGCCGCCATCACACAAGCTTGTATGCGCATGAATTCCTGTCCAGTATCCCGATCAGTATGCCATCTGATCGGCGACGAAAACGTCTTACCGTGGCTTCTAATGGCGTCATTAGTAGCATAATTGCAAGTTTCAGCGCGCCAACAGCAGTAACAGCAAAAGTAGCGCAACCACGAGGTGGTCACCCTCTGTTCGTCTAACCGGTCAATCGACGCATACCCTGTTTCGGCGCACTAATTGTCCCAATTGAGCACCGGCTTGCAACAATCGGATATGTCATATCTTGTCCAGCATCATCAGCGCAATGCCACATTATCACCGCAGTAGATCGGCTTAATAGTGGTAGTAGTAGTATTAATTACAATTGTATAAGTCTAAGCCGTCTATCTGCCTGGCCTGTATGCATTAATTTATAATCAACGTGGTTCAACGAGCCGGCGTCGAGGCGCTCAACCGTTCGACAGAAGACACTGGAACTTTCGAGAATTACCTACACCAGAAACTATCACTGGACTTTCAGTGGGGTAGCGCCGGCTCTCTGCGTGGAACTTTACTAAACTGGGCACGGCCGACTGTGGAGGATGCGCGACGCTTTCATTCACTTATCCGGTGAATACGCTTATAAGGAGATATCTTCTACTTCATAGACGTGTACAATGTAATAATTTACATTAATCTGAAAAATATTTAATTAAACAAAAAGTAGTTAACAACAACAACAACAACCGTCATTCAGCTGTTTGTAGAAAGGGAACGTGGCTTCTCTTATAGGCGCCATGGGCTGGCGCCACGAAATTAACAGATAACAGTAAAAGCGTTTATTCAACACAATTGTAAGGAATTAAAGATGACTAGAAAAGTAAGACTGCCAACCAAATATCAAGAACAGCAATAGCAGCAGCCGCCATACCAACAACAACAGATGCTGCAGCAATAACAACAACAACAACAACAACAGCAGCATTGATAACAACAACAGCAGCAACAACAACAACGACAACAAGAGTAACAACAAAAACATGGCGATCACAACGCTAGCAAAAACACACACCCGAGTGCAAACACTCGTGCGTTCATCATCATCATCATCATCGTACTGTGCCCCGGGGAGCACAGAATCTGTAAACAGTCGGCGACGACCCCCCGCACGACAATTCCTCTGTGACCACAACAAACGAGGCTTCGAGCCCCGTGCGACTTCTGTTTGAAACACAGAAGTTGCAGAAGAAGGTGCGACAACAGCGAATTGCAACGACAAACACACACGACGTTGGTAAGCCGTAAACCAAGCAGCAGCAGCAACAGCAGCTTGAGCGTTGTGCACACCGTCCGCGTTTTCGGTAACGGCAACACCACAGCGGCAGTGGCGTGAAACTAGTTTTCTGTTTAGCTGAGGTCACGCCCTAACCGTTTCCACAGTGCGAATCGTGTGCAAGTTGAGGGGTGAGATCGCCGAGCGACCAGCCAACTGAACCAGGTGACAGGAACGTTCTAGCTGCGCCGTGAGCACTTCTCAGTTAATTAATAACGATTATACGAATCATGTTTCTGTTTTATTTCATTTAATTGAATACATGTTACAACCAACCATTTCCATCGGAACTAGTTTCGTTTTACTTTGCAGGTACAATCTTCCTTGCTACTGTTACTTGCATACTGCTTCTACTGCTGCTGCTGCTGTTTCTGCGAATAGTAGTGCCTATGACTAGAGCAACAATCCTCATTGAGACTAGGCTTTAGTTTCGTTTCTCCTCGCTATTTACGCTTTACGATTACTGGTTTTACCACCACCACCACAGCTATACGAGCGCGTTCGGTGTGATACTACTGGGGTGACATATTCTGGTCGGTAATGTAAACATCACCTCTGTATAGTCAGCAACACGAAGTAGCACGAGTCAATCTTCATCAAATCATCACGACCATCATAAACCGCCTCATAGCAACAACAGCACATTTTACCATCTGTCAACAACCGCGACGACCCCAACAACAACAAGCATCAACAGCAGCATCAACTTGTGCCACCAGATCTTATGTATCATGCGCGAGCAACAGCAACAACAACAGCAGCAGTAACAACAACAAAGACAACAACAACTACAACAACATTAACAACAAAAACAAATAGAGGCTATTAAACGCCCGCCCGACGGCACAGATCGTGTACACCTCTGATGCCGCTTCGTTCATGTAAAGCCGGCTGCTCTGCTCCGCTACGCATTGTTACTCGTTGGCGGCAGCGGCTACTGTGACAGCAACAACAGCAGCAGTAGCAGCGGCAGCAGTAAACAGTGCACTACCATCAACACGACCGAATCAACCAAACTCGCCAAACAACAGCATCAACGTGTGCCAACTTGATATTTGTCACCTCACATCAACAAATGGCGCAACACACCAAAACAACACGCGGTCGATCGCGATCATGGCTTCAACAAGGCTCTCGACAACAACGACAATGACAACCATAACCCATCTTTTTACAACAATAAACCGCAACAACAACAACAACAACGACGACGACAAAAATATCAACAACGACAACCACAGAGACCTCAACGACAATTCCAACAACAGTCACAACAACAAACAACAACCGCCGCCGACAACAACAACAATAACGATAACAACAACCGCGTCAACGACGACAACAACAACTGCGTCAACAACAAATGGCGACAACCACAGTCACGCTAATAACAACAACGACACGACAACGGTAACAACAAAGTCAAGGCAAGAAAATTACAGTACCCGCAATTTGTCCAGCTCTTGACAAGTACGTGGTGATCTAGTCTATCTACTGCTCTTATTATCTACTGCTTTATCTGTCTATGTATCTAGCAGCAAAACATAACTAAAAAACCCTATGGCCACACCATTATTGTAGTTTGTGTCGTGCTATCCCTCTGCGTCATGTCTTCTTCTTCTTCTTCGCCATCCTTTTCCTTCTTCGCCGCTTTTTCCTTCTTCGAGCACTCGCGAGCTCACAAGCACGCATCAGCACCACCCATACACAGCAACAACACACTCGGAATCTCGGCAGAACACCAGCGTAGCAGCAACAGGCGTAGGAAAACGACCGCACGCTTCTGAATCTAAATCCGCTGAGCAGAACCGTTGCAGAAACAGCAGCAGCAGCAGCTGCAGCGGGACTGACAGCAACGAATTCAGAAGCCGCAGCAGAAAAACAGCAGAGCAATTCGACAACTGCACGGACTTCATACATCATCGTCGTCGTTATCGTTATCGTCGTCGTCGGCGTCGTCAGCATAGCAAACTCGAATGCCTCGAATGGTCGTGACATCGCTGCCGTTGCTGCCCGGTCGGCGGAGACAAACGGGCGACAAAACGCCACATTGTGACTCTAACCCCACTTGAACTTGGTCCTTCTGAGTCTTGGGCGCCTATTTCTCTACTAATACCTCTACAACTGCGACGACCACAACGACGATGACGCTGCGGACACCGCTTCTATTGCTGCTACTACAAACGATACGACCGGTCACGAACGAAGAGCGACGATTAATTCATCGTGACTTCGGCATCAGCTGCCAGCAAAAGCCGTCTTTCTTTACTCGCCACAGATATTTCGGCGTATGTCTTCTGTTTGACTGTGTCTCTGTCTATATGTCTGCCTCTAGGCTACTGGCTGTCACGGCCCACACAGACTAGAATGACCGTCGATTTGCTGGCCGTCTGTAGCCCCGAGCCCGGACCAGGTCCACACAGGTTCAGGGTCAGGTCTAGGATCAGGACCAGGTCCTGGGTCAGGTGTAGGATCGGGACCAGGCCCAGGGTCAGGTTTAGGATCAGGACCATCTCCACCACGACCGACAATCAACAACATGAGAATCGCGTGAGGTTAGAAAGCGAATGAGTCGTTTGTCTTGGGGTAAATGTCGTGAAGTGGCAGTAGTAGAAGCCGTAGTAAAATTGGGAATAGTAGTAGTAGTTGTTGTTGTATTTTTAGTAGTAGAATAATGCTCGAGATACAACCCCGACGATGCGATGACGACCATACGTGACCTCACTTGTTGCACGGTCTGGCTACCGCTGCTGGCGTGATAAATGCGTGCGAGCAGGCAGCCTGCAAGTAACGAATGTGATGTTGTTTCAACAACAACAACAACTACATCATGAATGAAAACAATCATGAAAGCGATAACAACTACAACAACAACTGTTGCTGTAAATAGGCACAGATGGAGCGTTCCAGAGCGGCCAAAATTTACCATCATCAGCGGAATGAGAACCGGCTGGGGGAGGAGGAGAAAGGGAGCCGTATCATCATCGGGATAAGGGCACCTTCACCTAGAGATATATATATTTTTTGTAAGGCTAATGCCCGTGTACGGTATTTTTATGTCATGGCTAATTAGTACAAAACCCGATTGCGCTGTTGGCGCTGGACAGGAGCGTAGTCTTGGAGGAAAGCCCATTATGGTCGAACTACTACACAAAAAATATATATGTAGAGAGAGGGGGGGGGAGAGAGCGCGCAAAACGAAGTCCATACGCATGGAAAGATGACGCAGAGTAAGACTGATGCAGAAAGCTAGCCTGAAATAGAAACATCGCCTCTTTACCAAACAAACACCAAGTTGAGCCAAGTTGAGTGACAAACATCAGTCATATGGTGGTGGGGTCAGCGCCGCAACCGCCGGCTAGCAACCGGCACCGACCAGGCTCCCCACCGTTGCAACTAGTATTGTGGGGTTTGCATACCCCCGACGGATTGTTATGTGACGGATTGTTGTAGGCAATGTAGACATCAGGACGGCAAAGTTCAAACATTGAAGCAACGTCTACTTGTAAACGACTGGATCGGCTAGGATGGACCGAACACGCGATGAGTGCTACGAAGACATGGCAATGACGCCGCCGCGCCCCAGTAGCATTGCTCTTGCCGCTTCGTCTAGGAGGCTCAAGACTCTCGTGTCGGCTCGTCGGTGTAGGCGAGCACAGAATGTAGACGTGTACAAAAGATTGCCAAAAAGTACCTGAGTTTGCTGCGCTTTTGGCGACGTGACAGTGGCAAATGAAAGAACGACTGAAGACTCAGAATATGCAAGAAGACTACTGAACTACTGATAGGGGGCTGATGAAGTTCGCCGTGCTCCAGCGGATTCCACAACGATACGGTCACATGACGGTACGAGTCGACGTCAGAGTTCAGCGCTCAATTTTGCATCTCAAGATGTCATAGTTTTTTGTTTCTCTATTCCTACAAACAGTACAATTAATATGCAGAAATGATCGTGTGTCTCAGCGACGTCCGCTCTATCCGAGCATGGTTACCTCTTGCATGCTGAGCGAATTCAGTCGATTGTAACTAATACGACGAAAACTATGGAAAGCCAAATAGCAGCGCGAACGCCTAGAGAAGACTGTGGTCGATTGCTCTGAAAGACACATCAGAAGGCGTACCTCTATGGAGACACAATAGATTACAAGTAAGGTCGCCATGTCTAATGGACAAGGCGAGTGACGATGCCCAGTTCCGAAACTTTTTCAGTACACGATATGACACGATTCCGAGAACCCTGTCGACACTCAGAGTGGGCAGAAGTAAAGGAAGAGGAGGACATGCAGTGGAGAGCTAAGCTGGAGGAATACTGCACCGTGCAGGAAGTGACAAAGGTCACATGAGGTCTCACGAGGAGCAAAGCGGCCAGACCAGAGAGAATCTGCAACGAACGCCAGCAGGGGGTAGTAGCCTCACTGTACGACCCTTTTCTATAGATGCCTTCGTGCTCCGGAAAACTGCCCGCAGCGTGGAGATAGTGCATCATGCAGTTCCTTCTAAAAAATGACAAAAGAAACCTTGTTCCTTGCCGGGTCATCGCCATGAATTTGTTACGAGCCTTCTGGTCGGTTGTTTGACCTCATTTGTACAACAGTACGAACGACACTCCCAGTCGAGCAACATATTTTCAGTGTCTAGGGGTGGGCCCTAACGGCATGTGTCATTCTCCTCGCATCCATTATATGGGCCTTTACGCGAAAGGATCAATTTCTGTTTGGTGCGTTTGTGAACTTTCGTCGGCCGCGTTCGTTTCGGGACCAAGAGCACGTGAGGTGCTGGAGATAGCCGAGATTAGGGTCCCAAAAGTGGTCCAAAAATTCATGAAGGACATACTGCAAGCACCTTAGACTACTGGATAGTAGATCAGCCATGCATAGGACAAACAACCGTATGTTGTACAAGGCGAAGACTCATATATATATCATGTTATTCGCAAAATAATGCTCGCTGGCATGCATACCCTTGTACCTTCTCGTAAACAATCAATTCCGGCCTTTGTTTTCGGAGGTCTTTCTGATCCACTTCAATTATGTAATTGCAGTTATTGTGATAGTAATTATTATCAAATTATTATTAATTGTCAGCAATATATATATATATATATATATATATATATATATATATATATATGACATCCACAACGGCACCGTCGATCTATTCGAAGTCGAACCATCTAGCTGGGTTTCCACCCATCCTATCCCTCGACCATATCGCTGTTTATTTGTTCGGCCCGAATATGTCGGTCCGCTTGTTTCTGTGTCGCCTATGTAAGTCTCTGTGTGTATATGTGTGTGTTTGTGTATGAATGTGCTCAATCGCGCGTAGAAACATCCGTCGATAGTTGCTACAGTTGGACGCCACGGTCCAAGAAGCAATGACACATACAACACTCACACACACGCATATATATATATAGATATATAAAGAGAGACACGGTGGCACTAGAGGTCACGGGTTTGATTCCGGCTTGACACTTACTCATATATATATATATATATATATATATGAGCGAACCCACCCTAAAGGCCGTTCGTCGCCGTTGTCTGTCAATCGTCCGCTCTATCACGGACCACCTTGATTTCAGCCTCGACGCGATGACACTAGTGTGCTAGGCAACAAAAACAGCCGTGCTTCTGTACGGATAGATGTAAACGAACTGCATATGAAGTCCAATGACTCCTCCTCCTTCTCGCCATAGTCTGGCCCACTGCCGATCTAACCTGGCCCTCTACCGAAAAAAAATCGACTGTTGATGAAGCGGTGTTCTGCCTCGATATGGCTACCTTTTTTCTTCTTCCACTTCTGCTGTCCTCTTTGTTTTCCCTGTTGCTGTTGCTGCGGCAGCGGCTGCCGCTATCATTGAGGTTTTTATTGTTATTTGTATTGCTTTTGCTGTTATTGTTGCTGCTGCTGCTGTTGTTGTTGCTGCTACATTGTTACTGTCACTGCTGCTGTCGTTGTTGCTGTTGTGGTTGCAGCTGCTGCTGTTGCTGCCACTAGGTTATTGTTGTTGTTGTTGTTACCGTTGTGTCTGTTGTTGTTGTTGCTGTTGTTGTTTTTACCTACGCTTACATCTGGGACGACATATGTAGCGTGTTCGGGATGCATCATGTACCACTCTCGAGTTATGTGCATCATTGACTTCTTCCTGATCAAGGATTGGTTTGGTTTGTTCGTTGGCTTGTTATTTGAATAAAGAAAAGACGTAAAAAAATGCCTCTATGACCGCTACCCCCACCGCTAATCGGGTATCCCAGAGTCGCATTACGCAAGCATCACCATCGTTGCAATAATAATAATAATAATAATATAATATAATAATAATAATCATAGTAATAATAATAATAATAATAATAATAATAATAATAATAATAATAATAATTTCCCCCTTCATGCTACCATGATTCACGACGACGCTTCAACGGTCTAACGAAGAAGTGTTAAACATCGTTATGAGGTAATTTCTACAAAGCTTATATATATATATATATATATATATATATATAATGCAGTACTCCTGGCAAAAAATGTTCATTAAATGCATAGCTTAAAGCAGGATATGTAAATTTGGCAGCTCGGAAGGCCGCTACAGATTCAGATTAGCAGAATTTCAATCAAAAACAAAGGCTAATGAGCCAATAGATTTCGAGCAATGTCAGACATATTGTGTAACATAATATGCACTGCAAATTAGAGACAACAACGTAGTAGAAATCATTTTTCTAGTAATAATATTATTTAGAAAGCACCCAACGGCAACGTAAAAAATGCATTTATTGATTTTGAATATTTTGCTTTAACTCTTCAAGATATGTCTTTGTGTATTACGTATATATATTCCTTATGTTGATACCTTGTTTATAAGGCAACGAATATATATATATATATATATATATATATATATATATATATATTCATTATGTTGATGCCTTGTTTATAAGGCAACGAATATATATATACATACATACATACATATACGTACATACTTAATGAAAAAACTAATTCATTCTTGTTGGTAGGTTCCCACTCATTGCTTCAATCAACTTGCTTCGACTCTCTCATAGCAGTGGAACAGCAGCAACAAGGCAGAACAGTCGTCAGCAACAGCAACAACAGCAACAAGGCCAATGCGAAGGTTTCCTCCCACTTTTACTGCAGGCGTATCATTCGTAGCCAGTAAATTCTGTGCCTGATCAGAGATGGATATGGCTGAAACGGGCGGGCGGACGGACGAACGAACTTCGTGAAGACCATTTTCGCCGGGCAGATAGGAAGGTTTTATCGAACGTCCTGACGTGCTCGCTCACTCGGAGACAGCAGACACATGGGGGAGAAGACAGCGGAAAACGGCGGAAGTGGGAAGAGGGAGAGATGTTTCAGTGTTGGTCAATTGGCATCTTCTCCATCATTGCAAGCAGCAGTGGCGACATACGCAGCAGATATAACCCAGCACTTACTCATTTATACATACAAACATGCATACGCGCCGCTGACATTAGCAGCAGTAACTGTTGCAGCCTAACGACAATGCTGTCAAACAAACAACAACAACAACAACAACAACAGCAGCAAACAAACAACAGCATTAACAGGAGCAACAACAACAGCAACAAAAAACAAGACCCAAACCAAACAAACTAGTTCTACGTGAATTGCTTATACCGTGTCTTGTTGTTTTTGTCGATCATACTGTCGATTGTCGTGCAGCCGCTAATCGATCATGGGGGACAACATTGCGAAGCAACAAATCAATTTCTTGTTCAACAAAAAAACATCGCTTGCGAGTGACGACTTTATTAGGAGAACTCATTAGTAAAGTGTTTTTTTTTCGAGGCACGTTTTCAGGACGGCGTAGCACGCTGACCAGACAAAAACGCAGGCCGCTATTATTAGCTTAAAGAATGATTTGCACGCAGTGGCAGTGATGTGGTTAGTGTACGAGACCCGTCTGCCATCGTTGTTGTTGTTGTTGCTGATGTTGTTGCTGATGTTGTTGTTGATGTTGTTGTTGATGCTGTTGTTGATGTTGTTGTTGATGTTGTTGTTGATGTTGTTGTTGATGCTGTTGTTGTTGTGTTATTGTTGTTGTTGCTTCTGATGTTGTTGTTGTTGCCATCGTTAATGCTGTTGTTGCTGCCATCGTTGATGCTGTTGTTGCTATTGTTGTTGCTGTTGTTGTTGTTGTTGTTGTTGTCCAAAACAGTCAGTGGCCGTATCACTTGCCTTCACTATTACTGTTGCCACCGCCTAGTAAGCGCCGCAAAGCACAAGCACGTTGATAAGACACCAAGGCATCGATCGGGCGGCGTCGATCTTACTTCACTTCGAAGTTTTAGCACGAAGAATGAACGTTGTTCCGCACCGTCGATCGCCGCCATCGAGCCGCCGATGAGAGCCGATGTGAAGACTGACTTAAGCCTGCCTGCCTGCCAGCCTGCGTAAGTCTTTCATTCATGCCAGACGACGATGATGAGTCGCGTATCTATCGGATCTGGGCCGGGCTCGCCCTAGGCGCTCTATGACGACCACAGTCCCTACTCGTACGGTGTGACGGCGGCATCGTACGCTGGCTGAACTGCACTACACCAAGATCAATAAGGAAATCGGCCGGCCGCCAAACAAAAATCGCCCTCTGGCCAAGATCGTGACGATGACAACGATAAAAGCATCGGCGATGGCAACGACTGAAGCTCTGAAGTCACAGCAGCAGCAGCAGCATCACCACTACCACCAAAAAGGATGATCGAGAACTTCATGAGAACATCTTCTCCTCTCTCTCTCTCCACAGCTCTCTCTTGTTCTCCGTCTATCACACTACCCCACTCTCTCTCGCTTTCCTAACTACACTAACTATACGCGGCATGGCTAATGTCAGGATTTCTTGGCTTATCGTTGACTACTAGCATTCAGGCTGATAACCGTAGCGACTATATTAATAGCTCGTCGGCTTGCTTCTGCTGTCATTAGTGTTGCTAATAGCTTTTTCAGTTGTTATCAGTGAAATAATTTCGTTTTAATTGCAGTTGTATTTACATTCGTAGCAGCAGTACTGGGAACAACAGCTCTGCTGTACGAAAATATCTGTTGAAGGACTGGCCGTAAAGGGACGGTCTTGAGGGATCGCTCTACTTGCTCAGTTCCTAAAGTACATGACTGCAGAGAGCACACAGACAGAGTGCTCTCCGCAGTGGAGTTAAAGCTGGTGTGGGGTTTGGTCTGGCAACCTGATGGGATTCGCCACATCGATAAGAGCCGAAATCTGTTCTATCGCCTTAGTGTTCTAACGCTTGCACCGCATGAGCGAGCTTTCAACAGAAATCCTGTGTTGTTTTACCATAGTTTGCAACCTAATGACGCATTCGTTTAGTAACCTTCGGAACAGACGACAGATCCTTCTGTGACTGCTCCCTGACCCTTTCGTAACTGGTCAATGAAGATGATTTTTTGGGAAACCCAAAACAGAGCGGCCATTACCCTCTCGGCGGTGTTCGCAGTGTTCCTTCGGCGCATATTCGCCGACTGGCGTTCTGACTCGAATATGTACTGGTGGATCAAAATTTCGTCTCGAAATGGTCACGAATCGACGCCGACAGACGCTCTGTGCGCTTAAGCGTCAACAGATGCTGCTGCTGCTGCTAAAACGTTATTTCGTGTGCGTTTTTGATTGATGGCCAGTTATCGCCGCACCCACCCCTTGCACACAGCGCTTTCATTTCGAATGTGTCGTACAGAATAATATGCACTCCACCTAGTGAGATGCCTACGATCTCTTTTTTTTGCCGGATACTTTCTGGCGTACTGACTTCAACTGGATGCACGGGACGCGCTTCATCTTGGCTGGATGTCCGGCCATGTTTAAATTCACGGCTGGATATACAGCTGCCAACACTGATGCAGAGTCCCTGTAAACTTTGTCCAACTTGGCTTTGATTTGCGCAGCTGTCCACTTCTCAAAATAAAACAAATCGTAATCATAGTACGGGATTCGTGTTTGTATATATATACATATATATATATATATATATATGAACCCACAACAAGTGCTGATGTGGTCAGTTAAACGGTGGTGGTAGCCTCGCTGGCTAACGGGGCCAGTCCCGAACTCAAAGGTAATATACGAACGCTTTCTACAATTGTAAAGGACAACTTAGAAAAAAATATTTGCCGAACGGTTAATTCAGTCCACATACAATATATATATATATATATACTCCGGAAAGATTAGCGACGTAAGGCACCATTACTCTCAACACTGAACGTAGGCTTCTTCTCCTGCAATTTACTCTGTGGGAAGTCGCCCGACATGCCAAGGTCTTGTATAGGCAGTTTTCAAGAGCCATGAGTCCTAGTCTATGGTAAGAAGACTCGCCGTACAGATTGAATGCATATATCTTATGAAAACGTCAAATAACGCAGAGTGTAAACATGTAATCAAAATTATTGTTATGTGGCGATGGCCATGTGATTAGCGGATGAAAAGGATGACGACAATGACGTCATTGACGAGTCGTGGAAGTAACCACGTGCTTTTGTACTTCCTGACGAGCAGCCAGGTATTGATAAATAGCTTCTAAAACTACTCGCTAATAATATAGACATGGCTCCGGATTCCAAGTGCGTCATATGAGAGGAGATTGCCGAAAGAGAATGACGTGGCTCATACGATATTCCTCTGGCTAGCATCAGACTGGTGGCAGGCGATTAAATAACAATCTGAAAATTCAACGATCTAGAAAGACACTACGCTGTCGACGAGATGGGACGGTGACAGAAACCCAGCATTAGACCAGTCAGCCATGGAGTGCAAGAGAGAACCTCAATTCAGTCAGTGTGTGAAGTGAAACGAAAGAGGTTTCGATGGAAAGTGTTGTAACTAATTAACGTATGCAATTAATAGGAAAATATATGCAGTTATGGTTGCCTTAATAGCAGCAATGCACCATGCAAATGCTACAATCCCATTGCACGTCAGGCGGCAGCGTGGCTGTAAAAGTTAGCTGTCTGCGTCAGTGCCAATGTCATCGAGCGACGAACGTCGTCCGCATCGACACAATCAGTCACCGACGACATCCACATATCAGTAGTCAATCATCATTAGCAAGCAACCCCAGCACCCCTCCATTGAGGAGGCATGACACTCCATCTCATTGATGCCGCGACCCAACGTGTACAACACTATGCACCACTCTAATGACAAACTGTCTAAACCAACCACCAGGTATAAATATATATAATATATATATATATATATATATATATATATATATATATATATATATATATATATATATATTGGATCAAAGCAACGATGCTCTGCTTGCACATAACAGCGAGTTTGACAAGACGTGTATATACACATAGACGTGTATCTGTGTATGTACATTTATTCAGTTTTACAATATCTACAATGATTACGAGATGGGCCGGGCCCACTGATGATCGTGCAAGTGGTGCATAAAGTTTGTGATCAACCTGTTACTACGCGGGTCACTCCAAACTGTCATCAACGTTGACACACAGGGAAGTAACGCGTGTGCTGTTCTTCGAAGCATTTGATCCAATGATTGACGTCGGCCGGGTTTAATGACCTACGCGACGACGGCGCGGAGTGAGGGCTTATATAACAGCTAGCAGTGATTTAACGCTTATTATCTACCGCCTGTTTTATGAATAGCAAATATATATATATATATATATACATATGTATATATATATAACCGAGCAAGATGGCTTAGTGGCAAAGTTTTTGCCTTGCATTCGGGAGTACTGGGTTCGAGACCCAGACCGGCCACTCTTAAATTGGTTTGCATGGTTTCCAATTTAGACAAGGTAAATGCCGGAGTGGATTAAAATTAGCCATGACATGAAAAAACCGTACACGGGCAATTGCCTTACGAAAAATATTTAAAAAATATATATATATATATATATAATGTTTAATTAGTCAATATTACAGGCTATGGATCCTCGAGGAAGTTGTTTTTTCTGAACATTATATAATGTGAAAACTGCGTTTGTTTTCGTTGGCCTGTTTCTAACTATCTGTTGTGACGCCTTGAATTTCGTTACATAGGAGAATGCACCTAATATTGCAAGTCTAACTTCCCACCTGGCTAGATAGGGCTTATACAGATACCGCCGTTCGCGGGACCTTGTAACTACCTCTTTCTACTGTTAACGAATATTGACGTTCCTGCCAATAAATAAACTAGTCGGCCGAGGTTGGCACTTGCAGAATCTCCCTGATTTTGACAATATTATGGAAATCTCCTGGAATATAGTATGACACCTATATGCATAGGAAAACAACAATATTAACTCACGGGTTAATCGCGAGCGTTACTGTCTAATGAACAAAGGGTGCAGCAATAAATGGTTGCCAAGTTTAAGTGGTATGCGCCGAGGTTACAAGGCAGCGAGCACGTTCAACACCGCCATAGGGCCTGCCCCAGCGAATGCATGAGCCCAATCCCAATTTTTTTAGAGATTACTTAACTTGTACTGTAGCCTCGATGTCCGCCCACATTGGGACAGTTGTAGCAAAAGCAACATGAATAATGAAAGCGCCAGTCTTGGCTGTAGCCTTCGTACACCATTCTGCCTTGCCGGTGACGTTCATTGATAGCCGCTGCTTCCTCAGTTTGTCGGGCGCTTTGTGAAGGACATGCATGGTAAATTACATTTTCACATGATTGTACGTGGCTCTTATGCTTCGTCTTCCTTCTTTCTTTTCCTGCTTGTTCTTCAGCGTCCGTTCGTTCGTCCCGTTCACTCGCTGTCCACACCTGTGCAAACCCTTACAGCTTCCCCACTCGCAAGCAATGGGTAATGATAATATGTGGATCCAGCAAATAGGGCACTCATCGCAGTGCTGAAAGGTTGACAACTCCATCAAAATCCGTCTAGATCATCACAAGTCTAGTGACACTAACAGCGCTAATGAACATGTTTTTGTTGCTGCTGCTGCTGCTGCCGTTGCTGCTACGGTTGATGATAGTGATAATGGACATGGAGAAAGCGGACAAGCGAGAACGATGCAAACGAAAGTGAATGATGAAACATGATAACGGGAATGGGATGGTGACAACAATGATGCTAGTGGCGGTTGAATGCTGACATCATGCCGTAGGAGTGAAAGCGGCCACCACGACAACAACAACAACAACAGCAACGTGCCGTCGTTATATTAACAACGAGTCTAACGCTTAGTGGTGTGAACTGTGCCCCTAAAGCCTGGCCCCAGGGCTGGCAAAGCCTGAACAAGACCGGCCATGTCAAATCCGAAACTGGACGTCCGTAGCAGGGTGAGGCGAGGCGCGGAAGGAGATCTACTGCTGCTTCTGCTGTTGTTACTACTAATGTATAACGCTATGCTGCTCCTTCCTGCTCCTGGGCGGCCCCCGCTTGTCATCCTCTCCAGCCACCACTTGGTGGCACAAAGATTCGACCAATACGGTTGCCGTCGACGTCGTCGTCATTGTTGTTGTTGTTGTTATTATTGTTGGTGTTGGTGTTGTTGTGGTTGACGTTGTTATTGTCATGCAACAACGAAAAAAAGATTGTTGCTGTCAGGACCAACATAGCGACTGTGCAGCGTACGCGGCGACTCGACCAACACAATTGACCCGTGCACGCACACGCTTTTCCTTCGGCGTTTGCGCTTTTTGAAACAAACCTCTTAATACTAATTATCTATCTAGTGGTGGTGATGGTGTTGTTGCTGCTGCTGCTGCAGCTGCTGCTGCTGTCAACGCCCTGGGCATTTTCCCGTGGGCATTTTCATTTGCCGAAAGCTGAAACGGCAGCAACATTTCCTACGAGTGTTCCTACGCCTTGACGTCGCCTTGATGATCCTTTCGTGCCTCCTGCACGCAGGGAGGACATCAAAGGAGGCCGGACAAACCGACCACGTGCCCCGTGCATGCCGCACGTCGGCTGACTTGTTACAATCGATGAGTATCGCTGTAGTCTGTTTCGTCCTGTGGGTCGGGCAGCGATAAAACGACATGCAGTCACGTTGTCACAGACTCCGAACGGCGCTCCGTATCGCGCTTACGTGTCTCTAGAAAATCAGCGAGGGAGATAGACTTGCATATAGGCAGGGAAAAAAACAGCAGCTAACGGTGCCGAAGTTCGCGGTCGTGTTTCGAAGCTTTCTAGAAGCATTTGTTCAGCGCATGACGCTATGCTGTTAGCAAGCTCATACCAGGCATGCATCCTCACCAGGCAGTGCGCCGCAGGCTGCGTGAGTTCCGTCTGTTGTTCTCACTCGCTCGCTCGCTCACCACGAGATAGAGAGAGTTTCGAGTATCGTAGCGTTCTGAAGCGAGCTCAACGTCCTTCCGTACCAGTCCAGGCCTATCGCACAGCTAACGTATAAACAAGCGGTGCTATTTCTTCTTCTCTGCCCTAGCAAATTTTACATTTGTTGCGTGAAACGACTGCAAGTAAACAGTGACAACACTAGACCTCTCTGCTTGCAGGCTGTTACTTTCTTAGCACACAGTTTTTTTGTCATTTCTTTCAGCGTAGAGCTGATCGGCTGGTTGCTGCCGTGTTGTTGCCGTCGTCGTCGTCGTCGGCGCGTTTCGATCAATATTGACGATATCATAGGCGTCACCGTATGCGTCACTGTACGTTCCCAGCTGAAACAGTTGGCGGGCAACAGGACTCAGGAGCAGAACTGCGGCGCTCGGCGGCAAAACGGCGGTATGTTGTACCGCCTGTGAACTTTCCGCTAATCACTATCTAGAGTACAGAGAACAAGAAGGCTCCGGTTGTCTCTTACTTGGCCCAAGAGCTTTGTTGCCTAAGCCATACGGTCAAACGAAAATAATCTACACACCTATCTCTAGAATTTGCAGGAACAGCAATCGAGAATTAAGCCGCAGTGAGTGGGCTCCGCACAGCCTGAAGACAAGACCTCATGCAACCGTGCGTGGACACGATCGCCGACGCGACGCCAACTTTAACAACATGTGAATATTTGTATGCATTTGAGAAGTACATGGTACTACGGACGCTATTTTTGAACAGAACTATTGCTGCATCATTCATCAAAAGTTATCCTACGAGACGACCCTTTTAGCTATTGCGGGGCAGACATAACCAAATCAATTTTAATAATAATAATAATAATTGAGAAGTAGATAATAAAATAATAAAAGAAAGAGGTTTGATGTTAACCTCGATTGTTGTATAGCCATGTGCAGTAAATGCTCGGACATACTCGTCATTTTATGACTTCTGATTCCTAGAGACCAACATTCTTACCACCACCATTATCGCCAGCAAGCGATAACAGAACAACTATAGCAGCAGCAGCAACAACAACAACAACTACAACTACAACAACAACATTACGCTGACAAAAACAGTTCAACAACAAGAAAAGTCGCGAGTACGCGTTTTCGACCTGAAAATGTCGATGCTATCATGCGCCACGGGCCTATGGCAGCCCCTATTGTGACGACCAAGGTGACGAGATGCGTTGTCATCTTGTGTGTGGGAAAAAAAGATATAGCGAAAACAAGTTTAAGAAGTTATACATTTACGCATCCGACACCCAACTGGTACTGTTATAGGTGGGCCGAGCAGACGGGGGTGGTCCAAGCTTGGCGTCGTGAGCGTGCGAAAAAGCTCATACACGTTGAAAGTCTACGTGCGCAGTTGAAGAGCCGTGTGTGTGCACAGCTAATAAATAGAACTAATAACGATGACGACGTAACTGATTCTCGATACAACGAAACTGCGAACGTCGTGATCTATCAAAAGACTGTAGACCGGTGTGTGTGTGTGCGGAGTTTGGTGCGGTTGGACGGAGAAATAAATGAACGTATCGATTTCGAACGTCGACGGAACGAAACCACCAATGCAATACAGCAAGCTATTTCAAGACGATTATTAGATCATAAGCTATTAGTTATGTGCGCATGTGACTATAACGTATGACCGGACGGCCATACAGACAGGTGGATGAGCAAACGGTTGTATGTATGAACGTAGTTCCACCAGTACCCCAGCCAAAAGAAAGAAGCTCTTTAAGACACAGCTTTCATGGGATGGCCCAACGACACTATTAATCTGTTTAGTGTTGCTTTACGGCTACTGTTATTGTTGTTTTAGCAAAGTTTTGGTGTTGTTGTTGTTGTAAGAACGCTCGTTGTCGTCTTGTTGCGGTTATCATGACTGCGTGGATAGTTGTGCACATTGTTGTTGCTGTTGTTGTTGCTGTTGTTGCTGTTGTTGCTGTTGTTGTTGCTGTTGTTGTTGCTGTTGTTGTTGTTGTTGTTGTTGTTGTTGCTGTCATTGTCCTACTACCGTAAAGCTGTTGTTGTAATGATTACTGGTGCAGTTCTAGCCTGGCAGTCGTTCTTCATTTCGTTTTGTTAACCATGATTACTTCAAGTCTGTACCGTTCATGTCGTGCGTGCTCGCTGAAGATAGCTAACGTCGTTGTCTTTAACCAGTAGTAGTAGTAGTAGTATCTAGCCTATCTAGCCTAGTCTAGTAGTAGTTAGAATCTAGCCATTGCGGACTAGATCAACAACGACTGTCACAATTGGTCACGAAAATGAACCACGAATTCGGCCGAACGAGCCGAGCCGGACGAGAGAGAGACTTCAATTCTAGTTTGACTTTTCGAATCGTTCTTTGCCTCAATTTACCGCTTAATTTCAATTCCTTCACATTTTCTGCTATCAATCAACTATGAATTGCTGACTTAAACCGCCACGACCTGTCGTCGAGAATAGCTGTAGTGATGGTGGCAGTAGTTTAGTAGCAGTCTTGTGTAATCGCAGCAGAACTAAGGCCGTGGCCGTCGCAATTATTCGCAGTAATCAGCCATTGCTCGCCATAACGTAAGCGCAATTGTGGTTAACGTCTGTGCTTGTAATGTATCCAAAAAAAAAAACGCAAGTAACCGCAATCAAAACTCATTTGAGTGCTCTGTTTAGTTGCAGCAGTTATATTCTCGTCTACTACTACTAAATAGAGGCAAAAGACTGATTAGCTACTAGGCTAGAATAAAAACAACAAGGTCTATCTAGGCTGTCAACCGGGAACGCGTTGAGAGCAAGTAGATAATGATTGCATAAGCTTAAATGAGCTAAACATTTGGCTAAGTCTGTAGGAGTGCAACCATTCGAAGGTTAACACAAACGCACAGAAAGGTCTTTATATAATATTTTAATATTTAAGTACAAACATAATGTGACCTAGATATATATATATATATATATATATATATATATATATATATTGTCTCCACAAATTCTCAAAAATCTCGTTTTTATCCAGGTGAAATTGTATTATATATATACAAGTATATTTATTGACAGACCCGCAAATGTTTCGCGGGACCTAGGTGTTAAAATGTCGAGCGATCTTTCGTCGTTGGCTGCTCATATTTGAGACTTAATCAAATCAACACTTGTACTTATAAACATGCTTTTCCGTTGTTTCAACATTAGGGATTCACATTTGTATATTCGTCTGTATAAACCAATTGCGTCATATCGAAAAAAAGACAATCGTAGCAATTCACATAATGCTTATACCACAATATATAGCAAGAATTAAATCATCAATACCATGTTTGCCTGGCGTGTAGCCAGAGAATCGCACAACAAGACGGCTTCGCAGGCTTCCTTGCACCCCAGCCTGCTTCCCCCCTTTATTCGGTAAGTAAAGGCGTTTTATATATATATATATATATATATATATGTATATATATATGTATATATATATATATATATATATATATATATATATATATATATATATATATATATACATACATACATACAGATGTATGCCAGTAGTGTGACGAATAGCTAAAATCCCCTAATAGCCTCTTTTATAGAGATATCGCTTTCAGAAAAATAATGAGTTTGACCTCTTTGCTTCTTCTATGGACCGTAGCGGAGTAGCATTGGTATGCTTCATGCCTTCACGACGTCGCCCGGCTGCACCTCATGGAAGCATCACCCGTGGCTAGTGTTGGTATTGATGATGCTGTCGATGTTGTTGTTGCTGCTGCTGTTGTTGTTTGTGTGTTGTTATTGCGGTTACAGTACGTATACTTCCTTGGCATTGAGGTAGAATCGAGGCCTTCAGCCAGTCGCGTGGACATGTTTGTTGTCTAAGCGTAGAAATTCTACGGTTCTGACTTTGCTGCTAATGTAAACGATGATGAACATATCGACTCGACTCGACACAATGTCTATGTTTTCCGTCGCCGCTACCGGGCTATTGCTCTTTTCGTTTGTCAAACATCAGAAAATTCGCTCAAATCTTCCAGTCTCTCTTGTTCGTTCCCTTCTGGCCCGAACGCTCTCGTTGTTAGCTGCGCTGCTGTTGGATTACTCAGTTTCCTCAGCCTTCAGTGCGCAATGACGGACTATCGGTAGGAGAATGCCAAACGGCTTCGCTGCGATTATCATCATCATCACCATCATTGCCATCATCATCATCATCATCTCATCATAATTATCCTCAGAATATCCGTAAAGTGGTCCGTTACATTCATCGCGATGTGCTTTGATGCATGATGTACGTGACCATTTGCGTAATCCGTAATGCTTTGATGAAAAACCATCGTCGTGCTGGCAGAATGTCAAATCACCCGCCATATGCGTGTTTATACTACTAAAATAAATATATGTATATATCCGTATATATATATATGTAGATATATGTAGACATTTGCATATGAAAAGATGAATGCAGACAAGTAAATACAGACTACATGTATAGTATGTGTACATTTGCCCGCCATTATGTGTCTATTTGTAGGTATGTACATAATTATTCACTTATATATATGCACATACTCGTATATGCACAGATGTTACGTGTGTAGTATGTATACAGTTGCTTGTATATATATATATACAACACGCGTGGTCGGGACTGGCAAACGAAGGTCGATGGAAAGGCTTATAGGACCGAGCAACTACGTTCACCGACAAAGCGAGGTTACAGGCGGTTTCCTCATCGGGTGCAGGTGCATGGCTGCACGCCCTCCCGAGCCCTCAGCTCGGTACCCTCCTGGACAACGAGTCTACACGAATACTAGTCGGGTTGAGGTTGGGGGCAGAGCTAGTCTCCCCACACCGGTGCAGATGCGGTGACGAGGTCGACTCACATCGCAGCCCTCTGCTAAATGTCGCTTTGAACGAGACATTTAGCAGAGGGCTGCGATTGGCTGGCTACCCATGCATTTTGGAGCCGTCTGGCTTAGTCAGAGACGATGGAAGGAGACCTGATGGTATGACCCTGACTCCCTTCGAGCGGGGTCAAATGCTGGTGTGGGACGCGACCGTTACCGACTCTTTAGCCCCCTCAATCGTCGGTACGGGCGCAACCCGCCCAGGACACGCGGTAGCCCTAGCGGAAGCAGCCAAGTGCAGAAAGTATTCAAGCATCGGTTACCCACACTTGTTCTCACCCCTTGCATTCGAGACATTGGGGGGGCCTGGGTTGCTCACGACAAAACTCAAAGATGTCGGCAAAAAATTGGTGCTTGCTACAGGAGACAAGAGGGCGGGCGAGTATTTACTGCAACGTCTGTCATTAGATGTTCAGAGGGGGAATGCCGCTTCGGTGAGAGGTACCCTGGCTAGGTGGACCAGCCCAAGCCTGGACCTAACGCCTTGAGGTTTGCCCCAGCGGGCTGTGTACATGTTCTTACATCACAAATGTATATTTTGCTACACTTAAATAAATTTTGAGTTATTCAGTATAGTATATATATATATATATATATATATATATATATATATACATGCACGCATTCGCATTCGAGCACTGTGCTCCTTACGTATGTATAAATAACATATTAAACCGCTGCGATTTTTTCTGCCTCCACCACTCAACGAATGAGTAATAACTCTAAAAGCTCCAAAAACAGAAGTTAGCACCCTGTTACGAACGGCTATGGAAGTAACAAAAGCCGAGCGGCAGCGACAACAACAGTAGTAATATTAAGAGCAACAATAAACAATGAAGTACGAGCAAACTCGCCCTAGCCCTATGCAAAGTAAAGGAAGGTAACAACAGTCAAGCTCCAAGCAGCAAACAGCGGCTGATTTTTCCTAGTACGACGACTACTATTACTGCTTCTGCTGCTAACTACTACTACTACTACTACTACTACTTCTACAGACGTTTCCCGTCAGCCTTAACAACGATGAGTTATATAATCGGAGAACCTCCACGTCCAGAGGCTTGGCCCGGCATTTTTGGGCGGACTGCGCTCTCCCGGCAAAAACGGGCGGTGCCACAAAAACTAGAGACGACACAACACTTTGGGGTAGCCGATGTCACGATTGGCCGTTGCGAGTCTCGAGTATGACCGATAAACGATCATCTACCCGGACAAGTAGGAATTCAAAATCAATTCTATACCAGTTGTAACTTTCGGTTTCGTTTTTGGCTATTGCTGATGTTGCTGCCACTGTTTGTCGCGCTTCCGTATGTGTATGTGCGTGTGTGTATGGGCGTTTATGTTGTGCAGGTTTTCGTTTAATTGGCATTTTGTCCATCCTATTCCCAAAATTCCAACATGTTCCGACTTCCAGCCCAAATAGCGCGCCCCCTCGCTCATTTGCTTGCTTACCGCACGAGATTGCCCGCCTCATTCCTTCTCGACGAGTTGCAGCGACGGCCGACACTGTCCTGCAAACACCTTGCCGGTGTTCCTCGGCAAGGTTTCGCTTCGGCGCATGAAAGCGCGGCATTGCCAATTGGCCAGATGAGAATGGCCACTTTGCCATTGATGGCAATGATAATGACGGCGATGTCGACGACGACGACGACGACTTTGTAGAACCACTCTGGCCAGACTTGGTGGCGTCACAGTAGCGTCTCAAAGGGCGCCGCATTTCGATGGGGTCACGGCGAGTTGATACCGGTTTGCAGTTTGCAGTCTTTCTTGTACGCCAACAACACAACAACAACAACAGCAGCTCCGCAGCAACAACTAGAACGCTGCTTCACCGTGAATTCTAGTCCGCTCACACCCAACAACAACCTTGCCGCTGCAACAACAACAACAACACTATCATCACCACCACCACGACCACCACCGCCGCTGTCAGTACGAACTACAGTACAATGGAGATTCGCGCGTACGGTAGATACGCATGTATCTGTGTATTTTTGTATATGCATTCACATACATACATGTATGTATGCAGATACGTATACAGCCTTCTAGCTAGTTTCTCAAGTTTTCAGAGCCTGAACACGCGGTTGGCTGAACTGTTGTTTGGCTTCGATTTCTTCTTCTGCTCAAGGTTACGAGCCAGGTTGATTCATTCGTGGGACGAAATCAGAGAGGGCCGTTCTTTGATCACGGTACGTCCTGCTCGTACTTTGAACTTCCCAGACGCTTGGTTTTCCTTTTTCAAGTGTTCATTTTGTGCACTTTCACATGTGCACAGATAGATACACATACACACACCCACTCACTCACATACTACAAGCTGTAGCTGACGATTTGAAATTAAAGGCCGAACATCTGGTTTGTTGGTCGGAAGCAACAACTCAACTGGTAATGTAGCCACAGAAGCGCGAACTCATGTCGTTGTCACCGTGCAGGACACACCAGCATTGCGGCAGTTTTATGTACGTCAACAGGCTTCATGTCAACAACAATTACAGCAACAACAACAACAACAACAATGACAGCAACAACAATAAGAGCAACAACAACGACTCGAGCATTGGCTGCAACAACAACAACAGTAGCAGCAGCAGTAGTAGTAACAACAACAAAAACAACAACCTAGAACAATGACAACAAACTACAACAATAACTGCAACACCACCAAATACTCGGGTTTACGTCAGCTCCACTTGGTGGTTGCTTTGTTCGATCACTGCGTGAACACTGATACTGTACTGGCTTGAGAGGCGGCCGGCCGCCGAATTGCACTGTCTTACTGAGGCGATTGACTGAGAAGTGGTGCTGTTTTACCCGCGGCCGCCGTCAATCTTTGATACTGCTGCTGCTGCGGCTGCTGCTGTTGCTGTATGAACGCTTAGCGACGTTGTGTATTGCGACAGAAGTAGCACGCGCACAGCTTGCGAGATGATGTACGGTAGCACTGAGGCCACAACAATCACCATAACAACAACAACAATTACTACAACAACAACAACAACAACAATAACAACAACAACACCTACAGCAACAACAATAGCACCCACCGCAGCGTTCGCAGCAACAGCAGCAACAGGGACAACAACAACAACAATTGCTACATCGACAACAACAACAGGGACAACAGCAACAATAGCTACATCGACAACAACAACAACAACAAGAGGAACAACAACAATAAGAACCTACCGCTAGAGCGACAGCTGCGTCTGCCGCAATCTGCATCTGCTGCTGCTGGTAGCCCATGGTGGCCGGTGGTCAGCGAGCGCGGCAGTACAAACTCGTGGGTTGCAATTGGCGGCGCCCGATCATCATCATCATCATCGCCATCGTCATCATCGAGCATACATGAACAACAATTGTACTGCGAGCGTCGTGGTTTCGTTGTGGAAGCGTTTGTTGGCTTGCTGGTGTGCTCGTAGTAGAAGCGGGTTTCGTTGTGGAAGCAAGAGTATGAACAAGGGAGGACGACGACGACAACGACGACTGGGTCTCGGATAGGGAGGGATTCGTTGTCGCCAGCTTCGTGATGTTGATTTGGCTGATTCGCCTTGTGTTGTTGTTGTTGTCGTCGT
>QVRM01003699.1:0-66789 GCA_003439945.1 Dermanyssus gallinae | reverse complement strand
TTTTTCTAGCGTTAGCAAACAACATTTTGCGTGGTTGTACAAAACGCACTTGCGTGCCGCCTCCCTGAAACCTGGACCTGCATTCTCAAAACATAAGATACCTTACTACGAAACACCTCTTCTCTCGCGAGTTAAAACAGTGGCTGTTATTTTCACAATCGGAGTCAGGCGTGTGATCTAGGTATATCCGCATTAGAACTGTTGTGCTTTGTATACGTGGACACACTCAGACTGGATATGGATAGTATTTGGTCCGCATGCGTTTAGTCATAGTTGTTGTGAATTGTGTTGATGCTGTACCAGTGGACTACTTCGTTTGTGTGTTATATTTTGCAAGTTTGTTGTCTCATGTAGTGTTCGGCGTTCTAACAAACGCATCAGTTGCTACTTTGAAGTTCTCGTAACGATCAATAACCACTGTGATTAGCATATGTAAAGTGCTTATACCTTCCCCCTCCTTGAATCTCCTTGAATTTTGTCGAGGGTGATTTTCTGCTTCGTTGTTCGATTCATCTTTTTCAACATTTTTATTTACCGAGAACTTCAGCGTTGTGAAATGCAGTTCAATGAATAAACCACATTGAAATTGAAAAAATTGAATTGAAATACGACACCATCTCGACCGTCACCGAGCTGCAATGAGTAACAGTCAGCATTATTTAGAACAGGCCCTATCAGAAGACGATACCAAACGTCCAGAGAAAGCATAGCTGGGCAATACACATATCTACTAGAAAAAAAGAGAAAAATGGTCACAACATGTCTTGGTTAAAATTGCTGCAGATAAAATATACGATCCTCTATTAGTGAACGCAACTCATCAGGATGTAAGTCAACTGCGGCAATTAAGGGGGCATTCAAGTAATGAAACAGCAGTAGTAAGTTGTAAAACATCAATGCGAGGAAAATTAACGCATGTTAGACCAACGCGTTATACAGAGAGACAGAGGAAATTGCCCAAGTCACTCTGCGAGCCCGTTTATTTTTGCGATGTACATAGCAGGTTTACTAGTCATGGATATAGAGATGCGTTCTTTAAAAACAGATGATTTGGTCATACTCGCAAAGTCACGAAATACCTAGCTCTTTTATATATAGCTTTACCTAGACATTACAACGAAATTCGTGACGTAGATAGAGTAGGTTGCAAAAATACAAGACGAACATTTTACGCATTAGTTAAGCGATTCGTATTTAGCAGCAGCGTACCATCGCATTAAGGCAAACCGCACACCTCAAAGCTAATAAGCCATTCTAACTACGAGGGTGCGGTATTGACTTCACGTCTGTCCGCCAACGGCTACGCTGAACAAGTCGTTTGAAAGACAGTGAGGGCCACGGTTTCTTGGAGAGTTTCGTGACATCGATCCCAAACAGCAATTAGTATATCCAAAATTAAGGCTCATCCCGATTGTAATACTGCCTATCTACGATAACACCCTTCCTCCAAAAGTGACACCAAAACCAACTTTTAAACGATTTGTTTGCCATGCAGAATCTTCCCGCAGCATCTACGGAGATATGCCTTAAATATACCGTTTGCTTATATCAAGCATTTATATCACCATCATATATACGTATGTATTATATAATCCGTGTATGTGGACCGACCTAACCCGTTATTAAATGTAGGCTAGGGTCATTCTAGGACGACTGGTTCATTTCGTCGGCCAGTGTCTCTACCAACGCCGCTGTGTTTGCCTCTGTGAATGAAGTTTAGACCTTTTGTCTGAGAATTTCACCAGATTAAAAGATTACGCGATATGTGTGTCATGATATTTCCAGACGCTGGCATCTCAAAAAGAACGGTGTGAACCTGTACGCGTGTCTAACATTTGAGTACTTAAAGTTTTTCCTTTTCTCGGCGTTTTCTGGTATGCGGCCACGTGAATGCGTTGTGTGGGACTACACAGGGCTGCGGGTGAGTCCGAAACAGTTACCATACTTCATACCAGGGGCTTCTCTGACTCGAGAGGTCATCGTCATACCGTTAAGGCCAAGATCCGAAACTTAAACAGCCCTTGGAACCTAGCCGACCGGCACACGAATATCTATGCATATATATATATATATATATATATATATATATAGGCGTACTGACAATCACAGCTTAGGCACTGTAATAGAATAAAAAGAAGAATGTAGCAGCAAGACATTGTACAAGTAGGTCTCACGGAAATAACCAGCAGGGCTGGAACTCGGACTTGCAATAGTCTGTAGGACTGTTGTTCATAGTTGCCATGGCAGCCCCCTGTTTCCAACTGTGTATTCGCCGCCGAATCACCGCCTATATATACAGGGTGTGACAGGAAGATTTTTAAAGCGATGCATAGAATTGTAGAGCTCGCTAAAGCAAATATTCCAATAGAACATAATCTCTAAGACGTCTTGTTTCGGAGTGAAAGTGAAATTACTACAATTTGTGACATGGTGTTTTTGTCCGACATAGGAGCACAAAATGTGCTGTTGCGAGACAACCAGTTCTCCTAGACAGAAACTAAGCACACGTTCGTGTTCGTGATAAAATTCTGCTCCATCTGAAGAATATGCAAGACCAGAAGGCGCGACACGGTCGCTTAGAAGAGAATTCGCCAAATATGAAGTTATTAATTAACGTTCACGCCAAATACGTCAAAATCATAACCCTACAACCATTCACAGCGCTAAAAACGGACATACTCAAATATGTGTCAATGCGAGCTGTGGTTGCGGAGTAATTACGAGTTTTCGGAGGGCATGTCGAGATTGAGTGCATGTAAATGACTGTGTGGCGACGTTCACTACCGCCAACGTGTCGCGCGACAGCCGCAGCGCGTCATTTTTCATGCACTTAATCTGGACATCCCGCCGAAAAATCGTAATTACTCCGCAACCACAGCTCGCATGGACACTGATTGGTACCAAAATGATCGCCATAAATTGCGCATTGGCTGAATATGTTGCGCATTGGCCGTTTTCAGCGCTGTGAGTGGTTGTAGAGTTATAATTTTGAAGTATTTGGCGTGAACGCTAATAAATAACTACATTTTTGGCGATTCTCTTCTAAGCGACCGTGTCGCGTCTTCTGATCGGCCTTGCATATTCCTCAGTTGGAGCAGATTTTATCACGAACACGAACGCGTGCTTAGTGTCTGTCTAGGAGGACTGGTTGTGTCGCAACAGCACATTTTGTTGCTCCTATATCGGACAAAAACACATTGTCACAAATTGTAGTAACTTCACTCTCATCCAAACAAGACGTCTTAGAACCATGTTCATATTGGAAAAAATATTGCTTTAAACGAGCTCTACAATTCTATGCATCGCTTTAAAAAACCTTCCTGTCACACCCTGTATATATGTATATATATATATATATATATATATATATATATGCATCTAATCTGTTTGCGCTATATCTACGTAATTACTTAATGATGTTGTGACGATCTCGCGACCAGACGACAAATAGACGGACCAAAAGTATTTTTATAAACAATTGTATTAGCAACTTACACGGTAAAACGTATTTTCACAGCCGTATGTGCGTCAGAGGGCAAAACTTTGGGGATAAACGAGCATTGCCAAAACGGTACTCTCAAAAATCTAGACAATAAATGAAATTCTAGTTTCGGTACTTTGTGCTAGTCGGGTGTAGGTTCGCCGTTGCAACCGCCAGGCAAACATATGATCTCCTCGTGGACGCCTGAGCAACTGTTTTTCATAGACTGTTATTGCATTTTAAGTATTATTGGTTTAGTTAGTTGTTGGTTTAGATTAGTTTGTTGGCCCAGACAGTTGAGCTCACGAGGTTTGCCAAGTAGGGTAGAGCATTCAAAATATTTGTGTCTGAATGCTCCGGCGTCGAGAACAGTTGTAATAGCATAGCATTTTTTCAGGGAGTGGTTGCAACCATTTATTGCTTATTGTTTGAGCAGGGAACAGCTTTTGACTCCCATACAACTTAGTTTCCATTTTAAGATAAATCCATGAAACCACAGTTTCACAATGGTTAGTTCTCGTAAACCAAAATCATGTCAAAGGTGCGCGAATAAACAATTGAAAGTCGCATGAAGAAGTTCCCGTTCACAGATTGTGACAAGCTTTCTTCAAAAAAATTAACAGATCACTAACTTTGACTGGATGCTGTACGTATTACCCATTTTCTCCTCCGCCTCACGTGTAAATATGCTTAACTGAGATGAGCACGCGAATATTCTTGAATTGTTAAGTCCAGATAGTCGGCAGGTTGTGCGTGAGAGTTCTGACAAGTGGATTCTTTTAGAGCTACCGGCCTCAAAAATTCCGTTTGCACGCCGAGTCCTACGCCTGGCAGCAGATGTTATAAAAAAAGCAGCAATTCTACCAAACCGATACGGTGTAAATTAAAAGCGCCCTGAGAGCATCGTTCTGAATAACTTTCGTCCTGTGAATTGATACCTCTAGTATAAATGCCCAAATTGAGATACTGTGTATACCCAGGTCACACCTATACACATCCACCAATTAGAATCACCACATATCCAACAGTACACAACACCACCACACAATTCTCCAGTCAGCTGTTCCCGCCAACAGAGAGATCCGCCTTCTCCAAAGGCAAACAATCGAATGGCGCACTGACCGCCAGAGGCGCGACCTCCACGCCGGTGGAGAGCTGGCCCTCGCTGCCGCCGCTGCCTGCGCCGCTTCACTGCAGCGAGAGTGGCTACGAATAGACGCTCCCCCGAACAACACGCGTCAGCCTCGGCCGACGTAGGTTACGCTCCTATAGGGCACCCGTATAGCAAACGACGCGACACACAGCGGCTCGGAAATGGAGCGTACTAGTGGGAACTTGAATGTATAGATAGTTATGTACAATGCTGCACCAAATAAAGCCGCTGACCTTGGTGGCCCTGCCACTAAGGACCCGGCACCGATACCTACCGCGTCCGTCTCCTTGTTCACCTTCACTGACAAGTGCCGCTGCGACCAGCAGCACTACAATACCATGACAAAGAACTGACACTAATAGCATACTAAATTACATAAGAGACCTTAAGAGACACTCTTAGTTTCTCTTAATTGACGACTAGATGCCATCAGTGCATAGCAGTTAGGCGTAGGAACATCTAGGTAATCATGCCATCTAAGCACTCATGTAAAGTTAAGCCGAACATAAACGGTTCTTAAATTGACCCTTGCCACATCATGATGTTGACTTTTTCTAAAAACGATACAAACAACCTACATTTACTGCCTTAAAACAACCTACCTTTACAGCCTGTAGCCCGTCCACTATGTGTGACTTAAACCAAGTCAAAAACAATGCCGTCACAAGCAAAAGTTTCCAGCATTTCTAAAAAGAACGAATACTTTGAGCCGTTCAGGGCGGCAGAAACATCAAAAAAGGCGCCGAGCCAAAGTTAAGGCGTCTCAACCTCACAGAAATAAACTATCTTTAGATGCTACTTTAAGTAACCCGGGCAGAACCGCCTAAATCACCTATTATAGTCAATGACTAGCAAGTTGTCGTAAAAACCTATCCGAAGAACGCCTTTCAGATAAAAACACCACCACAGGGTAGTAATCAGATTTCACCAAACCCAGCAGGGCCTCCTGATGCGTGATACAACTGGATTACAAGACGATAGTCAACCCCTCAAAACCACTTTTGTTAAGGTGTATATACTTTAGCAAGCTTAGTATAAGGCGTCGAGCCCGGTGGCTTGGTGCATTCGTCTGCGTCTCGTGAACGGAGGAGACACATAGGTGCGCGGGTTCAAGCCCCACCGTTGCACATTTGTATTTATAAAGTCCGTCTATGAAGCAAAGCTAGAAGCAGTCCCATGGACGTTGAATCTTGGTTGAAAGTCAGCCCAGAAAGAATTTTTTAGATAGAATAAGTACAAGGCAGTTGAACTAACTTGTGTGCATGCCAAACCTGCCTCCCTGTTCACCAAATTCGCGTTCTGACTCCTCCTCAAAGTCAAACTGGGAACGTTATATGCGTCTCATTCACTCGATTTAAGATTAACTATGTTTCGTTTATTACTAAAACGTCTAGCCCAGAATTATTTTCAAAAGTTCACCCAGAGTTTCGAGGTGTCCTGATCATTTGACTCCCCCCCCCCCGCTCCCGCGTTACGATGGAAAGCTGGTGGAGGCGATTCGAACCATGTCTAAAATTGTCTTACTTTCGTAAGTTTGTGTGAAATAATGCATTATGTATATTAGCCGACACTACCCCGTCCAGCTTCAATGCTGCTAATATGTCCTCATTCAAACAGTCGCGGTCAACCTGACGGATCTGTGGCCAGTTTACACATGGCCTCATACTGTGGCTGTACTTTCCCCAGCTTCTTTGCTGTATCCTTATTTATTGCCGAGGTCATCCATTAGACCACTCCTGGCCTCTTCATTGTCATTAGCATCCACAATCAGCTGAGTTGCCGGTAACTTAACTCTCTCAGCAACCTCCTCGTTCCGGTAGACATTAGCTGTAATTATGTTTATTACATTTGACAATACCGAGTCCGAGTACCCCTTGGGCAGGGTGACAGTTTCGGAAGCATTTACACCTGTTTAGCTACCACTTGCCGCAGACACTTTTGGAATCGGCTCCGCCTGCCTGGTTACCCTCATCAGCCTCTCTTTTTCCCGTTTAACCTCTCATGCGGCACTGCCCGACGCTTATTTAAGCCTCTCTTTTTCCCGGTTAGCCTCTAATTCTGCTGAAAATGGCCATCAGAGGCCACCCAAAGTAACAATTGTTTCCGCGTGAACGTGTGGTCACGGGTTCCTTGACCTAGGATAAGCCCAGTTCAACAATGTACCCCGAACAGATTCTGCGTTTCCTCGTTGATTCCTCATCTATGGCAGCTAAAGTTGCTCCGTAGCATATGCGTTGTTGCTGTGGTAATGCATTCGTTGATACACTTCGCTTTGGATGTGCTTAGTGCCCGTCAAATAGGTTCTTAGATTGGTGCTATTTGTCGAGCAGATCGCGTTAGTGTCGGAGCCAGAGGCCATCAAGTCCAGATCCTAAGGCAGGCAGATGGAAGCCCCTTAATTACATCAACTAGTTCTAGATATGCAGATTCCGACCTAGAAACCCTAGTTGCGGACCTTCGGGGCAGCTAGCATTGGAGGCATGTGGCAAACGTTTTTATGATAGCATATTAGTTTGTTCGTGAATCACGGCAGCTCATTCCAAATCTACAATGATCGATTGCGATCCACAACGAAATAAGATGCAAATACGCGGACTGACTCACTATTATAATATTGCCTTCGATCAGCAATCAACGCAATTGTTTTGGTAATGAGCTCAGCGCGCTTAACGCATTAAAATATTTAAGAACTTACAAAAATAAATGTTTGACCGCACTGCCATCATAGATTGTACACTGCGACATATGCATGCCCTTATTGGGCAAACTGCTAAGCACAGATGCTTTATACTTTCGAGTGCGTTTGTAAGTGCGCAATACGCTTATGTCATTCATTTATATGGGTTGCTGTCTTGTTAGCCTTCTGCTGTTGCAGCGGCGTCCTACGTTCACTTGCGTTTCCTGTAATTGTATCTAGGCATTTTTTGGTAGATGGTAAAAACACGCCGTCTACGTTCATGCGAACAATTTCGCCGCTAAGATAGGATGCGCGGCATTGGCGTACGTCGGAGTGCATTATCTCATTGCCTTGTTTTTTCGATTTGCAGCAGTTGGCAGGCTGCTTTGATTTCTGGAATTCTAAATATTACTCTACGCAGGTGATGTTCGCGAAAATGCCCTGCCCACGCTTCGAGTCCTGGTGACTTCGCGTGACAAAGATGATTGTTGGCGGAATGCTGCCCTTTGCAACCAGCACAGCGGAATGTTGCCATTTGCAGCTAGCACTTGCGTCTTGCGCTGGTACTTCGTTGAGGCGTTTGCGCAGGGTAACAATTTAACGAGTCGTCTGGTCGGGTGCGTAAAACTCGTGTGCTATTTCCGATCCTTAATTGCGCAAAGCATTAAAGCATTACGTCGTGTTACGTCGTAAATTGCTGACTTATTGCGAATTACTTGCGTAAATCTTGTGCTGGGTGGGACACCACAGGTAAGCACAAAGGACGAGGAAAGCTAAATGTTGCGAGGTACCACAACAAATTTTTATTTTCTGCTCGGCCAGCTGGAGGGTTATGCTGTAACACCTGTATACTTTGCACAATATCATTTATTTATATAACTTTTTTCATGTTAGCACTTTGGAGTCGCACAATGATAA
Organism: Dermanyssus gallinae; assembly: GCA_003439945.1. Lineage (NCBI taxonomy): Eukaryota > Metazoa > Arthropoda > Arachnida > Mesostigmata > Dermanyssidae > Dermanyssus > Dermanyssus gallinae. The sequence continues at coordinate 58,560 of QVRM01003699.1, read as the reverse complement.
TGTTATAGTTAGCCTACAGCTAACGTAACGTTCATATAGCCCTAAGTGCTGTGTAAATATACACATATTCGATGGCACGTGCCTACTGGCCTAGAAGATCCCCCTTAATCGTGTCGGGTGCTGCGCCGGTCTTCTGTTTTACGCGCCGTCCACGCTCAACCAAGTTAACGCGCGCTGCGTTCATTACTGCAGCTAAGAACTGCAAAAACAAGGGTGTTTCAATGTGGCGATTCTCCCGTTTATACGGTCAGTGACCGCACTGCACAGTCAGCGCTTGCGTAGGGTGGATTACAGCACTCTGAGATAATGTATGGCACGCGTGCATTTTAAGCACTTGCTGTCTGCTATAAATTATCTCGTTTAGCTTTTCTGAAATATTCTGAATAATCCGACCTCGTTAAGACGTTCAGGAGATTTTGTTCCATATTTAGGGGGGGGGGAAGTGCTTTGAGCTGCCAAGTCCGTAAGCTCTTTTGTAGAGCTTTCCGTGCTTTGATCAGTGGCGTTCTAATTTGACTCTTGAAAAATACGATTCTATATCTTTATCGTTTCTGGTGTCGCTGTGGTCAAGTGCTGCTCGACGGTGACGCTATATTTGGTATGCTTTAACGGCAGCTTGCTTTCTGATCAACATAAATGTGTCGCCCAGTACAATATATTGATTAACATATTGAAATAAGAAAAGTCCCTGACGGATTAATAGATCTCTCTTTACCTTCATCCACTTATTTAGTAGCTGAGGGCGAGTGTACAACCATTAGAGTGCCTAAGGTACAGAGACCTCGAAACAGTCCGAAAAATAAAAAAACGGAACCACAGTACATTTGGTATTGTAGATGTACTGCGTATACTTGATTGCCGTATGCTCAGGCATTCGTCCACAGAATGATTAACCGCCTACACGACTTCTTTGGAGATAGGGTTATATCCAGATTCTTATTTTTTGGATAAAGCTGAGATTTGCCTATTGTGCATCGTAATGTTCATACTATTATGCATATATCTCCTTCAAATGAAATTCGGTGAAAGGAGATAGAAGAGGAGGTGCCAGCCCCTAAAGGTCCTGACGCATCCCCTCAGAGTGGTGTTTACCTTGTCATAAGGCCGTATGAAAAAAATAAGTTAAGCAAAGCGGAATTAAAGGTAATGGAAAAGACGTGTCTTCTACGGGATTGGAAGAAATGCTGCGCTCGGAGGAATTCAGGAAATTATTGAGATTGTGATTTACACTAGTCACATACTACCGAAGCTTTCTAGAAAAAAAATATGACCATAGCGATTTTATTTACTAAATGTGAAAATATGTGTTCTAATAAAAGCCTCATACATTTTTTTTGGGTCTACAAAAAGTGTGTTTGTGCTATGGGCTTTTACAACCTGATATTTTATTTAAGTGGCAAGTTTTCCGATGACAAATTCATAGGATAATATAATTAAGAAGAATATGCTTGTAAATGCGTGTTCTAATAAGCGCCAAGATCAACATTCTGTCAGTTTTGCTTAGTCATAAGACAATAGTATGCCTTGAGCAATAACATACTTTTCAGTATGCCTACTTAAAAGGGCTGCCACTATGTGGGTCCTTAAGGTTGGAACAAATCTACCATGATGCCTAATCATCTAATACTTGCGACATACGTGAAAATTACGGGTCATTCTATTATCTAATGGTGTTGCGTTCAATAACCAATGCGGGAGGACGACACAACCCGAACATGATAATATTATACAATAAGCCTTGGGGCAAATATACGGAATCCGCACGTAAATGGCAAGTTTCTGCAGTCATAATCGAGTACGATGTGACGTCAATAGAAAGGGTGCCTGGAAGCAAAGCGGTTAGAAACCATATTATAAGAAACGAATATTTTAGGCAAACATTGGGACAGGCACCACGCTGGAAATCTCTATTTGGTGAGTGCCTAAACCCGAAGAAATGCCTAAGGCGTGAAAGGAGGATAAGCTTATTTATATATTTATTGGCGAACACTATACTACACATACCTAAAAGGCACTGAAACAAAGCCAGAGACATGGAGGGGCAAACTTTATAGGGGGTCACTATAACGTCGAATAGTGGCAGTTTTTTCATACATACAGAAAACAGAGTAGGAAAAGAAATTCAAGCAGCAGCAAAAATTATAAACCCCTAATTTAAACCGAAATTATAACCCCCCCCCTTTTCAAGATTAGAGGAGAACAAATAGCAACATTAGGTATATAACGCATATTGGAGAAATTAGAAGACATAGATTTACAGTTACTAGACAGAGCTAGATATTTCTTTATGGAACTGGTTTTAGGGTCAGCCAATTCGTGTAGGACTAGAACAGTCCATGTTATAAAGGGGAGACCCTATTAACACGGGAACTGCATGTACTAGGTGGTTTACTTAGGACGAGAGCGTTCGAGGCCTGCACTATGAAGTAGACTATAAAGACATTCAAGGAAATTAGCATAGGGGTATACAGTACGGTAGCGATGAGAAGTAAGACCTGGTGAAGCAGTCGGATATAAAAGTAGACGTCTAACTACGGCATTTGCAGCCCACGGGTCACGTGTTATAGAATTAACAAGGAAGGATTCCACGGTTCTCAGAAGTGTTGTTGAACCTTCATTCTCTTGGAAACTTTTATGAATAACTTGAAGTTACTCGCTAGAGCTTCTTTCTCAGAAGCCTATGTCGCGATGCTTAGTAAGTCGTTACTAGTCAAAGAAAAAATGCTATTTCAACGTCTAAAGATAACGTTAGACATCATCGAGTCACTACTACAATGTTGTAATCGTTTATTTATATAACTTTGCTATGTTAGCACTTTGGAGTGGACAATTGTCTCCACGCGAACGTGTGATTACGGGTTCTCTAACCCAGGGTTAGCCCAGTTCAACAATGTGCCCCAAACAGTCGCTGCATTTCCTCGTTGAATGTCGAGCAACAGCCTCTGACGCAAGAATTCGGATGCTCTCGAGTCTCCTGTCGAAAGATTAAGGCTTCTGCCTACGCGTTGAATCTGTTTGAGCGTAAGGGGGCCCATAGTCTCATGATCCAACGGACAAAATTCGTGCGGATAATCCACACTAGAATATTTTCTGCATTTGTTAGCCTCAGCTAACCTAGAAGCATGACCTGCTCGGTCCGTACCTGCACCGACCATCGAAAAGGCTAATGAGTCGGTAACAGTTGCGTCCCAAACAAGCATGCGGCCACGCTCAAAGGGCGTCAAAGTCAGGCCGTCAGGTCTTTTTCCGTCATCCATCGATAGGCCCGGGGGCTCTAGAACACATGGGAAGCCGGCAGATCGGAGTGCGCGACTAAAGGTGTCATTTAGAGCGGAGTAACGTGCTCGTCGGCCTGCACTTAACGCGCATGACAGGCCATGATGTGCCAACGCGTCCATAAAATCACCACAACGACATCGGTGGGGCACGACTAGGTCAACACCAAGCCGCAGCCCTGCGCTTATGCGCGTGGTCTCGTCGTCCAACAGAGTCTCAATTCGCGGACATGGTAGGGCGTGTAGCCAAGCACCAGCCCCTTGACTACTAACAGCTCGAAACCTGGCTTTATCAGCAACAGAAGGCGCTCTATTAATCAGGTTCGCTAGTCGCTTTTCTTGTAGAGGGGTTGTCCATTTGCCCTGGTTAGCCCTATGGTCGGGAGGAGAATTAAATAACAACGACAATTGGCCGGTCAGTCTCTGAAGTTCACCGTTATAGGCGTCCCACCCATCACTGTCCAATAATGCTTTAACCCTGTCCGCCGCCTGGGTCAATGACGATACGATTGCAAGTACTGTCATCATGACCGCGTAGGCACACCTAGGCCGCCTAAGGAAACCGGGAGCATTACCTGTTTCCTTGCCGCAGCGGTCAGCTTAAGATTCAGTATGATCTCTAAAATGTCTAAGCTAAGTCCATTCAATGGCTGTAAAAGCTCTCGTGATAAAAACAGGTTGCAGCCTCTAAGCAGGTGTGTTAACCTCGTGGCTGAAAAACAGGCTCTAAGAAGGAATAAGCCGCAGTGGGCCCCTAATTGAGGTAGTCTGCCCGCCGCGAAGTCAAGTTTGTCTCTTCGACTGTCTAATGCCTTTGCAATGCCTTCCGGGAACAAGGGGACACCTAGCAGCTCCAAGTTAACCTTGTCTACTACGCGACAGCCCGGAAGTAAGTCAAAAAGGTTAGTTAAATCTAACGGCTCAACTTCGTTGTGGGTTGTGACATACACTTCACATTTGACCGGGTTCAATGTCAGACCGCTAATAGCACCAAATTCAATAACTTTCGGTATGTCGTCAAGTACGGTCGGGAGATCCCCGCCCAGAATCCCGTCATCCAGTACCAAGCATTAATGCAGTGAATCCACCAATTCCTTGATACATAAGCAAAAAAGTGGAAGACCCAGGGAATCACCCTGCTGAAGACCTGTTTTCGATAGCATAGCGCTGTGGGACATTACCAGATGGGATGGTTCTGAACCATAGGCCAGGTTCGTCTGGTGAAACAGTAATGGTGCCCACGACTTGACGGCTCGAAGCAAATGGTCTCTCCGGACGTTATTGAAGGCGTTTCCGAAAGTCCAGCTTGACCATCACCAGTGGCACTTTGCGCGATTGCAAAAGCAACAATGTTGTTGTAACCCAACTGCCAAACATGATGGTACGAAATTCGTATTGCCTCGATTGTGAACCCGGACTGGTTGGGGTCAAAAAACCATTTGCGTGAGGCACAGTTTGATCTGTTTTAAGGCGTATTTTGAATTTACACGCCTACAATTACTAGGGCTTACAATATGGTTCAGCCCAGCACGTGAAGCAGGCTACAGAGAAATCAGTACTGGACAAGTTAGCTCACACCGAACTTCAGGCCCTCGTTCCAAAGAAAACACGAGGGCTTATCACTATCTTGAAATACGAAGGGTTACCACCATCGTGCACGGGTTCGCTGACAGGTCACAGATGTGTTCAGAATAGCATTCGCAGGATGCTATGCAGAATACCACCGGCATCCCCTAGTTTAAGGAGAAAAGTGTGGCACAGGTGGAACGAAAACTAAAGCGTTGCTTCTTCGCAGATGATGAATATTTAAAAAATAAACGGACAAAGAAGACCTCATGTAGCTCTAAGGTAGTAAGATTAGCTTCTGGGCAACCTGTAGATCGGAAAAACGTGTGCTCTAGTTGGAAAGGGCAGTAAACCAATGTCGCTTGGTAAACGCTACTCATTGCTGTAATACTCTACGTCATACATTCTATCTGTATAAACCTCCAAAAAGTATAGAGTCCAGCCTTTGCGACTTTACCACCTTGCGGCGTATCGATCCGTTGCTCATTAGAATTTTTCCTCGCGGATGCTCACGTGCCCTGGGCAAATAAATTATGTAAAAATATGCAATAACAGCGGTTGACAAAACGAAAAAAAATTATCTCTAAGGCTAAGTAAATTATAATTTTTTTTTATATTTAAGGCGAGAAGAGCGTGCCTGCGCACTGCATACCTTTTTGATGCAATATTTCTTAAAATTTGCATATTTAAAAATATTAGTTAGTTAGGGTTAACATTATAATCAATACAAAAAGGGAATTGTAAATGTCAGCACTTCATAAATCGACTTAAAGTTGCGAGCTTAATTAGCATCGCTAACAGCTTATTAAATTTTCCTATTGATGTAATAAGACTCTTCTGAAATGCACAATTTCATGTCATCCACATAAACTACATTTTCTACCTCAGGTGGTGAATATTGAGTTAAAGAAGGACATGTATAAAACGCAACAATGGCAAGATACGTTCTACGTGATGCCTTCTAGTAGGGGCGCGGTAGGGACATACGGACTACCATACGCAGTTAAACATTTCGGGTTTTCCATTGCCAAAGTCAAATTTGCAATTTCTGGCAATTTTTCTACATCGAAACGGCCTCTTCATTGTGCAATGGTTACAAATAGCATAGGGCAAGAAAACAATATATACGAGTATATACATACACACAAGCCCAGAATGATGTACGTGTGAACGAGTACGAACACTAGATAGGTTGTCTCACAATTAAAATTAGGGCGTTGCTCGATTGTCAGGAGTTCAGGCAGTCTCGTTAACATATTGCTGCGCAGAATTTGTATACGCACTTCTGGCTGGCATCATGGAACTGTTGCGTCGAGCACGCGAGCTAGTGAAAAGTATGGCTGCAGATCTGGTTACGAGATGGCGGTTTCGGCTAATGCTGCTTTTCCAGCTCTCGTTTGGTGGAAATCCAGTCTCAGTGCGGTTATCTTCCAATGGAAGTTAATGTAGGCTCTGTGTACTTCGGTTTCTTGCAGAGCAAAGCAATCCATAGGTTTTTCGACGGATTCGCGTGTTCCTTTCAAAAAGGTGACTTTCTTCTCTCTATAGTCGCGAAGTCTGTTCTGTTTAGGTACCTCTAAATCAAGGAAATGTAGCTAGGCCATTCTAATTTGTTGAACAATTCTCGTTAGTAATTTGAGCCCTTTTATAATTAATTTCATGACAGTAAGTTTTTTTGTGATCATCCCTGGATCCTGAACTCGACAAAGATGGCGTACAGTAGTCACCTGGCGCTCCTGGTGTTTCTTGGATGTCCTGTAATAAAGAAAGTCATGTACGTGTCCCAAGAACCTCGTGAGATGCATCTTCTCTGGACTAGCAAATTCTTAATAACTACAGCATTTTTTGACAATGGCTTTCCATGCAGATATGTTTGTATAATCACTTCTGCCATTTGGGATCTTCGGATTCAGAAAGAAGCGCTGCATTATGACAGCATCGATCAGACAGCACGGGATAAGATTTAATGCCTGGCGGTTATACTAATTTCTCATTAAGTCCGGACTGACGGGTTTACCTTGATGCAGTGCTCTAATGGCGCAGTGTACCTTGGCAATGTCGAAGTCGCCATCAGTCGCGTCTCGTAGAAGTTCTGTTCTGTCTGGCCAAGCGGCCGAGAGCCGAGTGAATGGTGCGGGGGAAGGAATTGCGTCGGTCGATCCCAAAAATCTTTCTCTTTTGTCAGATCTGACAAAAAATTGGGCAGGCCGAGCGTATTTTGGGGCCTACTGCTAGCCATTTGTGCGATGGTTAGTTTCTGTTTATTTCTGCCAGAAGGAAGAAGGCAGTGATGGCTTCGTAAACTTCTGCGCGTCGAGAAGCTTTTTTGCGGCGGTGCTCTTTTTTTCTCATTCCAGTCAAGAGACTAGTTGGAGTTCCGGCGAGATAGAGAGACGAGAGATAGCAAGAATCAAAACAGGTATGCAGAAAAGGTTCGGATAAAATGAGCTGAATGACGGATCAAAGAGGGAGCCGGTGAGTAACATTGCTTACGCGCGGCGGTATGCGCGTCCTACTTTGCCTTCTCTTCTTCCCATAGTTCGACACAGACTGGAGGCGTGGGGTTTCAAACCGGTTTCTTCACAAAGGTCATGTGCGGATCTTAAAGAGAGTCCGCGATCCTCAGGAGTGTTATAGGTGCGCAAGATGCTTAGTCCATTGCGATACATACCACGCCGCAGTATGTCCAACAGTTCACTCAATAGCTGAACTCGCAAGGTGAGAGAAAATCGGATGATGTGGAAGAACTACTAGTTGTGATCTGATGTACATGTTTATAATTTACCCAACCTGGGTGTTAATAAACCATGATAGTAAATGCGAAGTGTTAAGATGCTACCATGCCACTTGGGCTTCTGATACCAGCTGCCGCGATAGAAGCTTTTCTACAACGCTCAGTTACGTGTTGTGAAAAAGTTTTACCTCGAGGAGAGAAATTTACCCCAATGTAGCAGAAAATGTTTGCAAACTGCACGTGCTTCGTGTGAAATCGCCGTTTATCTGTGTGGTCTCGTTTTGCCCTGAGCCGGATCTTTGAAGCTTTTGTTTTGACGCATTTACCACACGGCCAATCTGCGAGAAATATTAAGTTTGCAAAGCAAAGTCTGCAGGCCAGAAAGGATTCTGTTGAATACTACCAGATCATCTGCGTAGAGCAGAGTTATGACTGTTAAGTGCCACTCTTTCAGAATGCGTGGCAGATCGCTGAGTAACGTTATGAATAACAATGGGCTGAGGTTGTCGCCTTGCGGATATCCAGTCACCTGATCAAACATGTTATCCTCGCACACACCAGCACCAGGACAATCTGGTTAGCCCTCAGAAAGGCGCTAAGTTGAGTAAGCATCCGTGGTCGAACTCCAGCCTGTCCCAGATTCTTCAAGACAATATCACGGAGTAAAATGTCAGAGGCAGATTTCAAATAAATAAAAACCGTAAACAAAGAAAGTTTTTTTCCAGTTTAAGTCCATGCTGCTCATCTGGAAGAAACGCCATTGGCCGCCGCGTGAAAGGGTCTAAAGAATCTCCTTTTCATTTTGGCAAATAGATACGCTTTGCTTCAACTATTGGTTTATAGTAGTACAATTATGCTGTAGAAGTTTTGTAGTGAGATCAATGACAAAGCAAAGGTCTCGATTAGAATTATAATCTCACTTTTCCTTGCTTCTCTACTGAAGGGCCGGCGGCAAATGATGTCTCCTGTAAGCCCCTTTTTGGGATCATCTATTCGAAATGATTTGGCACAAGTCTGGGTTCATCGCGGTTTTTAGTATAGTTGCTTCGGTGTCTGCTGCCGTACTGGGGACTGGGAGTACCAGATTCAGTTTGCTTGAATCGCCTTCTGGGATCAAGATATTAACTTATTTATTAGCTGCATTCATTTATTGGACATATAGGGGAATCGTTTTGGTCTTGTTCCAAAACGTTGTATCTTAGAGGTTTTTTAACAACATTCTTGTGACAGTGAGCATTAAATCCAAGGACCAAGCATAAAATCTAATTGAACCTGCGATCGAGCACACCTGAAAAAGCCAGAAATATATTGCCTACTAGCTACTCAGGCCATGCCACGATACAATGACAGCCTGCCACCGCACATTCTTCATAATGTGTAGATAACTTCCCAAGCCCAACTTTCATTCATCTTGTTACAAAACGTTTGAAGCTCTAAGCTTGGCAGCCGACCTCAGTGACAATTAGGATTGTATACAAATGTGTATTTATTAATTATTGAACTGAACTACACAACTTTTATATTTTTTGTAAGTAGTTGAGTCATGCCCACCTACGATCCATGTTACCTGAGCCAAAACCTAGCTGCACCTCGTGGTCCGTCGATGAATAAAAAAAGAATTTGTTCTTATTTTTCTATATTCGATCTGAGCTTTAAGGAGGGGGAAGGTGAAGATACAAAAGGCGCTTCTCAATGCGGGTCATTTTGTCTCAACGCAACTTGTTTTTTAGGCCATTAATTCAAGTCAGGTATGATTATTGCACAGCCCATGTATAGGATTGGATACAAAAATAAGATAACCCGAAAAATAACATCAACTTATGTTCGGTGTCAACCGCTTGACTGACAACGAGGACCTCACTATTGGTGATACGACTGGCTATAAAGAGATCCGGCGCAGCGCCAAAGTCTACAAATCCAATGTGAAATGAAAAAAGTTTTCTTTCCATTTCCTTCATTACTGACTCTACCGATGCTTGCTTATCTACCTAAGCTACTCAGCCTGCAGGCGTGCCAAGAAGCTTATTCTTCATTTCGCATCCCGATAGCGAAACCATTCGTTCTGAAGTTCGAGTGACGAATCATTAGGTGCGAACCTCAGCGACAGCCCAATCGACGTCTTCTCGTGGGCTCAGCACGTTACAACGAACCCACTCCAGTTGATATGTTGAGTAAGTAGATCAGCATGCCATGCGCCTAGGTAGTAGTACTTGCTTAAATGGGTCTGCTGCTATGGTTCTCATCCATTTGAACCGTACCTCCTTCTACATTGACAAAATTGATCACCACGGTATTTTGTGTAAGACAGTTTGTCCATCGCTTGCTTACCTTTGCGAATATAGTGCGTTTCTTCCATTTCTAAAATTAAAGTATTCAATATGTTGAGTGCAGGTAAGCATATAACTAACGAGGGTATATATATATATATATATATATATATATAAAATTTGTATATATATATAATATATATTATTTGGCATATACCAAATACAATGTGTATTTGGCATATTAATATTGGCGCAGGGAAATGACTCAATATAGGCCAACGGAAGTGACTTAGAGTAGACGCTGTATGCGTAACAACCTTCTCTAGCTAGTTGACATTGTTTAGCCGACCCTGAGGTAGGTAGGGAGGTTATAGCGAGCAGTGACACAGTGTAACACTAGAAATTTCGTTGTCTCCGGCTGGTAACTTTACGAGCAAGGGCTTGAAAAAAGAACACAGGGCCACATTGTTCTACACACTCTTGCAACAACACCGAGGCAAACAACAACAACAACACCAATGACAACAGCGACAACAACACCAGTGACAACAGCAGGAACAGGAACAACAACAGCAGTAGTAACAACAACAACAACAACAACAACAACAATTATTACTGCTACTTCTAAAGCTCGAACAACTACCGGTCACCAAGGCGGTGGTCACGGTCGATGAGCCTCGATTATTCACAACGAGCGCACGTTGGCCCCCCGTGCAGGTGCGCTATGAAATCGGATTATTACTATCATCGCAGCCCTAACGTCCCAAAGGGATCAATTTCAGAGAGTGCCCGTTGAGCTGCCCGTACCGCTACGGCGGTTGGCTTCTACCATCCGTCCTCAAGGCTCAAGGTCGTTCTTTCTGACCCGCCTGCGTGCCGGGGCGGGGGCTGGCGTGCATCTGAGTGAAGAACGTATAAAATTGCCTACAGTGATTTAGCTAATGTAGAGGCTATCGACTACATAGATGCACGCGGAGCCAGTACGTGCGCGATAGGTAGCGAGAGAGAGAGAGAGAGAGAAAGCGCACGAGGGAGAGAGAGAGAAAGACGTAGCAAGATATAGGCAATAACAAGGCAAGAAAACTTCTTGTATGTGAAGTCTCCAACTCGGCGCCGACGTACAAGTACTTTATTGAAGAAGCGCGTGTGATGGAAACTTCGACGCGCTTCAACTTTGCTAGCAAAGCAGTGAAAAGAACAAAGCGGTATTGTCGTAAGTGTCCTCGCGGCTGTCCGCGGCCATGCTCTTAAAGAATCGCACACAAATTTGCTCCGTATAACAGACCGGGCCGCCGCACGGATCTTTGGTAGCATCAGCGGTTTAAAGGCGGTGGTGGTCGATGCTGCTGCTGTTGTTCTGAATTTGTCCGTATTTTTGTCATTAGCAACATTGCCATTTGGGTTAGTAGTAGTAGTAGTAGTAAATTGTATGCCTAATCTTAATTGTGGTAGTTGTTGCTGTTGCTGTAGTTGTTGGTGTCGTTTTTGTTAAGGTGTATGTGGTTGCGATTAGTTTGGCGATTCTAGTTGTCGAGCCCGCTGGCGTGGTGCATTCGCGTGCGTCTCGCGACCGGAGAAGACACGTAGAAGGCGATTTAAATTTATGCTGACGTTCTTCGAGCACGGGCTCAATCCCAACCGTTGCACGTTTTCACGTAAAGGGCCCGTATTACGAAGCAATGCGAAAGTAAACCCGTGAACCCGGTAAATGTTGCCTAAAATCAACCCGAAAAAAGTGCCAGTTTAGTTAAGTGCGTCAACGGTTGTTGCGTCAGCAGCGTTCGGCAAGAGCTGTGTCATTCACATCCGAGCTTTCACAACCGGGCCCGCAGCGGCCAACGTCGAACCGGATCAAACACATGATAATGGGGTATCGGGCGCCCATTTGATTCTTGGCCTAAGGCAACGAATCACCTCGCCCACGGGGGATCCTGTCTATGACTGTGCTGGCGCTGTGCAGATGCGGATCACGTTTCGCGCGCGTTTTGAGGTTGCCAAACGAGCGGGCAATGCGGTGCGGTAACTATTAAATTTGATATTCACACACAGGCGACAATCTATTCGGCATGCACTCGATTAATATAAGCTTCTCCAAAAATTATTTGAACGACACTTACCAGATCCGGAACTTTTCGACCAAAGACCCCCCCCCCCCGTGTGTTTCATTGATTACCACCTATCCAGCGTGTCTCAACGACACATTGCTGACTACAGCTGTCATTATTTGAAAACACATTGTGTCATACGATCGCCTTTGGTCGAATAGAATCAGCGTGCTCGTCTTCATTTAGCTTGTCTGGGCTAGTCTTCTTTTATCCTCTTTCTACATTTCTCACATAATCCGCTCCAAGAACGAAAGTCCTTAAGGACACAGTGCGGAGATGCCAGTCATATATATATATATATATATATATATATGCAACCGAAATAATAGAAGGCCAAATTTATCAGACGGATATCAAAAAGATGTAATATTCCTCGTGAAAGCGTATCTCTTGTGCCAATACGTACGTTACACGAACGAGGTGATCTATTGCTGTATAAAAAATTGTGCTGTCTAGGGACTGACCAGACCATGTCTAAATATATAGATAAGGGACTGCAAAGTGGAGTGACTGTTAGATCACTGGAAGTTGCGCGCTCAGTGAAGGTAAACTACACATTCTCGTGGAGAGTTCCACGAAGTCTGCGAAGTCGACAGACCTGATGTACGTTCTAATTATATTGAGATGTTAAATATTTTGTTAAAAACAATGTATTCTTAAGCATGTATGACCCTTGAATAAAGGTGCTTTTGACTTGACTTGAAATGCTCTTTCCAAGTCTTCTATTGGCATTGCTCTTACTGTGACCAGTAGCCCTGTGGGTATAATGGAGAATTGTGTACGCTGATCAAAATTGAAGTGTGCATATCATGTATGTATTATATTATGGTGACTTTGTAGTATTCTATAAGGCGAATATTGGCTAACGTAGATATAAATATATATATATATATATATATATATATATATATATATATACATATGGCATGCACGAAGTATCATGCGTCTGTTTGTTTGGCCCTTACGAAGAAGCACTGCTTTTCGTGAGGAGCATGCCAAGAGCAGCTGACAACTGTGTAAGTGTCAGTGTTATATGCAAAATTAGTATGAGCAAAATAAATGTGATCATGAGCATGTTTTACATACAAACAGATAGCAAGGTGTGCAGCAAGCTAGTGCATTGAAGTTATGCCTCTAAGCAATTCCAAGCCCATAGAAGATGGAAAATAAGTTCCCTCTCATACGATGAGAGAGCGCTGCCTCTATAATTCGCGCCTTTCTGCCTCTGCTCATGAACGTGATTCGTCCATAGGTAGGTATTAACCAATGAGAGACCACGTCTGTACCGATTTCGGCAAATTCAAGCTTTGCAGCCTGCTGTTTACTATGCGTTGGCCACTATAGTTGGCTTCTGCGGAAAGTAGAAGAAATCCAGTTCCCAAAGTTTTCTGCTTTTGTGCTCTTCACGTTTGTGTTTAATGTGTTTAATGCACACAACTCCCATTAGTGGGTGCTCAGCGCGTACGCTAGGATCGTGTTTACGTGAATGTGTGCTCTGCCATAATGAACCGCGACTTTATATGCCCCCGCATATATCCCGGTAAGTTAAACGCAGACATAGTGGACATTTTTGAGTGTTACGTTAACACAACTGTTAGAAGGCGTTCATGAAAAATTGGCTCGAGAATATGGTCTCAGCATGGCGGAGCACCACCCCCACACTGCTCTTGCGATACGGGTCTACTTAGACCTTTGCAAATCGGTGGTTTGACCGAGGTAGACAGATTGCTTGGCTTTTGCGATCAGGTTGTCGGATTGTTTGACGCAGAAAATTTGAGCCAAAACACACATTTTAGTAATCGCAGGAAGAATACTATGTGTTTTTAGAAGTATGTGCTTCATAGAAGTTGATGAAGAAAGATGGATGCAGCATTCAAACGGAATTTTCTCTTCAACACGGTGGTATGCTTAGTTTCTCTATAAGTTAAATATTTGGTTCTCTTAAATTTGCACATTTGATAAAGCTATGTTAGACCTGCAACATCAATTTAACACCCTAATTACCAGAACCCTGAGCACCACTCTCCTACTGTTTCACGGCAAGGGATTCCCAGTTCCTACGATTCCTGCGGCTGTGATAAGATCCAGTTCTCCACTGTGGACGTCCAGCGATATTGTTAAGACTATGGAGAATATTTTCGGGTCACGGAAGCGCCGGCGATGACTATTGAATTAGGGATAATGCTTGTTGGAGTGTCCAGTAAACTATTCAATATATTGTCTCTTTTTATCGGTTTTCGCTGTTATGGTACATCTTTATTATTTACATACACGGGGCTGACTCTCAGCCAAGATTTAACGTCCATGGAACTGCTTTTCGCATTGCTTTATAGACGGACCCCCATAAATACAAATGTGCAACGGTGGGGTTCGAACCCGTGCACCTATGTGTCTCCTCTGGTCGCGAGGCGCAGACGCATGCCACCACGCCACCATGCCACCGGGCTGGACACTAGGTGCCTATTTACATGGTGTTGTTTGGTATGTCTTCTCCAATTGTACAACATATAGGCGCGCTTCTTATATATATATATATTTTTTTAAGCATTGAATATACTAACATACGTTGCTAGAACTGACTTAATTATGCTTAAAACAAGCGCTTAGTACGGGTTGAGCAGAAAATCTAATAATACACAAAAAGTTGTCGTATAATGTAATTGCCCAAAGCTATGAAACCACACATTTCTACAGAAACAGAATACATGAAGCAAAGACTAAACCCAGATGGAAACAACACCTTAATCAACGAAACAAAGATGTTCCACCGGATAGCGACTCTCACAAGGCCAATACGATAGGCACTGCGTTGTCGTGTGCATTCCTCATGTTATACGTCCTGTGCTGGTAATGTCGTTGATGTTGTCGTTATTGTTTTAAAGGTTGTCTTTACTATATTTGTGGTTGACGCTGCCAGTACTGTAGTTGATGTTGTTGTTTATCTCAGCGTCGTAGTCGTAGTCGATGAGCGTCCTCGATGCTCCTTTTGCTGCTGGTTGCTGTCTCTGCGTTTGTCTCCGTTATCTCCGTTGAGGGTTCCAACGAGCGGCGCCAGCTTTGCACAGCGGCCGTTGTTAGAGGGAAACGTCCGTGACCACATCGTCCGCTATGATCATCCGCGTTTAGGCTGAAAACCATTAGACCCCCGAGGCCTTCGGATTTCGCAAATTCCACCTGGAAGGTCGCAAAAGCCAACAGCAAACTAGGTAAAGTAGCAGAAACCAAAAGCAAGCAGAGTGTACTAATGCCATGTAATCGTAGTACGCCTAAATATCTACTGATAGCTACCAATAATAATAATAATAGGAGGAAGAGGGGCGATGGTGAAGGCACAGCCACCACAGTCTGCTCTCAAACCTGAAGTGACCTACACACACGTAGGCAAGACTTCAGTAAGCCTCGTAATTTAGTCTAATAATTGACCTCGTTTTCGTCATTATTAGAATCAAACTTTGAATAAAAACGTGGGTTTATCTTTCCTACAGTTAAGTCTTTTTTTTTACCCTCAGCCAGCATTTACGTTTACGGGACTGCTTTCGCATTGCTTCGTATGACAGACCCCATAAATACAAATTTGCAACGGTAGGACTCGAAGCCGTGCTCCTGTGTGTCTTCTCTAATCGCGAGGCGCACGCGAATGCACCGCGCCACCGGGCTCGACCTACAAATAGGTCTGGCAGCTTTTAAAAATGTAATCATCATGATTATTATTTTTTAATATTATATTTGTCATATATGACAATTGTGAGGTATGAACGTTTGAGCCAGACTCATCATGCTCTGGTTGATTCTTGTTAATTCAAGGCGTCTATATTAGAAGCCACGTCCCCGCTACAAACGGCCAAAGACATTATCTGTTTCAAATACATGGCCTTGCGTCGATCCCCCGTAACATCTCCTATACGTTGCCATTAGGGATTTTCGCTGTACCTCTGCCGATGAAGCCGAGTGTTTCCAATAAAATGTTTAAAAAGTACCCAGTTTGTTGGAAGCACCACTGTGATGGTTCTCGACGACGCTTCCGCTGACGGATGAAAGCGCGGGAAATTAAAAGTAGCGGTACTCCGACAGGTGCTCAACAACACCAATTCTCTCAACACTCAAAATGTGGCAAATTTCGAGAACGAAAAGCTCCGCATAAAAATGGTTGTATAAGGTGTAAACGAGCAATCAAAGCAAGGGGTCGTTATTGACTTCTGCTCAGCAAATGGCCCTGTACAGTCCGTTTGCAGCGTAACACATGTATCTGGTTTGGCCCTTGATATCATTTTATGTACTGATGAATGGGTCCGTTGGGTACGTTCTAGTCCGGTCTTAAGCGACCACAAAGTAATTGGCTTCTCAATCGCCACCCCGGCAGACAACAAATCCTGCATAAAGACCGCACTCGACTATGTGATTGGCGAAAATGAAATATGGGTCTCGAGACGTTGAAATCCACGAAACGAAGATATCCTACTTGCAAAAAGAAATCCTAAAATCGACGCAAGGACAAACGTTTTGCTTAAATATAACATTCTGATTGTAAATCATGTGGATGTATCGCCTAGAAATGCTTTAAAGTTTCTCATAAAGCTCAAGTGCAAGACAAGTAACACGCCGGATATCTAGAAGAAGGTGACGCTTCTTCTATTTTCTGCACAACAATAATCTGTGTAGTGCACAAAGAACCGCGCAAATGACTAGAAAGTATCAGATAAAACGATATATGATAATACGGATACTCAGTATCTCTTAACTTTGGGCACAATTTGATGCTGCCTAAGACAATGGACTCATACCTAGCGTTATATTTGCTATGGCCGAGTCTCTCAACTGCTGAATCATATGACACCCATAAAAATCATAAAAGAGTTCCAAGGGAATTCGACGAGAAACTTTAAAGGCGCCTGGTTCAAATACATCAATTCACAAATCGGAATATGCATGAATACACCTCGTATATGCCGGAGCACGCATTAAAGCACGCTTGTCCGTATTAGGTGGTGAATTAGAAGTTGGTGGCGCTCAAGACCTGGCGCATGTTTGGTCATCTGTCATAGACCATAAGGGTTTAGTATTTGGGCCTTATTTTGGAATAAAGGCAAATACCAGCCACTTGGCTGAAGAAACTCGCGGTTACCTCGAACCCTAGTATTGGACGCAACTCTTTATTTAACAGAAGATGGTGCCTCAAAAGAAGGAGCTTTAGCTTGCACGGCAAAGCAAGAACAACGCCTGAAAGACAGTGATTTCAAATCAAGGTTGTGCAGCCAGTGACTTGAGAGAGAAGCGTAAATAAAGTCTAAATAAATTAATAGTTATTTGTTTTGAACTACGCAAAACTGTGACGGTTGCCATTTTAAATTCGACAAAGGAAGTATGGCAAATGGCCGGTCGCTCATCTTAGAAAATCTATGAGCAAATAAAATTTGTTTGACATGATTGATATGTGTTATGAGTTGTCGACTCTTTGCCATGTTACTTATCATATAGCGACACAAATGTGTCACACTGTGTAAACGGCAATGAACGTTTTCCAACACAAAGCTTCCCAATTTACCGCACTTGGCAAGTTAGCGGCAAATAGGGCCATAGCAGCTCTCAATCCTGCTATTGACAACATCCGTTTTATTCTGTGCCCTTTGAAACCTTTTCCAGGGCCGACCGGCTGACTTAAGGCCGAGTGTTAGAGTTCTAACCTTTTCGGTGATACTCTGAGGGTCGTCATAGCTTATCCACGTTCCGTTGGCATCGTCTGTAAATGGACTCCCTGATATGTTGTCACTCCGTATAGCTTTTCCCGTAACACCAGTTATAGAGCAGATCTGCAAGCAAATATGCGAGAGCTTTAATGTTTATCTTTGTAAAAAAACGCAAAGTAGACACTCCATTATTATTATTATTAATATTATTACGTACAATACATTTTGGTCAGCTCGCATAAACATAATTACATTTGACAAGAATGTAGGCCTAAATGAATGACGTATGAATATCCGCTAATCGATCGAACTGGTTTACAAATCTAGTTTGCGTGGTTCAACACAGCCTCACTGTCACTTTTGAAAGTGGCCTACCTTGTGCCTAAGCCTAGCCTGTATTGCCAGTATAAGTTCGTGTTGGTAGTGCCATGACATCCAAATCAAACGCTGTTGTTCCTACAGAGGATGTCGGCACTCACCAAAGCGTAGTTTACATTGGCGCCAAAACGCGAGTAGCCCTTCACTGGAGCAAAAAGTCCAGTTTGCCTTTTGTCGGCCAGCGCGTACGCCACCCCGTAAGTTGGAATACCTTCGAAACCGGATTGCGATGATGAAACGGCAAAATCAGGCACCGGAAAGGGGCAAAGAAACGACAGTAATTAGCCTTTAATTAGCAGCGATTGCAATGCAATTGAGTTATGTCTCTTGGTCCTGCGGGCCTACAGCTACGGTGGCCTGCCGAAACTTGCCTATTGCTTATTTAGGTCTAGCACGTTTGTAGACCGTTGCCGGGATTCGGTATTTTGTTAGCGTCGCCGGCTCTGACAATGAAAGGCGATATAAGAGCTTTGACAAAGGCCAAAACGCAGTATCAATTTGTCCGGTTGACCTGCTTTCTCATAGAACGGTTAGTCGTAATTTCACTAGCAATATTTTATAGTTAGGATGTTTTACTATTCAATATAAATGAAATGAAGAAAGCAGAAACCGTAGAACTGGAGAGCACAGAACAGGAGTGTCGCAAGTCGAAATAAATACTGGCGTATGTACATTTTGTTGTATACGACGAAAGACGTTAGTTTTTTAATAAGACGTTTCATAATGTTGTTGCTCTTTTGCAAGATACGTTTTTTCTAGTATCATTGTTCATACACATAGTATCTATGTGGGCAATATTTACGTATGATTCAAGAGGAATGCCAGCCAGGCAAATTCCTCCTTTTAGCCTGGGGCGGAAAAATCTGGAGCTAAAATTAAAACTCACCCAGATTGAGCATTGTTCTTGGGATGCCGAGCATCAGCCAAAGGGCAAGTGCAAATTCGACGGAGAACGGCGCATACAGAATGTATGGCTGGCTGTGCAGCGAGCTGTGAAGAGCCGTGTGGCGAAGTAACGGATTCAACAGGACGAGGTCATACGCCATCAGGTTGACGAAGTTGCAATACCTGGCGTCCGCGCGACATCAAAGTATGTATTTATACTCTTACAGGGTAGTCAAGTATGTGGTAACGTGGAAAGTGTAAACTAGAACTTACTGCAAACCCTTCTGGTACATCTGCAGGGTGAGACTTATTTTCATATTTTAATTATACAAACCTAAGCATTTCATTGTATAAGAAAAAAAAACATCTGTGTTTTCTTTTTGGTCAAACGGTGAACAAATCTAAGGCGGAAGCCATGATAACGAATTCAGAAATGGTCGGGCAATTTCATTTTAAAAGAAACTATTATTACAAACGAGCGAAGCACTGGCGAGGGCAGAATACAAACATAAAGCTTTGTAATCTTAGATGTATATGTACATATGTGTATGCACAATATTCAGCAATGCGTCATTGCATTATGTCTAACGACGCGACAATAAAGGTTTAACCTTTTAATGCTTTCGACGTGAAATCCCAAGGCCAGGATAAAGGGGCCTGGCAGTGCAACGGACAGCTGAAGAGGATCGGCCGCTCGCTTCGGCCCGATGTCTTTGAGCATCAAGGAGGTGCGCTGAAGTAGAAGGCCAAAGTCTCTTCGGTTGAACCATCCGGGAAACTCCCAGTCGAAGTCCAACCCGTCAAGGTCAGCAGCTGTCAGCACCTCTTTGCAGGATACTAAAAAACTAGAGCCACGCATGGGATACGCTCTTACAATTTTATTTTATGGAGCTTATGTAATATACACGTTCTATATATAATATATAAATGTTTTTTTTTTATTTAACCATTTTAGTATGTAATTAAATTACACATGTTACTCTTTTTAGGGGCGCCTAGAGCAGCAGCACAAGCGGACATGTTGAGATATCTAGGGTGAGTTCCTGGGACAGTAGTCGCTAAAACTTTTCGGGCTGAGCCTCTGCCAAGATTTAACGTCCACGGGATTGCTTTTCGCATTGCTTCATAGACGGATTCCCACAAATGTGCAACGGTGGAGCGCACTTATGTGTCTTCTCCAGTCGCGAGGCGCAGGCGAATGCACCACGCTCGACGGACAGTGGTCTCTAATGACAAGCGAACTAGTCCCCTACACTACGCCACCACACTGTATATAAATATACACAAAGTGCGCTAGTAAAATCAATATCAATTGTGACTTGTAGTAAAACCGTCATATTTTTGTCACTAGGGCACCTGGAATAGTTGTTGATTTTAATGCGCAGTTTCAGCATTGGCTGGAAGCGGTTAATGAATCAAACGGCGGATATATTGAACAAACAATCAAATGGGTGCTGAACACAACGGGTCTAAGATCGTCATTGTAGGTGCAATAATAATATGCATAGCTAATTGCATCCTAATAACAAAAATATGATGGTTTTACTCGAGGCCACAGTTCGTTCGTATTGGCCTGGAGCACCCCGTACACATATATATATATATATATATATATATATGCTTGTGTTTACCCTATTTTCAAAGCTGCACCAGCTTTTGTATAATGAATACGCTCATTCCATGTACAGCGAGATGCAACGAAGTGGAGTCTACGCGGAGCAATAGGCAGCTTAAAGGGCAAGAGCAAAACGCGCAAAATACTCACGTTTCAAGATGTCTGGGGTTGGAGCTCATCTCAGCAAAGTTGGCTTGTCCGCTGCCACCGCCTAGCGAGAGCATGACGCGAACTGACGGGCTTAACGGTTGAACATTGCCGACTGCGAGTTTTCGACGCGTTTCAGCAAACGAGCTGTCAGCGTCATCCTCTGCCGTAGCGCTTAATTCCATTGCAACGCGTCGAACTTGCGATACGAACCTAAGTCTCACACGACAACATCAAAATGACAGTCCAGCGATTCAATGGTGTTCTGAAAAATTAACTCTAGCAGTAGTTATAATGATGGGGCGGTCACCCGCAAACGTTTAGAAAACCGTCTATTGAGACATCTATACACCCCGCGTATTTTGACCGTCTTGGTCAATTAGCAGCTCTGGAAAACGTTTTATTCTGGCTCGAAACATGATGAAGACAAGTATGTAAGGTAAAGATTTGAGCGCACGGCGCATCCGAATCTACGGCGGTACACATGTTATAGTATATTACTTATATTGAAAGTAAAACAAATAAAGCAACTGTTAAGCTCGACAAAAAGAAGGCTTGTAAGTAACCCGAATGGCAACAACGATGGCATACCAAAATTAAATGTACGTTTTAGGATCATATGCTATCTGAGCGTTGTGAATCAAGTCCCTAGAGCCCTCTGCACCGTGAATGACGAGTCTTGAAGCGACGAACATAGTCGCGTCAGCACACGCATGCTATGTGCAAACGTGTTTTGTTACCGCACTCGCTTCATCGGATAGATCGGATAGCCTGATTGTTAAATTGGCTCATCACGTACGTTTCGATTGCCTGGCTACCTCCGAGCGTGGTGAGGTTGACGCGGAAGTCATTGCCGACGGTAGCAAAGCTAAGCACAATATGAGTGCAGAGGGATCCTGCGGGCAATGCCTTCGGTTCGAGCGAATTCACTCGCCACCTGTAGTAGCAAACCACGCCTGAGAACGCAAAGCAAAACCGCACAAGCTCTAGTCGGTATTTGAGGTTCTTTTCTATGCCTAACCACCATATCGACATTAAGATTCGCGTTTTGTGTCTACACCGTCATTGTGACATTGCTATTGTGTGTGGTTCTCGTTGCTCTCGTTACTTGCTTGATTGTTCTGAGTTGTTGATTTGTTGTTGTTGTTGTTGTTGTTGTTATCATTGGCCGTCGCGTCTTAGTATTGTTATTGCGGTCCACTCTCATGCGAAAGTCCTTACATACTTATTCATCGGGTAGTCGACATTTTTTCGCACTCGTGACCACTACCGCAGCTGCGGCTGCGGGTGCCAATCAAATGCATCTATAAATGTTTCCTCTTGCTTTTACACGAGCGTTGCGCTTCGTTCTGTTTTTTTTTATTGATTCAGCTACGTCTTACTATAACATTTAGCAATAAAAAAAATTTAAAACTAAACGCGGAATGAACTAAAACGACAATGTTCTTCATTTCATTGGGGATAGGGTTACTAAAGTGCAAAGCCACTCGTTAAATTCAAGGCCGCACATTTTTGGCAACCCCTGCCTGCGCAATACCTAATCATTTCTTGGGCGTCGCGGATCGAGCTGTGCCAGACTTCCCTACAACTTATTCAAATACTACCACTACTATAGCTACTCAGCTGCTGTAAAGACGGCGCAACCATATTTGAAGTTTAATTCAATTTTTATTCAGTACGTTCGTTATCTCACAAACGGGGTCGCGATGTTTACAACGCTTAGAATAAAAACGCATTCTTTTAATCATTATTATAGCTTACAATCAAGTTGTCAAGCTATCGATGTTTGAGAATTTGTTTGTCTTGGGCACGGAGTGTCTCGTGTCTAAGGTGGTAAGACTCCAAGCTCCAAGCACTTTCACTACGAGAGCGACAGATTCTCGTGACAAGGACGGGTTCTAAATCATGCAAATAAGGATACAGCAGTAGCTGTATAAAGAATCTCTTTTTTTTTTAAATGCGTATGATCTACATTATGTCTTATTGTCGAATTCACTTTTCCTAGCCCGCACGAAACTGCAGCATACTTTACTATTCCATGATATGGTAGTTGCGAGGGTTAAACACTTCTGCTGCAGCCACTTTGCCTGCGACCGTTTTGTAGCCTACCACCGCTTCTTCTGCTGTTACTCTCCTACATAAACCTGCGGCTCTAATTCGATTTCCCTGCGGTTATAAGGTATATAGTTATACCCAAATAGCAGCTTGACGGCTATATCGCTCGGGCCATCTCTTATCTACTAGAACGGGTCTAACCAAGTCAAGGAGAGGCACGCCACAAGTGCGTGTCAACCTTGTCTGCATCACAGGGGGAGGGGGGGGCGGATAAGCGCAAGGAGCGACGGGAGGCATATACGGGGGTCCCGAGAAGACGCAACGTCGTGCTGCTTGAAATCTGACATACCTGTGTTTGCGTTACCCCCCTTGAAGCGCGGTCTTGCTTCTATCAGCACCGTGTGTGTGCAGACGCAGATCGACCATACGTTGAAGCTGTATGCCGAAAAACCTACCCGATGCCAGATATCTCCACTCGTGAACGCCAGGGATCCTCCGAAAACTGAGGAGAACTGACACCTGACGTAGTTTGCAATCGTTCCGAGGCTAGACGAGCCGATGGTTGTTTCACCTCAACTGTATTCCTTCAGATACGCTATCTGCACTGCACGGACTCTGTACTATGCGCAGCCAGCGACCGGGTTGGTTAGTCTAAGATGCTGAGGGCTAGCAGAAGTGGTACGAGAAGTTCAGTAGTAGAAGTTCATGTCTATAATGCGGCATTCGCGGTTGTCTTACGTCTCACACGATTTTTGCATGGTTTCTGCCAGCGTTCGACACACTGCGCTGACTCGGATGATGTTCGATGTCTAGCGTCGGGCCTCCGAGCGCACTGCCAATCATTATAACAAGTCGAAACTCGTCCGACAGACAGATATTGCCCCTCGGACGCGTGTGTACCGGGCAGTACAGGCCTTTTTTTCCGGCCGTTGGCCTTAAAGCCAGACCAAAGTACATAGACTGAAATTACCTTGAATTTCATATTTAGTATTGAACTTCCATGAAATACCAAATGTATGCACACTTGATCAGACTGGACATTCGATTTGGCCAGGCACATCAGTGACATACGCTGTACCGCGCTGCTAATGACGTGGTACTTCTTGCCCATACCTTTATCTTGCGAGAGGCTAGCCAAGATTATTTGTTGCGTGTCTGAACCATAGGGAAAACCCAACAGAGGGTCTAGAATCTCTAATAAAGAGTCTAGATGGAATGAAATACCTTCTGCTCGTATACATATTCTCGCTGTCAACAGTAGCAACTGCACGAGCCTGAAAGACATGCAATAAAGCGCAACCAATGTGCACCATATAGCGTTGGAAATATCTGTACATATATACAGGCAAAAAACCCTTGACACTCCATATATAGCAGTGTGTATGCGTATACTTTGTGTACACTTGTACATATATATCATCCTTAAAAAACAAAAACAAAATATATATATATATATATATATATATGTAAAAAAAAAAAAAAATATATATATATATATACTTCTTAAATACTGCTTAGAGTGGCAGCCTAAATATTACATAAGCATCCATTTCATCAATTTGTCATTTGCACCTCCCCCCCCCCCAAGGCCGTACATTTTTTTACAACATGTTCAATTGACTCATTCACTAACGCACAGGCTCGACATTCTGTACTTTCCCCTCCCTATATTTAGCTCGTTGTATCTTTGTATCCAACATTTGGGCCCTGGCATCTGCGAATAGCTCACTCGCTCCTGAATTTGTGCATACCCATTTAACCCCGCTTTTCGTTTTCATATATATCTACCAAAATCTGAAACCCATCGCCACTTTCCATTTACCCGCCTTGACTTTTTACCCCCAAATTTCACTATTTTCTCGATACCTTCGCTCTTGCCCATTGCTGACTATTGTACCTAATGTACCTATGTGCGAACTCTAATCTGCAATCCTACTTCGTTTTCATTCTTAGTGCTGTCTTCATCAGCTTTGTTTTAGCCCATCTTTTATTTGTGGGATTCTCTATCATTGTACTAAATGTTAGCTGTCTTTGTACCTTTTTATAAACTTAGACAACTCCCCTTCCCTGTCAAGAATCTCCCTAGCGCAATTAAAAGGGCAACCCAATACAAATCTTGTCACTTACATTGTTAATGTTTCTAACTTTTTTCCCAACCCCTCGCTGTGGACTAAAGAAGCATTAACAAAATGTAATCCTTCCATATATTTTTAACGCTAAACATTTATAAACCCACAGAGGTTCTTATACAATACTGTATTTCTTCCTCTTTCAATTCTCTTAATATATTTTCTTCTTCTAAATAATCATCCCCTGTGGCCGTTGTCACCCAAGATACTGGTACTACTTCAGATAGTTTAATTCCCTCCCCTGTATTACAAGCTTTATTTGCCCCCTAACCCCATTAAATACTAAAATTGCGCTTGTTTTTTTATTAAACGCCATGTCCAGTTCCTCCGCTTCTTCCGCATATGCATCCATCATTTGTTAAACTTCTCTAGTGCCCCGCCCTAACATTACCATATTGTCAGCAAAAACAGCCTTGGTGTTCTGATATATGTACTCTTTTTCTGTATTTGCCATCCTAAACCTGTGCTATAAATTCTTTGCACTTTTATCTCTCCATATAATAACACAGATAACAAATATGAAATATTTCCATATATAATATATTTATTGACAACGGGCACCCTTGCGTGACCCCCTTAGTGACTAAAAACTCTCTGGATTGTCCGACTTCTAATATTGTTTGAACTGTGTTATTCCTGTATAGTTCTTCTAGTAACTCCAGCCCACTTCTGCCTAAAACACCCCTCTAGCACAATTTGATACAACTTTGTTCTATCCACCATACTATATGTTTTTCTAAAATCTAAACGTCCTACCAATTGTCTCTAGAATACTCTGTACTCGACTCTTAAATACCTGCATGAAAATCTAATACGTTATGGGTGTAATTCTCATTGGTCGCCAATTTTGTAAAGTGTCATTATCAACCCCCTCATTGGGAAGAAGAGAAGCTCCTTAGCCAACCCTCCGGGAGTTTGCCCTCTCTAAATATATTATTAACTTGCTTCGTTAAATAATATACGTACTTAATTCCCAACTCCCGGATAATCTCTACCAAAATTCCGTTATGATTACACGTCATTTTTATTCATTTTCTTTACCCTAACTTTGTGACTTAGTCCCAAAACTGTTTTACTCGCTGTCTCTTAGGAGCCCCCGAAATCCTATTAAATTCCATCTCGTCTGTATTTTTTATTGCATATTTTGTCAGCATTTAAGAGTCATTCCTGGCTTCCCTGTAATTGGCCCTACTTTTTTCTGTGTTTCTTTCCATTACCTTTTCTATGCTCCCTACTCCAACGTTTCGGCTCTAATACTGCGATATTTATTTGATCATTCCACCACTCTCGTCCTCCTCTCTGTTAAGTTCCGTTCCTTATCTTACAGCAAATGTGATATGCGTCCATAATATTCCTATGCATCTTGTCTATCAGCTTCACCCCACTTGCCACTAAGAGATGTTTCATGTATTCTACTTTGTGTGCCCACTTGTGTTTATCCAAACGTATTTTTTGTATATCTACGTGTGTCGGCTTCTCCTTCGTCCCGCTCACTTCTACCCAATTATGATCGCTTCTAATATTATATGTTTTTCTTTGTCGATCCTGATTTCCTCTCTAAATTTAAAATTAGAGCTCTGCTCGACTCTGCTAGTTGTATCAGTGTCCTGCCCGCTTTGTCTTTTCGTCTATCCAGCTGTTCGAAATGTGCATTTCAATCTCCCAGACATATTACCCCTCCCTTATCACGGTATTTTTCAATCGCCTTATGTTTCACCAAATAATGAGGAGGATATTCCTCCTGTAACGCTCGAGGAGGTCCAGCGAGCGGCTGAAAATATGTCAGAGGGCACGGCTCCAGGACCCGACGGCATACCCCCGGAGGCGATCAAATGTCTAATGAAGGAGTGCCTATCGGCCTTTAAAACGGTCGTAGACGCACTTCTAAGAGAGGGACGGTTTCCAGAAGAATGGAAGAAGGCCCGCCTGGCTCTTATCCCAAAGCCGGGAAAGAAGCCATGCTCGGCCTCAGCCTACAGGCCCATCTGTCTTCTTGACACAGTTGCCAAGGCCGTGGAGTCAATACTCGCGAGCAGGCTCAATGACGCAATCGAGGAAAAGCAAATCTTGCTCTCAGAGGATCAGTACGGGTTTCGTAAAGGAAGGTCCACGCTCCAGCCCATTAGCAAGATACTCGCTAAGGCCGAAGAGGAGAGACAGAAGAGCCCCAGAGTTCGTAATATTTGCCTCCTGATATTGCTGGATGTAAAGAATGCGTTTAACAGCGCAAATTGGAGGGTGATTCTAAATGCGGTGGAGAAAAGGGAGTACCAGCGTACATTCGGCGTATGATAGCGTCGTATCTGGCCAAACGAAGTGTGAGCTACGACGGCAGGGAGTACGCGATGACTGCAGGTGTACCACAAGGCTCCGTGCTAGGACCTACGCTATGTAACTTAGCGTACGACGGCGTGCTAGAGATAAGCAGGCCTCGCGGTGTTGAGTTCGTCGCCTATGCCGACGACCTGGCAATCTTAGTCACCGCAAGGGATGCGGAGCTGTTGAAGAACCGAGCAAATGACGCCTTAGATGGGGTTAGCAGGTGGATGAAGTCGCACCACCTAATGCTAGCACCGGAAAAGAGCGAGGCGGTTTTGCTCATTGGCAGAAAGCACTGCCGGGAGCTGGATATCCGTGTGGACGGTCACATAATCCAAATACACAAGCAGGTCAAATACCTGGGTGTTATGCTCGACAGAAACTTAAGCTGTACAGCCCACATTGATTATGCAACGGCCAAAACGCATCAGGTTGCGGGCAAGCTCGCCAGGCTAATGCCAAGAACAAGAGGCCCTCGGAGAAAAAGCACCGTCTTCTAGCATCAGTCGCTGATTTAATTGTGCTCTACGGGTCAGCAGTGTGGGGACAAGCTGCACTGAAGACCAAGGAGAATAAGGAAAAGCTAAGGAAGGTGCAGAGAGTGCTGGCCATCAGGGTCGCCAGAGCGTACAGGACGGTGTCTACAGACGCTGTGCTGGTAATTTCCCGCATGATGCCTTGGCCAAAACGGATAGAGGAGAATATCCTCTTATACCGGGACCAGACACTTAGAAAAGACGATGCAAGAATAAAGACTCTGGAAAGCTAGGAGGCTGAGTGAACTGGGGCTAAACGAGATGCACCAGGGTCGTGGACGAGGTCAATAATCCCAGATCTCATCAAATGGTACCGATGCGAGTATGCGGAGACGACGTACTACCTAACCCAAGTTCTCACCGGTCATGGCAGCTTCCAGACCTACATGGTGAAGATTGGGAAGACTATGTGTCTTGTGCGATGCCGGCGAGACCGATGACGTGGATCACACGCTTTTTGCATGCAGAGCTCTTGAGATCACGAGACAGACAACCCGCTCACGGCTAGACGTGCAGTGCAATACGACGAGAGACCTACTCTCAGGGATGCTCAGCTCGAAAAAAAGTTGGGAGGCGGGCTCTGATTTTGTGGAGACTGTTATGAGAGAGAAGATAAATCTGACGGAAGAAAGGCGGCAACGCATGGAGCGCCGCCAGGCCGAAGATTGAGAGCCAGACTATACGCTCACTTCTACCCAATTATGATCGCTTCTAATATTATATTTTTTTCTTTGTCGATCCCGATTTCCTCTCTAATATTAAAATTAGAGTTCTGCTCGACTCTGCTAGTTGTATCAGTGTCCTGCCCGCTTTGTCTTCTCGTCTATCCAGCTGTTCGAAATGTGCATTTCAATCTCCCAGACATATTACCCCTCCCTTATCACGGTATTTTTCAATCGCCTTATGTTTCACCAAATAATGAAGAGGATATTCCTCCTGTAACGCTCGAGGAGGTCCAGCGAGCGGCTGAAAGGATGTCAGAGGGCACGGCTCCAGGACCCGACGGCATACCCCCGGAGGCGATCAAATGTCTAATGAAGGAGTGCCCATCGGCCTTTAAAACGGTCGTAGACGCACTTCTAAGAGAGGGACGGTTTCCAGAAGAATGGAAGAAGGCCCGCCTGGCTTTTATCCCAAAGCCGGGAAAGGAGCCATGCTCGGCCTCAGCCTACAGGCCCATCTGTCTTCTTGACACAGTTGCCAAGGCCGTGGAGTCAATACTCGCGAGCAGGCTCAATGACGCAATCGAGGAAAAGAAAATCTTGCTCTCAGAGGATCAGTACGGGTTTCGTAAAGGAAGGTCCACGCTCCAGCCCATTAGCAAGATACTCGTTAAGGCCGAAGAGGAGAGACAGAAGAGCCCCAGAGTTCGTAACATTTGCCTCCTGATATTGCTGGATGTAAAGAATGCGTTTAACAGCGCAAATTGGAGGGTGATTCTAAATGCGGTGGAGAAAAGGGAGTACCAGCGTACATTCGGCGTATGATAGCGTCGTATCTGGCCAAACGAAGTGTGAGCTACGACGGCAGGGAGTACGCGATGACTGCAGGTGTACCACAAGGCTCCGTGCTAGGACCTACGCTATGGAACTTAGCGTACGACGGCGTGCTAGAGATAAGCAGGCCTCGC
This sequence comes from Dermanyssus gallinae, assembly GCA_003439945.1. NCBI lineage: Eukaryota > Metazoa > Arthropoda > Arachnida > Mesostigmata > Dermanyssidae > Dermanyssus > Dermanyssus gallinae. The sequence continues at coordinate 29,235 of QVRM01003699.1, read as the reverse complement.
GGTGTTGAGTTCGTCGCCTATGCCGACGACCTGGCAATCTTAGTCACCGCAAGGGATGCGGAGCTGTTGAAGAACCGAGCAAATGACGCCTTAGATGGGGTTAGCAGGTGGATGAAGTCGCACCACCTAATGCTAGCACCGGAAAAGAGCGAGGCGGTTTTGCTCATTGGCAGAAAGCACTGCCGGGAGCTGGATATCCGTGTGGACGGTCACATAATCCAAATACACAAGCAGGTCAAATACCTGGGTGTTATGCTCGACAGAAACTTAAGCTGTACAGCCCACATTGATTATGCAACGGCCAAAACGCATCAGGTTGCGGGCAAGCTCGCCAGGCTAATGCCAAGAACAAGAGGCCCTCGGAGAAAAAGCACCGTCTTCTAGCATCAGTCGCTGATTCAATTGTGCTCTACGGGTCAGCACAGTGGGGACAAGCTGCACTGAAGACCAAGAAGAATAAGAAAAAGCTAAGGAAGATGCAGAGAGTGCTGGCTATCAGGGTCGCCAGAACGTACAGGACGGTGTCTACAGACGCTGTGCTGGTAATTTCCCGCATGATACCTTGGCCAAAAAGGATAGAGGAGAATATCCTCTTATACCGGGACCAGACACTTAGAAAAGACGATGCAAGAATAAAGACTCTGGAAAGCTAGGAGGCTGAGTGAACTGGGGCTAAACGAGATGCACCAGGGTCGTGGACGAGGTCAGTAATCCCAGATCTCATCAAATGGTACCGATGCGAGTATGCGGAGACGACGTACTACCTAACCCAAGTTCTCACCGGTCATGGCAGCTTCCAGACCTACATGGTGAAGATTGGGAAGACTATGTGTCTTGTGCGATGCCGGCGAGACCGATGACGTGGATCACACGCTTTTTGCATGCAGAGCTCTTGAGATCACGAGACAGACAACCCGCTCACGGCTAGACGTGCAGTGCAATACGACGAGAGACCTACTCTCAGGGATGCTCAGCTCGAAACAAAGTTGGGAGGCGGGCTCTGATTTTGTGGAGACTGTTATGAGAGAGAAGATAAATTTGACGGAAGAGTGGCGGCAACGCATGGAGCGCCGCCAGGCCGAAGATTGAGAGCCAGACTAGCGGCTCCCCACATGCACTGGAGTAATACCACAAGTATCCCGGTCATGTAGGTTAGGGGGTCACCAGGTTTTTAGTGGGTTTGAGAGTCCCACACTACCCAGACCGAAGGGTGTGCGTTATGCATTTTTGTTCCTGGCCCCTGTAAAAAAAAAAAAGTTTCACCAAATAGCTGCTCATTGCATTTTTTCATGTTGCTTGGCCCCTATATATACCCATATAACTGCCCAATTATCCTTTCCACTCTTTAACCACCAGATCAGTTATTTAGACATTACCAACTTCTTCCTACAAAACAGCATCTCTGGTTATTATCCCAACTTCCTAAACCTGTTGTCCTCATTGTCCGTATTCCGTCTTGTACCATTTCAATTGAATCCCTTTAAGCCGTGTGGCACTTCCATCCCAACAAATTCCATCCCCAGGCCGCGGACAGGGTTAAAGCATTATTGGACAGTGATGGGTGGGACGCCTATAACGGCGAACTTCAAAGACTGACCGACGAATTGTCGTTGTTATTTGATTCTCCTCCCGACGATAGGGCTAACCAGGGCAATTGGACAACCCCGCTACAAGAAAAGCGACTAGCAAACTTGATTAATAGAGCACCGTCTGTTGCCGATAAAGCCAGGCTTCGAGCTGTTAGTAGTCACGGGGCTGGGGCTTGGCTACACGCCTTACCATGTCCGCGAATTGGGACTCTGTTGGACGATGAGACCACGCGCATAAGCGCAGGGCTGCGGCTTGGTGTTGACCTAGTCGTGCCCCACCGATGTCGTTGTGGTGATTTTGTGGACGCGTTGGCCCATCATGGCCTATCATGCGCGTTAAGTGCAGGCCGACGAGCACGTCACTCCGCTCTAAATGACACCTTTAGTCGCGCACTTCGATCTGCCGGCTTCCCATGTGTTTTAGAGCCCCCGGGTCTATCGAGAAATGACGGAAAAAGACCTGACGGCCTGACTTTGACGCCCTTTGAGCGTGGCCGCATGCTTGTTTGGGACGCAACTTTAACCGACTCATTAGCCCCTTCGATGGTCGGTGCAGGTGCGGACCGAGCAGGGCATGCTTCCAGGTTAGCTGAGGCTAACAAATGCAGGAAATATTCTAGTGTGGATTATCCGCACGAATTTTGTCCGTTGGCGTTCGAGACTATGGGAACTGCAGGCCCCCTTACGCTCAAACTGATTCAACGCGTAGGCAGAAGCCTTAATCTTTCAACAGGAGACTCGAGAGCATCCGAATTCTTGCGTCAGAGGCTGTCGCTTGACATCCAACGAGGAAATGCAGCGTCTGTTCGGGGCACATTGCTGAACTGGGCTAACCCTGGGTTAGAGAACCCGTAATCACACGTTCGCACGGAGACAATTGTCCACTCCAAAGTGCTAACATAACGAACTTATATAAATAATAAACATAAGCATATATCCCAACAAATGTATTTCTTTGCGCGAAAAACGCAATCTTGCAACTTTTGGTATACCAGCACTAGATCAGGAACTCATTAATACTAGGCATTCAGTGGATTGTAATAACAGACAGTCCTGATCGTGAAAATGAAACTCAGTATACTAATGATTTTATCCGATGATTTTAATAATACAAAATAGCGGCTAATTTACACAATTGCGCTTGTTGTACAGCAGCCGCGGACGCAACTACTAATGCAGCTAACAAGGTGAACCAAGAGAACGCCTATTTTTTTGTCCCAGAAACAGAACCTATTCCTTGCCGTTTAACAGGTGGCGTAAAAGCATTCAGGCCAGAAGTCAGGTAGCACCTTTCGGTACGTTGTAGGGATCTGAGGTGCAACCTTGTCATCAATATACCGTTATACACAAGCAAAATTTGTCCTAAGATGTGACGATACGTTTGCAGCCTTAACTTTAATAATAGTCAATATATATATATATATATATATATATATATATATATATATATATATATATATATAAATATACTAGGCACAAACAGATGCTGTAGATACTCCACAGAAACTTTAGCCAAGTCGCATAAAATGGTTATCACTACCTGGTATGTTCAAACGCAACCTTTTACGAGGAGTACGAGTTGTGCACCTGCCGGTTCTGCCTGCAGAGGTGTGCCAAGTACCATGCAGTGGAATGCACAGCGCTGGACCGAAAATCGCTGCACTACTTCTCTCGTCGGAAGCGTGATAATTGTAATTGTAATAAAACGGTAAAAAATTGCCACTAATGGTTTTATCCACGAGTTTTTATAATACGAAATAGTAGCTGATTTACACAATAATGTTCGTTGTACAGAAATCGCGGACGCAACTGACAAAGCAGCTAACGAAGTAAAACTTTAGAAACGCCTACTCTTTGTGCCTGAAACAGAACCCGGTAGCACCTTCCGGTGCCTTATAGGCATCTGCGGTGCAACCTCGTCATGAATATACCGTTATACAGAAATCAAATTTGTCTTAAGATGTGACGATATGTTCGCAGCCTTCACTTAATTGATAGTCAGAACATATACTATTTAATGAAAAAAATTACGAAATCGATATACCTGTGTGTATATATATATAGTGTTTTTGTAATTTTATCTAATGTTTATGTAGGTTTACATCTACGAGTATATATATATATATATATATATATATATACATATTACTAGGCTCAAACTGTTGCTATAGATACTCAACATAAACTTTAGCCAAGTCGCATCAGCCGATCAAACAATTGCCACTAGTCGCCCGAAACCGTGTCGTGTGTAAATACAAACCCACACTACAAGAACAATAGCCTACATTAGTTACGACAACAATAGCTCACGACAAATGGGACATCCTCTCTGTATGTTTGCTAGTATATGTGTGTATACCTTAAAGTTGACTTACACTGAGTAACAAAGTCAACAGCGTCTAGGTAGAAGATAACTGCGTTTGTGTGTGTGCTAAGACACCATGCGTCATTGTTTCACGTCGACGCTCTCGGCAGGAGGCGAACACGATACTGACGCGTGATTGAAGCAGTGATACTACAAAGCCACCCATGAGCTTGATAGAGCTTTCATTGTCGAAGCGAAGGCCCACTGGAGTATTACAATGAATCTTTTTCGTTTTGTTTTAATATTTGCTTAAACAAACCAGCAAAGTTCATATATAAGTTTATTCTCCATATATCCAGGGAGCTCTTATTGCATATCTGTATTATATTCGCTTCCTCTTGCCAATAGTTTGGGTCAGAGATGTTATTAAAACTGCTAGATGTAGTGCTAGTAAAATTTAAACATTTCAAGTTGTGTGCTGCACCAGCCTTGCAGTACTAACGAAAGTTAGAGCCACATTACGATGCAGTATTTGAAACATAAAAATTAGGACTTGTCGGCAATACAATAGATCACAAAAAATATTCGCATAGGATTTCGCGGTTTGCCTTAAGTTAGCTGCACCAGTCCTAGTAAATCTTTGGTATTGATTGTATGGCGGAATATTCACTAGCAGAACAAGAACGCAGACGTTTTAAAAATGTTAGTAAATCATATGTTGTGCTCGTTGCCATAAAGCAAGTGCGTGCGGGTAGGCAAAGCACATAATTTCTTAAAGTACTCGCTAGCCGGAGAGAAAAACAAACGTAGGTACATTTGTCAAGCAATTCATTTCTACCGAAGAACACCGCGCCTCCAATAGATACCACTGGAGTAATTGATATAGAAAAAGGTGAATAAAAGTTACGACATAGTTCTTTTCAGTATTGACTAAGAGCATTAATACTAATAATATTATTAACAATAGCAATAAATAATCACAATTCGTATTTATTTTGTATCAAAAGATTGCCAGCCGGTAAATGTACAGATTAAACTCCTTATGTACATCAGTTTTTCCAGAGCTCTCCCTCTCGGGGCGTGCCAATAATCACGGATACTAGCCCCTATCTCCTTCCACTAGGCCTACGTCCCAGAAGGTGAGCTGCTACTCCTTAGCAATTTCGTATTAGTAAGCTACTGAAGAGCGTTGGCTGAGAAGAGCTTGAATAATTATCTGACAGGCGAACACCGACAAGAATAATTCAAATGGAGCAAGACTAGAGACTCTAAGCCCAAGGCGATCGTAGCTGCTGTCCATGTCGTCCATTCCTTGCGGCGGTCATACCGCAGATTTTTGCTAGAGCGCAAACGAGACACCATCAAAGGGTTGGCAAGAAGAGTTCTCGGTAAGAGTGCGGCCATGGCGGCGGGTGAGTGCAAACAGCATCGGTTTAGGTGCGTCGAATGCCGCTGAGCTCTTCTTGATCTGGCTGATCTATAAGAAGTGTAACAAGCCATGTACTGCTTCCGGAGCAGTTTGAGTTTAAAAATGACATGTAGATCTGCGACGCAGTCTACGTTCCTTAGTCTGTATTCGGGCAGGGACAGATCCCTAAGGCTGTCCTCGGGTTGGGCTGAAAGATGCGTCTTGAGCACCTCCTCGAATGCTCCAGCTGCGTCGGATAACCCCAAATTAAAGTACTTAAAGACATTATTCTCACGGCACCGCTTACGGCAGCGGAGGCCCCTAGGTGGCAGCCAGCGGCTGCTGTGATAGACTTGTCGCTTTAAGCGCGCCGAGTGTCGCGGGGCTGTTCTTGATATAGCTGATCTATTCGAAATATAGCAAACCATGCACAGCTTTCGGAGCAGTTTGGGTTTGAGAAGGATATGGGGGATGCGCGACGCAATCCACGTTCTTCAGTCTGAGTTAGGATGTTTAGTTTGTTATAATTGTTGCGACATCATTATTGCCTACCATAGCATTGTTACCATGTCGCGCATCACCGTCATGGTAGAGGCGTATCTCATGGTAAAATGGCTGGAGATAAATTCACATAGAACCAAAACAATTCAGTTTCGCCGTAGAGAACGTTTGGCTGCAAGCGATGCCATTCGTTGCTGTAGAAGGCCACTAGAGTTTGTAAACGCTTTCCTATGCTTGAATCTTTGAATTAAGTTTATAGAATGTAATTCACGGCGCATATACAGGACAGTGTGCGTTTGACACTGGCAGCTCTCTACGGAGGGCTGCGTATATCTGTGACGGAGCCACTCAACTAGTTCTTGGGAGTGCGGCAACGCAAAGTCAGAGACATCAACGACGGTAAGAACGCTCGACGTCCTTAAATCTCCTTGGTGGTAAGCCGTGGTGACGTGAGACTAGCCAGTACGCCCACGAACTGATTGAGGCCGATTTTGTGATAGGTCATGAACGAGCAAAGGGTGCTGCGAAAAAGTACATCCTGGGTCCGGGTGACGCTCCGAACGCAATGCGGTCGCCCCCTGGTAAACCGAAGCTGCTAACGCTCCCTTGTTTGCTTCGTGCTAGACGTCAATCATGGGAAGGGGTGACGTGCTCAACGGAAAAAGATCTGTGGACAAGATCGGCGAGTTCCGGAGGGACTCGACAACAGCCTATGTGATCTATAGCATCGCGCTCGAAAGGGCCGATGAAATCATCCTGGTCACCACTAGTTCCCAGCCGGGCAGTTACCGTCTTCACTACTCGGGTCTGTATTGAAGCGGCAAAAACTTTTACGTTCAAAGCCAAGAGAGGCGCAACTGAGGCAGCTATAGCCACCAGAGGGTGTCCAGAGATGTCGCTGCTCGAGTCTCCTGCAGTAGATTCTCTGTTTTCTTGCAACGTGTCGCGAAGTGCGTAGACTTGTTGCATTGGAAGCACTGCAAGGGCTACGCCACCACAGCGTGCATAGTAAGCCCAATGCATACCTGACCAGGGAAGGGCGCGTTCTTCGCAAAAATGAGAACGACACCGACGGATTCAACGATAATGGGCGCTCGGGGATTTAACTGTGACATTATCGAAAGATCTTTTCTGTGTCTAGGCGCCGAGCTACATTATCGTCTGCTGCTATCTCGTCATCACACGGCGGGTGCATATTATCTGAAATTGCGACGTCGCTCGGCGGCTTCACCGGCGCATGCACCGTACTGCTAACTGCAGTTTTGTTTTCCCTTATTAAATTTGATCCGCAGCACAACTTCGAAAAGTTCTGGCAAAAAGAACAATAGATACACTAAATAAAGAAAAAGAAAAAATGACACAATTTAGACTGTAAGCTGGGTTTCGTTGGTCGCTGTAATAATCATTTATTTAATAGGTAAATCGTTACAAGAATTGCGAATACGTTCAGACCTCACAATTGTATCAATGTTTAACATGCAATAATAATAATATGAATAATAATAATAGCACTAATTATTATCATAGGTTCGCTATTACAACAGCCTAATAATGATCTCGTAGTATCATTACTCACGTCTTGTTGTGTTATCGTGTGGCGACATCTTCATGTTGAGATACGCTTTTACAGCGATAATCAATCCGTAGATGAGCGCCACTTGAACAACGAGAACTACCACCAGAATTATGGGTCCGATCCATGAACGCGGTCGTTTGAAACGTTCGGGCCGATGCTGTGGCGATTACAATAGAAAGACAAAGACACACACAAACACATGTGTATATATATTTTATGTATATATATACAGGTAGTTCAATAAGTTCTTAGAATGAGCTTTTTAGAATTCGAATTTTGGCGCGCTTCCACCGCTATTAGGAACTGCAACTTTTCGACTGCTAGCACTCAAAATATTATGGTGATTGGCCGTTGCGATTTCGTTTGATGGATTAAAAATGAAGAAAAAAGAATTTCGAGTGGTTATCAAGCATTTTTAATTTCAAAGGTTGGAATGCGACCCAAGTAAAAATTGGGTTGGACGAGACGTACGGTGACTCTGCGCCATGTTTTGCCACTGTTTCCAACTGGATTAATGTGTTAAAAAGAGGTCGCAGGAGCACCGAGAATGAACTACGTCCAGGAGGCCAAAAAACGGCAACTGATGAGGAAAACATAGAGAAAGTGCGAAACATCGTTGGCACAGATAAGCGAATGAACATTAAGGAGATAGCGGAGGCATTAGGAATTAGTTTAGGTAGTGTGCATTTTATCCTATACGAAAACTTGAAGATGAAAGAGCTCAGAGAAAAATGGCTGCCGCATTTGCTCAACCAAGGCCAAAAAAACGCGCCTGTTTTCGCATCACAGCGAAATTTGGCCAAGATGTCGAACAATCCGTCGGATTTTTGGCGCAGATTCATGACCGTCGATGAAAGCTGGGTCCATCACTACACTCCCGAGACCCAAGAAGCATCTTGCCAATGGTGTGCACCTGATGAAGAACCTCCGAAGAGGGTGCGGACAACGGCATTGACCGGAAAGGTGATGGCTACAGTTTTTTAAGACCAACGTAGAATAATGCTGGTCGACTACCTTGAGAGCGGTAAAACGATCACAGGAGAATATTATGCAAGACTGTTGGACTGCCTTTAGCAAGAACTCATCGTGAAACGGCCCGCTTTGCAGAAGAAGGTTGTCCTGTTTCACCAGGACAATGCTCCTGCACACAAGTCCCGGCAAGCATCGGCAAAACTGGCCCAACTGAGGTTCGAACTTATTGAACAACCTTCCTATTCTCCAGACCTGGCCCCTCTGATTATTTCCTCTTCGAACATTTGAAGAATAGTCTCGGTGGAAAGCGTTTTTCCAGCAATGAAGAGGTTAAGGCTGCTGTCAATGCATATTTTCAGTCTAAAGACGCGGAATTCTACTTAAGAGGTATAAAAGCTCTGAAATCTTGGTGGGAAAAGTGTATTGAGCATCTCGGGGAGTATATCGAATAAGATAAATTTAAAAACATGATTTGGAAAATTCTTGGTTTTCATTCTAAGAACTTATTGAACTACCTGTGTATATATATATATATATATATATATACATATTTGGGTTTGAGATGGCACATAGGGGAAAAGGGTGCATATATCAAGACACCCGTGCTGCTTTTTGCGGACGATATGGTAATGTTCGGGCGGGGTACTAGCGAAGTTCAGCAAATGTTGAATGCATGTGGGAAAGCAGCGGAGACACTGAGCATGGCGTTTAATGAAAAAAAAGCGCAGTTTTAGTATTTAATGGGACCAGGGAGGCAAAGAAGCTTGTAGGATATGAAAGTCAGTACAAGTATCTTGGGGTGACAATGACTACATGGGATGATTATTTAGAGGAAGCAAAGATAATAAGGAGGAAAAAGGCTGAAAGAGGAAGAAATGCAGTAAGGTGTAAGGGCCTCTGGGGGTTTAACAAATATATAGTAACAAGGAATATATGAAAGGCCATGTATGTGCCAGGATTGACCTTTGCTAATGCATCTTTGGTCAACAGCGCGGGGTTGAGAAAGAAGTTAGAAACAATACAAAGAGAGGTGATAAGATTTGCATTGGGTTGCCGTTTAATTTGCGCCAGGGAATTCCTTGAGGGGGAAGGGGAATGTCAACATTTATACAAAGGGAAGTACAAAGTAAGCTTAGATTTAGTAGTAGGATTGGAAATGTCACAAATAAAATATGGGTTAAACAGATGCAGCTTGTAAAGACGTCACTTAGGATTAAAACAAAGTGGGATCGCAGAGTAGAGTTGGCAGCTAGGGAGATTGGGTACAATTGTCAGCAATGGGCAAGAGCGAGGGTATCAGAGAAAATGGTGAAACTGAAGGTAAACAAGTCATACACAGACACATGGAAATTGGCGATGGGCTCCAAATCAAGTTTGGCAACTATGTATAGAAAGGAAAAGCGGGAAAGGGGCGGGGAGAAGGATAATCCCAGAGCGAGTGGGCTATTGGCAGATGCCAGGGCAGGGATGTTGGATACAAGGATACATAGAGCTAAATATAAAGAGGGACAAAATACAGATTGTCGAGCATGTGGGCTAGAGAATGAATCAATCGAACATATTATTAAAGAATGTATAGCCTTAGGGGGGAGCAGAGATATAGAGCTGTCGGAGGCCCTAGCTCTAGGACTAAATGTTAGAAATGACCTGGTTGATATTACAAAGAAAAGGTTGTCACAATGGAAAGCAAATACTCAGTAGGTTTTAAAGTAGACATGGATGCTGCAGAATCCCTAGATATATCTCTTTTTGCTTAGTCAAATCGCCCGCTTACATTAAGATGTCCATTTTAGAGTGGCATGCTTGGATTTTTTTTTAAAGATTGGCTTTTAATGCTGATAATATCAGTTTGTATAGATATTTGCACGATAGTCATTAGGCAATCGGTTTGATGGGAACATTTTTCAAACTTTAATTCATTTTTTCTTAACACTATATAACAAAGTTATGTTTTACATAAATATGCTAAGATATTAGACATCGACTAGATGTACCAACCTTGATTACAAATCTGCGTTAGATACATTTTGGGAGTTTCTCACACCTTTCCGTCCTTGAAATGTGTGAGAATCATCCGATCCGACTGCCTAGTATTGTTGGGTCATAGCCCGGGAGGCTCGACGACACGCGGGAAGCCTAATGTTCGGAGATCGCGCTAGACTGCCATTTATGGCGGCATGTTTGGACCGACGTGCGGTGCTACGGATACAAAATCATCCCTGATGTCCAAGAGCTACAACTCGTTTATCGGAGGCGCAGAGGTGTTCAAAGCTAAGCCAACGGTTATTCGCATATACGTGTAATCAAATAATATGTTCAAGGGTGCACTCGGTAACGCAGACAACCAGGCACCAGGTTCTTTCGAACTTCCTCGAGGCTTTACTAATGAGGCTTGACAGAATAGCCTCGTGAAAAGGTGTAGTCCTCTCAGGTTGTGAGAAAGAGGTTTCTCTGCGTCCTGTGTGGTGAAGCATCAGAATAGTATGCTGCTGTTATCGTCGCTGTGCTGGTCCTCCTACTTCTAACTGATTATTACCTGACCTATTAAAAACACGGGCATTAGCCTTACGGAACAACTATAAAAACAATTAAAAAAAAGATATATATATATATAGATAAACAGTCCGCGAAAATAAGATACAGCCACCCATTTTTGCCACTTTACACACTTTCATTACAACTAGTCGTATAAAGACTACAGTGATACATATTCATAGAGTAAGAGCGAAGCCTTCCATCGACTTTTGGGGTATTGAATTACTTTGACACACGAGATCTCCACATTTGACACTGCTACACCGCGAAAAAATGATACAGCCACTAGCAAGATGCATGTCTTAACGAGTGCATTGAGGCGAATAGCGGCGTTTGGGCTCATTTCACGGCTCGACAGAAACAAAGGCAGACACATCGAGTGCACCTAGCAACTATACTTAATAGTTAGTAAACTTTCTGTTAAGTTGGATAACCTTAAAATGCGGTTCGGTATAGTGCAATTGATCAAACGCAAGCTTGCAAAAACCAAAAAGCCACCATCTCACGATGTATTTCAATTGAAATAGAATAATATCTGTCTAGAAACATATGCAAAATATATAATAATCTGGTATACCGTTTTATGTTCCTGTAATAACTCATATATATATATATATATATATATATATACAGGGTGTTACATTTGAAGATTATTATTACAAATTGTAGAGCTCGTTATAGCAAACATGTTTCTAATGGAACATGGTCTCTGAGAAGTTTTGTTTCGGAGTGAGAGTGAAATTACTTATTATTAGGAATTGTTTTAAAGATTTTAAGTTACTCTTGAAACACCATCTATATATATATATGTATATATATATATATATATATGAAGAGAGAGAGGGAGACGACGACGACGAAGACGACGACAAATAAAACCCACGTACCTGCTCGACGTTTCGGCAGCACGCCTTCCCTTGGAGGAGCAGCTGGCCTTCGACTTCATAAGCGTAATTATCCATATTCTGGCGGCACGTTATCGACGCACTTCAATTATTACCGGTGAAAAAAGGCTGCACAAAACACAATTACGCCACTGCATTTCGGCCTCTGTATTAGAATCGGTTGCGCGGTATTTACCACGATTGCCCACGTGCTAAGAATACGACACTTTGGACGGCTGCCAGAGCATAGAAGAGTGAACGCAGGTGGCTCAAACAGGTGATCTGCTCCTGATGACCCTGCACCTTCCTGCGAGCGGGGCCATTTGACGAATCACGGAATAGAGCTGCACGTCAACGCCATGTCGCGATTTGACTACGCCCAAGACAGGTCTCACGGTTCTTTTTGCGCCACTCAACAGAGACAAACATACATAGCAGCAGCAGAGGCGACAGCTCCAACCGTAATATTTGAGTTAGCGCTGTATGGAGCAGCAATGCAAGCATTGATGACTAACCGCAAAGAAAGCACTTATAGCGTTATCACCAGTAACAACAATAATAACAGCCCAAACAAGAATAACACAAACAACAACGGCTGTAAAAGGACTGCGCAAATACAACCTTGACTTCTAACTGATGTTCCTATTAAAGATGATCGTAACTCTACTACAACACGTACGCAACAGGGAATTACAACAGCCCGTACTAAACGGCCAAACAGAAAATGTTTCGCACCGCCAGTATTTGTTAGCTGTAGTAGAGCTGAGTTGTACTTTTTCTTCTTCTTCTTCTTCTCTCGAAGCTAATATTGTCACGATCGTTTACAAATCATAGTGGGGGGGAGGGTCGAGGTTCGTTCGAGTGGTGTACGTTGATAGCCTACGGCGTACAATCAAATCTTTAAATCAAAGCAATAATGATAAAGCAATACTGTGCCACTATTAGTTCGAATCGGTCTAGTTATGCCCCCCCCCCTCACCTCCCCCCGCCTTTGACGTAACTCTGGCCTCTCTAAGTCGATGGCAGCTGAGACCCCCCCCCATTGGCAGTTGAACGCAACTGACGAGCCTTCGCCTGCCTCAAGAAGGTTGGGAAAACGACTTTTCCGTCGCCTATTTGACAAACACAAACATGAAAACAAACAAGACGCGGTCGATAATAAGAACGCCCGCAGACACACACGGGAACATCACAAACGGGAAAAGCACAGAAAAACAGATTTCGTAGCTTGTAGTATCATGCTGCTCCACACAACACACGGTTGCAGCACAGATACACACACACACACACACACATTGGACGAGATGAGCAATTTACGTTTCGTCATTCATTTTCCTGGTTTATTTGGCGGGATTCAGCCACACCAATATAGCAGCACACCCAACTGCGATTGGCAGACTTGGGTGCGCCTCCCACTACGAGCCAACACAGTTGTGAAGAGGCTGTGTGAGCAGCAAGGAACAGCAAGTCAAATGCGCGGAGTATGGAGAACGACAACGTAGGTTAGAGAGCGCGCAGGCAACCGCCGGTAGCGCCGGTAACATAGTCAGCCATAGCGGACGACCGGCCAACCACATGGTAGGGTCTCGCGTGTTGAGTGTTGCGTCTTCGCAACGCGTGCACTCGTCGGGGCACCGTATGCCATGAATAAACGCTTAAGAAACATGACTCGACATATACGAACGAATTCTTATCAGCGGCCCGTTTTCAGCAATAGCGATTGGCAGCAATGGCAATGATGATGATGGCGGTTACTGCGCTGATGACGCTGTGATGTGCTCATGAACCGGCGGGCGCTAGATGGGTCGGAAAACGGACGCCCGGGGGAAACCTGCTAGATAGAGACTGTTGGGCAGCCGTCGATTAGCTGCCAATTTTAGCGGACAAAGTGCTCAGTTGCCCCCTCCTCCCTCCTTCCGGCGGACATGCAGACAAGCCGCGCCCCTGCCCGCGCAAAACGTTCCCCCGATTGAAATCAGCAACGTCTGGTAGGTGGACAGCGGCATGCCGGCGCCCCTTGGGGGGGACAGCACCATTGATAAGAGTATTTCTTGTGTCGTGGTGGTTCTTTGTTGTTGTCGTTGTTGTTTTTGTTGTTGTCGTCGTTGTCGTCGTCGCCGCCGCCGACATCGCATTGTATCTAATACGATCATTGCGTGACTTGGTCACACGAATCCAGACGGTCGCACTGGCGAAGCACTGGTCAACGACAGTAGGTAGGCCGCAAGGCGCTGATCTGTTGTGTGGAACGCCGGTGACACTAGCTAAAACGTCAGCGGCCGGATGCCGAACGCACGCACTGCATTTGTTGGCCTAGCAATGCTTGCTTATGAGCTGTGTGCGCCATATATATATATATATATATATATATGCGCGTCTACAAGAACATCGACTATATGTGATCGCACTTAAATTGTTAACTTTACTTTGTTTTGGAGATGTGGCTTTCTGCCGCTGCTGTTGTTACAGCTCTAGGCTCTAGGTGTTTGCTCTAGGTTTTTCTATATCAAACGTTAATTGCACACTCGCTGGAAACTCCGACCGGCGGATATACGCAAGGCCTCGAGGAGGAGTGCAAGCTCTGTCTGTTAGCTGTCTAAAGAGAATGCACTTTGTGGTCACTAGCAAAAAACAGGTAGAATGCATAGAATTTGGCTAAGGAGGCACTCTTGTTCTTTACCTTCCTTTTTCTCTTCTTCTCTTTCTCCTTGTCTTCCTATTAGCTACTACTCAGTCAAACAGTGGATTAACTTAACGTAATCTGGCATATATATATATATATATATATATATATATATATCATCGCAATATATTAAATCCTAAATCCAAAGCTAATAGAGTCACCACGCGTATAATGTGCCACCGCTGACTTCCTTAAGCTGAATTGGAGTCCTTGAGTCTGTATGATTCTGAAACACTCTTGATGATCTGGCAAGTACTCAAGCAAAGTTTAAAAGATTTGACCGCCAGACGGCGGATCATACGGTTCGCACTGCACACGGGAAGCCTGTGTCGGCAAGTCGCACAGAGTTTGCACTTAGTTCTGTTCAAAATGCGAAAGAAATACACTTTTCGTGGCCAACACGATAAAGCAATCGTCGACTGACGAATGAGGAAAATTCGGAACGCGAATATCCCCACCGGCTGGCTGGAGTGTTTTGGACCCGTCGGGAAGGCGACCGCCGATCAATACGCAGCAGGGCCCGCCTCAATCGATTCGACGCGACCTGACGTAGCAACGACGTTGTTTTTCCTGCAGGGGAAAATAACTGTACTATATATATATATATATATATATATATAGATAGATACGTAGGAGCTGATTAACAGATCTCGTTCAAGCTCACCTATAGCCCACCTCAACGTGTGGCCGACTTTGTGGTCGCAAATAAGACTTGCCTTGCTGTCTTAACCAGCTCCATTTACTGCTGCAGATCCATGGCTTACACGGGATGTACCAGGGTTGTCTGTATAAGGTCATACCTACCTATAATTAGTTAGCGTTTTTTTTCTAAGTCTAAGTTTATAAATCAAGCGTTTTTTCTAAGTCTAAGTCTATAATTCAAGCGCTTTTTTTCTAGGTTTACGTCTATAATTTAAAACAACTTTTTTACAAACAATGTTATTATTTCTAGGTATATGGATGTATTTCATGTGTTTTTTGTGTGTACAAATGCTAAGTTGTTTACTGCTCATTATGTACTGTTCACTCAGCGGATTTATATATGTCTTGTTATTTACGCGTATGCATGCACTGATCTGATGAATTAGAAGTGACAATCAACAAATCGATTGTTAAGACATGTATTCTATCGTAATTAGATTTGAACAATAGGACACTGGTATAATGTTCAATGCGTGAAGCTAGTATTTGTTATTTATATATAATTAAATTGTATTTAAAATTTAACGAGACCTAAGGGCTGTGAAACATGTTATAGTTCCGTCAATAAACCACGTTTTCAAATCTTAACGAAATATATATATACATAGATGCATGCATGACTCTTTTTCTGTATAATACATTATGTGTTTTACACATATCACAAAGGATTTGCTATGCCTGGCGAGCGTGTACGGTGTCTATCACGTGCTCGTTTCGTTTAGGCCAGGCCAAGACCGCTTCTGCTAGCGCGGCTCGGGCCAATCATGCTTCAGTTCCCACTGCTAAATATTAAATAAATAATGCAAATTGAAATACAGAAGTTACATATATACAGGGTGTTCCTATTTGTGTGTCCAAAACGCTAGGGTATGATCAAACTCGGTGAGAAAATCATTTTTGCCAATGGGTGGAAGCCGGGAAAACTTTTGTTTAGGAGTGAGGATGAAATTTATAAAAGCAGTTATTCTGTCTTTTTTCTCCTACATAGTTGTGCAAAATCTACGTTTCCGGGAGAACCAGTCAACGCACAAAGGAACCGATCATACCGGCGTGTTTGGCGGAAAATTCTGCACAATAAAGTATACTATACTAGCTTGCGTAGCAAAACGCGAATAGCCAGATTAAGGAAAGTCATAAAAAGTCAAAATGTTACGTTAACGCTTTTTTGTGCAACATCGTAATTTTTCCATTACGACCAAAAATGCACGTCCAAAAGACTACTCTCAGACAATAGCAGATTTAATGCCCACTACATTCGTACCAAAGTGATGGTGCTGCGTTACGTAGTTGCCAAGTAACTAAGCTTTTTCGACAGTCATATCGAAAGCGAAGGCATGCATACTTGCATAGGGTGTATGAGAAAGTTAGGTACATATTTTGAGGTTTGGTAGAACTCAGCAAGCAATTTTTTCTAATGGAAAGAGGTGGCGGAAACGTCTTGGCAAAATGCTACGGTTCTGGACGTGAAAACTTCAACGTGAAACGTAACAACTATGACTGTCGAAAAAGCTTAGTCACTTGGCAACTACGTAACGCAGCACCATCACTTTGGTACGAATGTAGTGGGCATTAAATCTGCTATTGCCTGAGAGTAGTCTTTTGGACGTGCATCTTTGGTCGTAGTGGAAAAAATTACGACGTTGCACAAAAAAGCGTTAACGTAACATTTTGACTTTTTATGACTTTCCTTAATCTGGCTATTCGCTTTTTGCTACGCAAGCTAGTAATGTATACTTTATTGTGCAGAATTTTCCGCCAAACACGCCGGTATGATCGGTTCCTTTGTGTGTTAACTGGTTCTCCCGCAAACGTAGATTTTGCACAACTATGTAGGAGAAAAAAGACAGAATAACTGCTTTTATAAATTTCATCCTCACTCCTAAACAAAACGTTTTCCCGGCTTCCACCCATTGGCAAACATGATTTTCTCACCGAGTTTTACCATACCCTAGCGTTTGGGACACACAAATAGGAACACCCTGTATACAGGGTGTTGCAGAAATTTTTCATAATAGAATATACAAATTGTAGAGCTCGTTAAAGCAAATATTTTTTCCAATGGAACATGGTCTCTGAGAAGTCTTGTTTCGGAGTGAGAGCGAAATTACTACAATTTGTGACACTAGTGTTTTTGCCCAACATAGGAGCATAACATGTGCTGTTGCGAGACAACCAGTCCTCCTATACAGAAACTAAGCACACTGTCGGATTCGTGAGAAAATTCTGCTTCTTCCGAAGAATATACAAGGCCGGTCAGAAGATGCGACACGGTCGTTTAGAAGAGAATTCGTCAAAAATGAAGTTTTTTATTAGCTTTCACGCCAAATACTTCAGAATCATAACCCTACGACCACCCACGTGTTCAAAGCTAACATATTCAGCAAATGCGCATTTCATGGCGATCATTTTGGTACCAAACTTATGGCAATGCGAGCTGTGGTTGCAGAGTAATTACGATTTTTCGGTGGGATGTCCAGATTAAGTGCATGAAAAATGACTGTGTGGCGACGTTCACTACCGCCGACGTGTCGCGCGACAGCCGCAGCGCGTCATTTTCATGCACTTAATCTCGACATGTTCGCCGAAAAATCTTAATTACTCTGCAACCACAGCTCGCATTGCCGTAAGTTTGGTACCAAAATGATCGTCCTGAAATGCGCATTTGCTAAATATGTTAGCTTTGAACACGTGGGTGGTCGTAGGGTTATGATTCTGAAGTATTTGGCGTGAAAGCTAATAAAAAACTTCATTTTTGACGAATTCTCTTCTAAACAACCGTGTCGCATCTTCTGACCGGCCTTGTATATTCTTCGGAAATTTATGAGAAGAATTTTCTCACAAACACGACAGTGTGTTTAGTTTCTGTATAGGAGGACTGGTTGTCTCGCAACAGCACATTTTATGCTCCTATGTCGGGCAAAAACACTAGTGTCACAAATTGTAGTAATTTCGCAAACAAGACTTCTCAGAGACCATGTTCCATTGGAAAAAATATTTGCTTTAACGAGCTCTACAATTTGTATATTCTATTATGAAACATTTCTGCAACACCCTGTATATATATATATATATATATATATATATTTATATATATACAGGATGTGACAGGAAGGTTTTTAAAGCGATGCATAGAATTGTAGAGCTCGTTAAAGCAAATATTTTTTCCAATAGAACATGGTCTCTAAGACGTCTTGTTTCGGAGTGAGAGTGAAATTACTACAATTTGGAACAATGGTGTTTTTGTCCGACATAGTAGCACAACATGTGCTGTTGCAAGACAACCAACTAAACACACGTTCGTGTTTGTGATAAAATTCTGCTCCATCTGAAGAATATGCAAGGCCGGTCAGAAGACGCGACACGGTCGCTTAGAAGAGAATTCGCCAAAAATAAAGTTGTTTATTTACGTTCACGCCAAATACTTCAAAATCATAACCCTACAACCACTCACAGCGCTAAAAACATACTCAGCCAATGGGCACTTCAACGGCGATCATTTTGGTACCAAATATGTGTCAATGCGAGTGTACCAAAAATGTGGTTGCGGAGTAATTACGAGTTTTCGGAGGGCATGTCGAGATTGAGTGCATGTAAAATGACGTTCACTACCGCCGACGTGTCGCGCGACAGCTGCAGCGCGTCATTTTTCATGCACTTAATTTGGACATCCCGCCGAAAAATCGTAATTACTCCGCAACCACAGCTCGCATGGACATATGTTTGGTACCAATGATCGCCATGAATTGCGCATTGGGTGAATGTGTCCGTTTTGAGCGCTGTGAGTGGTTGTAGGGTTATGATTTTGAAGTATTTGGCGTGAACGCTAATAAAGAACTAAATTTTTGGCGAATTCTCTTCTAAGCGACCATGGAGCGTTTTCTGACAGGCTTTGCATATTCTTCAGATGGAGCAGAGGAGCAGAATTTTATCACAAACACGAACGTGTGCTTAGTTTCTGTCTAGGAGGACTGGTTGTCTCGCAACAGCACATTTTGTGCTCCTATGTCGGACAAAAACACCATTGTCACAAATTGTAGTAATTTCACTCTCACTCCGAAACAAGACGTCTTAGAGACCATGTTCTATTGGAAGAAAATATTTGCTTTAACGAGCTCTACAATTCTATGCATCGCTTGAAAAACCTTCCTGTCACACTCTGTATATATATATATATATATATATATATATATATAAAGTGGCAAAAGCTTTTGCCTTGAATTTGGGAGGCCGGACCGTCTACTCTTAAAATTAGTTTTCATGGTTTCCAATTTAAAGAAGGTAAATGCCGGAGTGGATTAAGAATCAGCCATGACATGAAAAAACCGTACACGATCATTAGCCTTACAAAACAACTAAAAGATAAAAAAAAATATATATATATATTACCTCGCAGATTTGGATCCATCACTATCTCTATGAGTGGTGCATACGAAGAGGCGTCACGAAAAGGAATATTATAGATTTTACCGTTTTAACATTGCAAGGGACTTTAGGGATCTACCGCTCGCACCGAGTCCATAAGAGCGGGGCTGCCAAGGAGCAAGGATACGGACAGCTGGATCTTAACTTTACGTGACACCCTTTTACCACCATTTTTATCAAGGCGAGCAATGCTGAGTGTGCAAACGTATTGTAAATTATTAAAAAATCATCACAAGATTTTATATGTATATATATATATATATATATTTATAAACTTTATTTTGTGTGTCTTATATATGCCCACAAAAGAGCCGAGCCATTAGATCTGACAGATGTTCTTGGCCTACTTTCTAGCAGATTAACTACATGAACAGGATAGACCTAGAGCTTCTGGGTATTCCTTGGTTGCCGGACGACATTACAAAAACATTACATGGCTGAAAAGACAAACTGAACTCCGCCACATGAAGGCTGCTCCAAATTGCGGGCTCACTGCTTAGTGTTTCCCTTTAAATCCTGCTTTTTTAGCTAGTAGTTTGACACACTTACTCAGAGCTTGCATCTTGTCCACATCGTCGGAGCGTATACAGCCACATATTGTTCTTAACTTACACATTTTGGAGGACATTCCAAATCTTAGACTGACCGCTCAACTTGTGAGTAGTCACAGCTAGTGCAGCTTGGGTACATGCGCTACACTGTCCGTGAATTAGGACTCGTTTAGATTACGAAACGACGCGCAAGACTGACTTGGATGGCCCATCATGGCTTGTCATGTGCCGCAAGACCGAGTCGGTTGTGCCTTCAGGTTGGCAGAGCCTAAAAGGAAAAGCCTTAGGAACCGGAATTACGATACAGTAGATGCAGTAATCTAGAGAAACATGATCTCATAGTTTAATGGCCTAATGAATGATGCAGAACAGAAGACCGCCTACGTAATTTTGCGTCAAGCCAGAAAAATGCAGACTTGAAACGGCAAGACAAACGAAGGGCGTGCTGCCGCCCATACTGTGTCTATGGCGAATCCTGCCAGATATGAAGTAAACAGTCACACCGCCAGTTGTTTCTCAAACTGATTAAGATGGCTTCACTCGTTTTTTCTTATTTATTTTAATTAAAATACACCAAAAATATGTTTCGGATAATCATCTCAGTGGCTGGGCAAGAAAACACGCTTAAACCGCTCGCAAGCACGTGGAGAGTCGGCCGCCGCCAAATCTACTCTAATTAGTGATGAATGAAATAAAAGTCATATAATTATATTGCACGCGAAGCAAGGCTGCGTACGCTCTGCTTGTTAAAATCGCTGAAAGACGTGCGGTAAAACTTCGCCTTCTGAGCAGACGTTTTTCTCGTTATTTACAGGAAATTACGCTGGATAACAAAGGAAAAAAATCCATGCAGCATTAAATCAAATTACAAGCGGTCAGGAAGCCACTAAAACACCTAAAGGTAATTAAAAAAAAGCTGAGTTTCGGAAAGCTCGATTAGAAAAGAGCAATTAGGACGCTGTTTACAAAGCACCTATTTTTGATCAATCACACGAGCATATTTCCGGATGTCTGGAAAATACTAGAAGATAGGAACGCCTATAACCATATTTTTCTGTTAAGCACTATAACTGGACCTCTAGGCACCCTGGGTAAAAGATATCGAGCTTATAGTGGAAACGCGACTGCGTGCCTAGGTGTAGGAATGCGGGCTATCGTCGTTATTCCAAACTCAAACCAAATTGGCTTAACGAATCGTCGCAGAGGCCGGGCACATTTTTAACGCGACCTCGCAAACAAGGGAGCCGTTTTAGCGGTGCTTCTAAAAATCAAGAATGTACTCAGCAGCATGACATATAATAGATTACTAAAAATACTAAAAAAAGCGCCGAAAAAAATTTACTACACCCCTGTCGCATTACATTGGACTACTTGAAAATACGAAATAACGGGACCACATTCGGCGTAGCGGATGAAATCAGCAGGACTTGAATTGGCCCCTATGATTAAAAGCGAGGCTATTCTCCTCATCGGCCGAAAGCAGTGTCTGTTACGTAGGCTCGGACCGCACAGTCAGCACCTTTGCTGCACTAGTTGTAGCAAGTGTCATCCCGCAAGTGCGATCTAAATGCAGATGAACACAGGAGATTGCGGGGATATCTTACTACAACAAAAGATCTAGAGAGAAAGGAAACTCTCTGGAGATGGCAGTTTGAATCGGACCCCATTGAGAACGGGTCACACGAGGCTCGTGTGAGAGGCCTGATCCCTATTATCCAGAAATGGTTCCAAAGACCAAGAAGATAACTCTAATTGTACACAACGAAAGTGATGTACAAGTTACTTTTACAGAATAGGGAAACTTCAAGCCCACTCTGGAATAACTATGTTGTCACCGAAGATACGCCTTAGTATACCGTATTTCAATGTAGAGCTTAGAGGCAATCTACGCTCAACTCGAGAGGGAACGCCAAATGCACAAATTGCAGTTATTATAAATAAGGCCGACAACTGGATTCAAGTCTTTGTGACTTTTAAAAGAATTATGAGAGCCAACGAAGTCATTAGAGCTGAGAAAAAAATTGTGTAGCTCTCCTGTAATTTTAAAACCAAGCTATGATTATGCTGACACACGCACAGAGGTCCAGAAGTGTAAATTTCGCCAACCAACCGTAAATTAAAAAAAAACTTGCATAACACCATTCAAATTCTGCATAAAATATGGGTGTTTGCTTAAACCATATTTTTTCATGTTCCTAAATGTTCGTCTTTAATGGGTCGTTCCTAAATGTTCACGAGCATTTGTCAGGAACTCTAGGAAGCATGTTGATATTTAAAATTACCGTTCGAGCGACTTAGCTTACACCGTTTCCCCACTGCAAAGCTGACATGCAGTTGATTTACAAAGTTTGCATGGCATAGGACTCTAAAAGCTTTCACACACTGAGTGTAGAATATAATAGTGATCTCCTGAGAAGGATTTCTGACAGATTTTTTTCATTTTCACGTCTTTGCCGCAGGTTCTGCAGCATCAGCTTCAAACACGAATATTATTGCTTACTCCTTCGTGGACAAAGCTTCCGCACAGTTGAGTAGTATGTAAGTTTAGATTATTGATAAAACAAAAATTAAAATATTCGCCTATACGCTAAATTATTTGGAATTCCTAAGAATGATTAGCATACAAATGACGAGAAATTAGGATATTATCATTGTTACTGTACACTCCACAGATGAGTACGCATTTGTTATGCAGGTAGTGATTTCTGTGTTTCGCTATGTTTACGAACAGCGTTTTTATGCGTCGAAATTCCGTTATCCTTATATTGGTTAGCGAAACCATGAACAGCTCGCTATAGGAGTCTCAGAAAGAAACCGCATTGCTGCTAGCAAGCAATACAGTTTAAGATCGTCGGCATACTTTAAATATTTTACCTGTTGGGTCGTACACCTGTCGTAACTTAGTCAGCAGCAGTTCGATTTAATGTAGTTAAAGGCATATCATAATCAAATTATACGCGTAAGCGAAATAGTTCGCTTATATATATATATATATATATATATATAAATGTATATATATATATATATATATATATATATATATATATATATATATATATATATATATATATATATATATATATATATATTAAAAAACAGCCACCCATTGTCAGACAAAACTCGAAGTATTTTGCAAGAAAAACTAGAGTTTTTTTCTACGACAAATTGGGTGGGACTCACAATGTGAAAAAGTGGCTGTAATGCAGATAGTAAGCCGAGCTCCGCTCAGAAGAAAATCACACATGTATATATTTATATATGTATATCAATTTTGATCTGACAAAAAGATTTGCCTGCAAAGTTCAACATGGATGTGTGCGACGATCCAGCTTCACCCTGCTTGTGCGAAGACGTCATTTTGTAGTCGCGCGTACGGTGACAGACCCTCTTCCTTCCGCGACGAAACTCTACGAGTACAGAGTACAAACGCCGAGACCAAACAGCGTCGTGTTATCGACAGGATAACTCGACCCAAGAGGGCGCCGCGTCTCAAAGGGCTTCACAAAGGACTTATTTCACCTAGCCTCGCGGAGAGGATTTCAGCGAGGAGCTTCCTGTTCGGCGAAAGCCGAGCGTCGCCGGCCAGGCTGATTATATAGGGCACGTGCCTCTCTCTCTCTCCCCCCATCTCTCTCTATCTCTTTTACTTACTCTCTCTATCTCTCTCGCTTACTCGTTTTCTCTCTCTCTACCACTCTTTCTCTCTCTCTTACTCTCTACCACCTATTTCTCTCTCTATGCTTTTCGATTTGTCCATTGACCTTCCATTCGGCGCGAACACGACTCTAAGGGGCCGTAATAATATAAATCGCTGATTTAACTGTCGTCTTCAATCCAAGCTGTCAGCTCAGCGCGATGCCGGGCGAAGTGCGTTCGCCTCGCGCGCGGATGAGTGTTACGAAGTCTTCACGTCGCTTTGCGCTGGTGCGATAAGGCTCTGTGATCAAAATCGCGGGCGGATGTTTGCCGCCGACATCGACAACGGCCGCCAGCTTCAAGATCGGACTCGTTGTCTCAGGTCAACAGGAACTTCAAACAGCTGTTGCATAATACTAATGACTATATATATATATATATATATATATATATATATATATATATATATATATATATGTATGTTTATAGTCATACGACAGCCCCGTTGGCCTAGCAATTAATAACAAATAAAGTCATTGGCAAGCACAAATCCTGATACTACAGACACATTACAACCCACATGTGACACGTGTATATTATCGTCATCGGCCTGCGTAAAACTAGCAGCTACATTCCGCCTCCTGTTACAGTAAAAGTCGTTTTC
Organism: Dermanyssus gallinae; assembly: GCA_003439945.1. Taxonomy (NCBI): domain Eukaryota; kingdom Metazoa; phylum Arthropoda; class Arachnida; order Mesostigmata; family Dermanyssidae; genus Dermanyssus; species Dermanyssus gallinae. The sequence continues at coordinate 4,807 of QVRM01003699.1, read as the reverse complement.
TGTTGATGTGCTGGTTGCTTGGTTATTGTTGTTGTTTCCTGTTGCTGCTAACAACGCGTCTGTTATTGTGCCTGCTGCTGCTGCTGCCGCTCCCACCGTTTTTTTTCAAAGAAGTGCGCTAGCAACTTCACTACTCGCTCAGCTGGCGTAAAGCAATACATTTATTTATTGTAAGTAGGAGTCGGAGAGGACAGACGAATATACGTCGTCGTGTCAAAAGAACACCTACAGCGCACTAGTTTTGAAAATCCAGCCCGTGCCTGGGCTAGATTTTCTTTGCCAGACCGGAGCGCCCTCTTCGCAATCTACTTTCTTCGTAAACAGAACAAGGAAGGGCCAGATCGAAGATAGAGCATTTTTCAGCGCAAAAAACGCGAAGAGATTGTGATTGAAAATTTATCATGCGAATGGAAACTCTGTATGGGCATGCTGGCGAGCTCTTTGTGCAGTTGACGGTCGAACTTATGAGATGGCCGTGTAAGAACACCATCCGTGAGTTTGTGCAAATGTTTTTCAGGACAGGTTTACTACTTGAGTAGTAATAGCCACGGCGTGGGGTATACCGCAGAGCGCCAGTTTGGCTGAAAATATCGTCGCGATGTCCGATAGTATGGGACAATATCCGGAAAGCGGACGGTTTAGCGAGGTGCCTGACAACTGGGTCTGGTGCACACCTCAACCTGGTACATTTCGAGGTCGAATCTAGCGATGTTTATATGAAAAAAAAATCAGCTGACGCAAAAGCTCAAGCATACGGATAATTAGGGGCAGCTCAATTTCACTACTTGGGCTTTCAAGATGATGCATGAAAGCGTACCGCCAATTTTGTGAAGACAATTAGATTTTTCTAAACAAGCCTTTTAGAAGAAATATATTATTTGTTTTTCACTACACGGTGAATAGCAAGCGTTATTGCTGCATGATACTTGATTGGTTTTGTTCGGGCGGAATCAATGCGAGCAAACTTTGGCTCCAAAAAGATGGTGTCACAAGCTACACAGCCGGCGAAACAATTGAGCTTTCTTTTTTTCGAATGTTGACACTCGAGCAGTGCATTCGGCTTTCATCGAGCTCTGTGATAATTCACAGAGCTTAAAGTTTCTAAACTCGCCCAGTGCAGTTTTTGTCGTGCGATAACCTCGAGATCCAGTGAACACATGTGTGGTGGAGCGACTTGAAGATGGGAGCGGTACGTTTCCTAAAGCCTGTACAAACATCACGGCAGGATAATCAACCTGGTTTGTCGACGACGACAACAACAACAGCAGCAATGTCGCTGCCAGACGTGGCGAGCGGCAACAATGATCCGCCTCCTTGTGCAGACACGGAATCGCCGGTTGACGTCCGAAATGTCGCAGCCGGTCAAGAGGCCGAGGTAGCTGCAGAAGTGCCAACAAGTGGAAACGAGGTTAGGAGAAAGCAGCCACAACGGACAGCTGGTGGAGAAGATGGCGCCGGCATTGAAACCGCTGCGACAGCGGTGGGGCCTATCAAACGGCAGGCCACCAGCCCGCCGCAACGGGTGAAGCCGCCGAAGGCGAGAGCGGCGGGAGAAGGCGACAACGCAGTGCAAACAACTTTAGCCGAATTCTCTGTGCAGTGCAAACAATTTCAGCCGAATCCTCTGCGCAGTGCAAACAAAACTTTAGCGGAATTCTCTGCGCAGTGCGAAAAAAAACTTTAGCGGAATTTTCTGGTGCCAGTGATGAGAGCACTGGAAGGAAAGCCTCAGAGAGCGGAGTCACAGTGCGGCCAACTGGTGTCTTCGGAGAGGCGAACGAAGAAGAAGAAGGTTATGAGAAAGGAGACAGCACCATAGGTTAAAACAAATAAAAATTAATTTTACTGCTACTAAAAATTTGCTGGAGTAAAATTTTAACGATGTTCGCGTGGACGTCGCTAGCCATCTAAAAGAAAAATTAAGAAACCTTTTTTAAACGTCGCTGAGTTTAACCTCAGTCGAAGATATACCGGTTCAGTCTAGAGTGGGCGGGTAAAGATCAACCGTAAAGGGAAAAGCTGCGGTGTACGATCCGACACTCATCGATACAACTAGTAACGCCTTGGTGTCACGGAGACTTTTCGAGTCAGAGTGAAAAACGTCCGAACTGGCATAGTTAAGGCTACTGACTAAGTGATCCGATGATTTGCCGCTGGGTGGCACTTCGTTGTTGCCTCTGTGACTTCAACCATAATCGAAAAGACTGCAAACAAGCGGCATATTTGTTGCTTATATAAATCAAACCATGAGGCCACTTACGGCAGCTGTCCGCATCAACTAGCTGTAGAGACCAGCTAAATAAGTCGGCAATACGAATCGAACAGAACCACCACGCGAGTCAAGACATTCAGCCGTCATTCTCTCGAATTGGGGTTTTTCTCTGCTGTTGTTCAGAACGGGCTAACCCTGGCGACACCTGGGGCTCAGCCCCCCTACTGCCACGTTGATTAAATAACAAAAGCAGATCACCAGTGACGTACCTCAAACTAACAGCGTTGACAATTGATTGGTGACAAAATATATCACAGAAAACAATCCGAATAACCCTGATAGACGCCACAATCACACAAATCCGATTGGCCATTCAGAGAGTGGTGGCGTCTCTGAAGCGTCTTCGGATGGTTTTCGCTCGAACGGCTCGAACTGGCCTTCCGCTAAGTCCTCGAGTTGAGCTTGGTGGAGTAGACGCCGTTGTTCCACGCACTCCAGCCACTTTCACCTTTGACGAACACTAGCTAGAATTAAAAACAGTGGCGGCGTGGGTCTAGGGGACTAGTGAGGCGCTAGTCATGGTTGCCATCTACCGGGCTGTCGGCGGTTCGATCCCTGTTGATGGTCGAATGTTCTTTGAGCGATGCTCATTGATTGAATAGATGAGAAACCATACGGCTGAGAGTCAGCGGCCATGCTTCCACAATGACTGTTGGGGAAACCCTAGATATCTAAACATGTTCGGCCCATGAAGTCGCCTTCTTTCGATGCTAATGATGACTAAACAACTAGACATCTGTCGGAGGACAACACTGTTGACGCAAAACAACACCGCGAGGCCAGTAATCCCGACGTCGACATAACGAGCTCCGGCGTCGATCTCGCCAATAAGTGTCTCCACTCGCGCTATTCAACATCTGTCTGTTTTCCGCCAAAACCTCAGAATGCTTTTCAATCGTTTCGCGTGGTTGTGACGCCCAGTCGCGGCCGAACTGACCAACACGATCAAGTCGACTTGCTGAGCAACTTATTTTGCGACTACTGTCCTCATAAACCCCTGGCAGAAGGCAAAGGGAAAGTCTATATGTTCTCCTGTTCCCGAAAACCTTAGTCGAGTCCCCGGTTCAGTCGTGCCCTACTCGACACCGCCATCAATGCCAACCCACTGCGCGTCGCCGAAGACTTAAGAAACGATAATATAATAGATCACAAGCTCAGGGGGCACAGGTAAAGCTAAACTAGGGGATGCTTCTGCAGCACCCCGCATTCTAATGTCGACGGATTCGATGGCTCTCGAAGACTCCAACACGCTTGGATGGAGATGCTTAAACAGCCGGATATGCCAGAAACGATGTGGTATATCGCGCCTCAAGACGTTTCCTCAGGCAATGAAATCAACATTACTTCAAGCGAAGTCTGAGCAGTAATTCAGAAGTTCCAAATAGATCGAGTGGAAGCCCCATGACGGCCTCAAGCTCTAGAAATAAAAAAAAATTAAGGATTTCCTTGTGTGTGGGGAACGAAAAAGAATCCCCCAGCGGCCCCAAGTCAATCACTTAAAATATCTTATTGGGAAAGATCAGATCTGCTCTCGTCTCCTTGCGCTGACGAACTTCTGCACTCGTTGTGAACGCGTTTACCGGGGTTCACCCTTAGTTATTTCTATACAGCAACCTCATAGCTTTTAAGAAGCAGCCCGCTGGCAGTCGGGAATATCCTGCGGCCGCTAACGTGCAAGGTGTGATTCCACAATTACATCGAGTCGGTTGTCCACAAAATTGCTCTCATTCATTACGTTGGGGAGCTAAGGGGGTCTGCTGTGCACGCTACGAGTGTCTTGTTAGCACTCACGTGAACTTTAAAATGCCTTAATCTCTGAGCAGGGATGTAAATCTTGACGCTGTCACAACAGACTTCCAGTCATGATATATGCTATTAGCGTTTATTTATTAACTCCTAACGAGTGTCTTTGTTAGTACTCACGTGGTTTTGAATAACATATATTTATAAAACTGAACTTTAAAATGCCTTAATTCTCTGAGAAGGGATGTAAATCTTGACGCTGTCACAACAGACTTTCCAGTCATGAATATATGCTATTAGCGTTTATTTATTTAACTCCTACCGAGTGTCTTTGTTAGTACTCACGTGGTTTTGAATAACATATTTATAAAACTGAACTTTAAAATGCCTTTAATTCTTGAGAAGGGATTGTAAATCTTGACGCTGTCACAACAGACTCTCCAGTCATGAATATACTGTTAGCGTTTATTTATTTAACTCCCAACTGGGTGTATCAATGCCACCCAGTGACGCGACAACAAACTACATCAGCCCTATTTCCAGACTGGTGCCGACACCTGGACAAGTGCCAAGCCCGCAGTGGTATTACCGCGTTGTGTATCCAATAAGAGCTTTTGAAAAAAAATCACCAGCGCAGGGGTTTCCCGTGGCTAATCTGAGAACTTGCATACGTTTGCAATAACTTCCTCGGCATCTTTTTCTGGCCCTAAGGTCTTAAAAGCAAAAGCTCGAAATTCCATAAGTCTGCGATAAATGCATACTTTCGACACTCTTTTTTTCGGCCTGCGAAAC
>QVRM01003698.1:0-15819 GCA_003439945.1 Dermanyssus gallinae | reverse complement strand
ATCGCGTCAACAATGGTTTAATTTGAAGATAGTAGTCGAGAAGAGCAGAAGGGCCGGCTTGAATTATGCATTCATACTATCGCCGAATCAAAGCACAAAGAAGCGAATTTAACTGCGTTGGCTCGTAAGATGGCGACGGCATCAAAAGGCATTTGGACCAGCTGGTGGAAATCAACGGAGTCATCTGCTTCGGGACCGGTAGTCATGGATGAAGTTTTTGTGGAGCTGCCGTTTCCAGAAGTTGATATCTCTACGAACTGCAATATTAAAACCGACTATGCTAATAAACCGAGGATGCAAATTTGGAGAATAGTTTTGGAAGGTGATAGTCTCCAGAAGCACTACTAAGCGTTTCCAAAAGCTAGAAGGACAATCGGCGCCATCCAATTCAATCATTCAGTCAGCCAAAGAATCTTTTTCGTGTAGTTGTTGCGATAAAACAATAAATGGGACTATGTGATGGGCTACTTTCTTATGCAGTAAGATGCCCGGACTGCTAGCCTAGAGTCGAGAGCCTGCATCAATTACACCTGGTTTGAAAACATTGATAAAGCAAACGCCGCCGTGCAGGTTTGACATGGAATATAGCACCCGCTATATTCCGATTGTGGAATGCAATTATGCAATAATCTAGGTGCATACCGCGCCAAAAAACAAAGCTCATAAAAGTTTAGTGTGACAACAATAATTCTGCTCTAAAGGAGTGAGTGTCGTATTGGTGGCGAGAAGAAAAACATTATTAGGAGAATAATTTCCACCGGGACATCGATCTCTACTGATAGGGTCATGCTCCAATTTAATAGGATTTCACCGACTGACGTGTTATTTTCTTTTAGGCCGCATTAAGTCACTATGTGGGTGAGAACTCCAGTCGTCTGCTACAAGTGTTTAAGGCTGGACCAGATTGCAAAATATTGCCGTAATGAAGTTACGTATAAAAGATGTGGTCAAGCTAATCGCCTCAACCTAAGCTGCAAGCAACAGGCAAAATGTGCAAACTGAATAGGTCCCCACGCATCGCCTTGACTATCCTGCCCTAACCGATTATGCGAAATATATAAACGCAGAGCCGCTTCAAAATCCTCGTCTGCATGATCTACAACCACCATCGCCACCTACCTATGCTGCTGTGGTAAGACTACAAGTCATAAAGACCTCGTCTGGCCCCGGCAGTCGCGTAAATCTACCGGTATCACCCGGTAGATCACACCTCCCATAGAAGAAGATTCGCACCGCAGATAAGTTTGTTACAAGTTCTACTAGCAAGCCCCATCCATGAAAGACATCGCGTGGCCTCTGCCACTCTAAATTGAAGAGAGTTAACAACAATATAATATCTGCTTTGAAGCACATCACAAACGTTTTGCATACTGTATCCCCATAGGCGGCAACGTGTTAAAAAATAAACTAAATAAGGTTGTTATCTTGTCGTTGTCAACACTCTTAATATTAACTTAGGATCTTTTACTCCTACCTGCGACTGGGTTTTCGTCTTTTTTAAACACACATGTTACTGTGTTTTCGTTTGTTTTTTTTTTGGTGTTTCCACAAGCCTCTATTTCGATTACTGCATTGTCTAAATTATATCAATCAAACTATACGCGAAATGTGAAGACGGGGGGATTTTAGGGTTTTATTCCAACCATGGCTTGGAAGATACTCTTTCGAATGCTCTAGATAAAATAATGCCGGATTAGTGCACCCTGTCATTATTATGGACGATTGCAATGCCCTCCTGACGATCCCGCAGCCTTGCGACTACACATCTTCATTCTTCTGTGTGGAGACTTCTTCTTTGTGGTGAATCGCATAACCAGGCCCGCGTCGGATGCGTGCATAGACCACATTGGTTTCTAATTGCTCAGGCTTGCCACCATCCAGAGTATGATTCTCGAAACTCTGTTTTTTTCTAATCATCACCCGGTTCTTTTTATTGTTTATGGTAACTCTGCAACTGCCAAAACCGTTGACCGAGTTGGCTCCAAAACCCACGTAGAAGGCATGAAAAACTAACATTGATATGTTCCTATGTCGTACTGGATATTCCGTGGCTAGCCGTTTATGATGCAGTCAACGAAGTTCGGCATTTGACGCTTTCAGTAAAATCCTCTTCTATATGCAGAAAATGCTTTGACTTTGTGGACCTTCCTGCTTCTGATAGTCCGTGCAACGGAGGTTTGGTTTCCTTTCTCGCCTGGTTTACGGTCGCGGAATTAATAAGTGAGCAGACATTCTAAGATTAATTTGGTGGACTTATAGGCCGATCTGTCGTTAATTATATCTCACAATCATAATCAACGACAGATCTCATCGAGAAACTCGTGTTGGTTAGGCTAAATCGGCATTTAAAATCGATGAATTATGAATTTACTTTTGCCTAACCAGTTGAGCTCTATCAGCAGTAGGTCGAGTCGCATTGGCATTATTTATGGCAGCGGGTGTCCAATTTGGTCGTGGTGCATAAATGTTGTCTCGCAGTCCTTCTGCAGTGACGGCTGCGTTTAATTGTCCTGATCATTCATTTCTGCTTGCCTAGCTGGGCTGCTCAGTGCCGGCTGTTGCCTGGTTTAGGTCCTTTCTCTCAGAGCGGAGACAGGTGGTACAGCCGGTCATATAAGTCCTGGCATTAGTTGATATCGGTACCCTTCAAGACTCGGTTTTCGGACCTTTTATGTCCCCTTATAGGTGCTAAATGTTGATTGTGCTTTAGCTTTTGCTAGTGACACGACGCTACTGTTCGGAGTGAATTATCAAAATTTTAATACGAATTTGCACCAGCCACTCCTGGATAGTGGCAACATAATTACGATTTTTAACACTTTCGGCTAGTTGTCAATGCTAAAAATACCAATTGCATACTTGTTAGTTCATCGCCAAAGCTACTGGCTTTAAATGAAACCTGTGTTTTGAGACACGAACTTGAGCTCTCGCAGATCATTAAGTGTCTGAGGGTCATCCTGCAGGACAACCTGTGGTGGCTCCTCATTTGGATTATATTGAATCCAAGTGCTATGCTGTAATGTATGCGCTGTATAGAATTAATTGATTGCTGTCCCCACAGAGGGCTTACTTCTGGTGTATAAAGCCGTATTCTTATGAGTGCTATGCTATGGCAGCTTCTTTGGAGTGGTGGCTATGACATAATTCTCCGTATAGCTACTGTTATACGGAATAGTGTGCTTAGATCAATTTTTCTAGGGGCTTAAGGGGATCCGGTTCCTGATTTGTTCAGTCGATTTACCTCGCTCATGGCGGAAAGGTATATACGCGGCAGGTTTTTTTTGTCAGTATATACATTTTACGAGGTATTGTACATACGAAATCACGTTTCCACTAGTTCCTACACTCTAGTCGAACTTCAGGTAGGCGTGCAACAACTCTCAAAGTACCCGCATTATCCTTGAAGTATAAACGACACACACTTGCATACCGCTTCCCTGAAACTAGACCTGTATTCCTAAAAACATCAGATGCCTTACTACGAAGCACTGGATAGTTATACATATGCACGCGTTTACCTATAGTTATGGTGTGTTATAAAGATGCTGCACAAGTTGACTACTTTGTTTACGCGTATATTTGCGGACGTGCTTATTGTTCGGCGCTCTAATAGACACACCTAATGCAGTGTTGCAGTCCTCGTAATAATGAGCACCCACTGTGATTACCCTTTGTGTAAAGTACCTATATAAAGCTGTCTTGGATGTTGTTAAGTGTAAATCCTCGTGTTTGATTCATATGTTTCAAGCATTTCTATTTACTTTACTTAGGTGTTCTAAAAAATGTATATATATATATATATATACACACAGGGCGTTTCTGACTTAAGTATGTTAATTTAAGTGGTGATAAAACTTGTTCAAAACGTAATTTTTTTAATTGAACTGGAGGCTGAATTGTCTTGTTTCAGAGCGAGAGTAAAATGATCATTATCTGTTGTACTGATGTGGATGGGCCAACATCAATTCACAGAAAGTGCCATGCGGGTTCGGTGGAGAAGCAAAAGGATCGTGTTTAGCAGAATATTCTGCTTCGTTCTTCTTCGGCCCTATGAAAGTCCGAACGGCGGGAGCGGGAAGCGGGGGGAGGGGGCTTAAGATAATCAATTACGAATCGAACTACCATCGATATTGTTCCAAAATGTCCCCTATAGAGCGTACGTTGTGTTGCTCTATCGATGTTGACCGTAATACTAGTTTCAATATATAAATATAATATATATCTATATATATATATATATATATATATATATATATATATATATATATATAGATATATAATATATATATATATGGTTCTTCGTTGTATAAAATGAAGAGGTTTAATTAACAGTTTGCAACGAGATTACGCAAACCCACTTTGCTTTAATAGTGGATCTGCAACAACGACGGCCTAGCCTCTAGTCGCTTTCAGTGTAATAGTAGCAGCGCCAACATACGGGCGCTAATTAGTAATCGAGCTGGTTTTGCCATAGGGGTGCGTTTTCAATCGGTGTCCGTACAATTCGGCTGGACGCCCGACTGATACGGCCCTTCTGCTGGTTGACAGTGACAGCACACGCCGCTGCTGATAGTACCTTTCGACGCAATTTCAATGCGCTAATATGTGAACCGGCTGAATGCGTCGCCATCGCTAGTGGTCAATTCGAACCCCCCCCCCCTTCCTTCGAGTCGCCGTGTTTCTCGTCTAATTAGCGCCGTCAAACAACAGGGCATGTCGAGCAGCATAACACCCCTCGTTCGGTTGCAAGCTGCCTTTGCTGCATTACGACACACATCATTGTCATGTTCTGCTTCTGCTGCGACTACTAATTCATACTACGCTGCTATAACAAGTAAAACTGTTTGATGTTGATGTTATTGTTGCTGATGCTGATGCTTGTTTGTGGGGACACAAGGGGAGGCGACGCTGCGAGGGGGGGACATACACACATGACCCTCTTGTGTGGGATGCGTGAGTACATACATCAGCCCGCCTCATTATTTGCCTGAGCTGCTGTTATGCAGTGGTTCTCTTAATCTGGAACGTGCACAGATCTCAAACTGTTGCCATTGACCGTCTGTCTATACATGGCCGGCTCACTCATGCCACGGAACAGTACGCCGGCTCAACGATGCGGGTGAAAACCTACTCTGCCCCGTGCTACAAGTTTTAGCTCAGTGCCGATAAATGCCGACTGCTGATTTGGCCGGAATTGTTATACGGAATAGTGTGCTTTCAAGTGAAACTATTGAAGCGAATATACCTCCGAGCTTGCAGCTAGAGTGGGAAAACTATCTAGACCGGGCGTTTTGTCAAGAGAAGGCCTAACGTTCATATCGTGGATACATTTCTTTACTTCGATTACATAAATCCGTGTAATGCTAGCGGCAAATCGGTTAATAAAGTCGTATTGAGCAGTTCTGGCAATATCAAGTTAGTTTTGAATAGGATTCTGGTTGAATAGTAGCTATAGCAGGGATATTGTTGGAAGCTGAAGTTAGCCGGACTTTTTCATCTTTGGTAACCAACTTGTGATTACATGCAGAGCCTTGGGTTTTAGTCAAGAATATGTACGGCTATAGCCTTCGTTAACCTACAACGCACAAGAACTTTACGCGGAAATATATACAAGTTTTGTAAGGCGGCGCATAGAAGGCTGTATTGAATACTGTATGAAAAAGTAATTAATAATAGTTATTTATCATGCTGGGTTCATAGATAACCTCACTACGCATTTGTAATTAAATAAATTGAATTGTTATTCAAAGTTTACCTTAACATACGATGGCGACTCAGCATGAAATACCTTGATGTGGTACTTACTAGTATGTGTAGTGTATACATATCCAACAATAAGAGTTAGAGCTACAAGAATTAAATTTTTTTAAAGGAGATTGTTTTAAATTCCAGACTATCCTCCGTCCCCTACGGGCTTGGAACTCACCGTGAGGTATATCTTCAATGAATCGAGGGCCGGACATATTGAGATATCTAGGGTTTCTTCAACAGTTCTTGTGGCAGCATAGCCACAGACTCACATCAGGTATAGTTCTATTCTCAATGAGCATAGCTCAAAGAAAATTTAATCAACAACAGGGATCGAACCGGCGACACTACCGGTAGATGACAACTATGACTGGCGCACTAGTGTCCTAGATCACGCCGCCACAAGGTATAATACTGTGAATATAATTAACATGGGCCGTATAATCGATGTAAATATAATATATAAAATAAACGCTGGCTGTTCAACGTTCTCCCGTGGTTACAGAATTGAAGGCAGGCAAAGATGATGGACTATATTTATTGCGAATTTGCGTACGAATAATGGGGCGTATGGGGTAGTAGTTCGAACTCTAATTCGTGCCATTTTGCAATTGCGACTGTAGAGGTGTGAAGAGGAACGCTATCATGCTGAAAGAGTACTATTTGCGCATTAATTCTACCACTGTTTTTTTATTTGCAACACATTACGCAAACGGTGCGGAATGATACGTTCATGCGACTGCTTAACTTTTATGTAAGGACTCTTTTCTCGGCACCTATTCACTAGGCTCTGCCCTCTACTAACCCCCAATTCCAGAAGAGCTCCAAGGCGTTCTGATAACGGCACACACTCGAGGCTACTAAGCCCATACACCCAAAGCGGGCGAACTGCCAGCCAAAATATTGGTGAAGACCACTGCTCAGAAGAGTTCTGACTGCAACAGAGACCACAAGACGTGATCTATAAAAAACACATAAAACTCCAGCGAGTTGAGCTTGAGCATTGACCAATTACTGAAAGTGTAGGGCCGAACTGAAGCAAGAAATTGTAGAAAGTAAGACATATAGCACAACCTTTATGACGAAATCGAAGGTGGTTCTTGGGGAACGCCCTGCATGATAGTAAAGGGAGATTATACACAACAGTTCTGAGCTTTGCTCACAAAGGGGCAAATCAACCAGATTCTGAGCAAACTCCTCTCGCTACACACTCGCTTCCATATGGAGCAAAGAACACCATTGGGAGAAGAGGACGAGCCCTCAGTGATAACAGTATCAGAGGTACTCAAAGCTGTGTCGAGAGTTAAACCAGGAAAAGCTCCAGGGCCAGGCGGCATTCCGCCCCTGGCGGTCAACATACTACTTAAGGAATATTTTATCTGGTTCCACAGGAGTTTACCACAGCAACCAGAAGGAAAACAATACCTGCAAACTGAAAACAGTCCGAGGTTATGCTCGTCTCCAAAAACAACGGAGGATTAAGGTCTTCCTGCCTACTGAATATCCTGGTGAAAGGGTACGAGGCAATCCCAAGGGTCCTCGGGATGATCCAAGCGTATCGCACGGTAAGCGCAGACGATGCTTTAGTGTTCCGGGCTCGAAGGTAGGGAAGAAGCGCACATTGTTGGGAAATGATCCGAGCTGCAGTAAGGAATAGAGAGACAACGTGAAAAAGCAATGGAGGCAATACAGACCAAATGGGACTCTAGTCCATCTGAAGCACCGGGACATAATCTCTGATCCCTCATCCCAGGCTAACAAATTGATAGATCGACCGGGAAGAGAACTGAGCTATTACTTCATGCAAATCCTCACTTAACAATGGGATCTTCGGAGCTTGCTTTTTTGAATTAAAAATCTTCCTGAACGAGCTGTGTTCACTGGCAGGACAAAACGGAAAGTGACTTGATTTACAGCAATATCAAACTTCAAAACATTTGTACCATGTAAAGGAACCTTAAAAAGTTTTTTTTATAGTTTGAAATTTATTTAAGTCCTTTAGTTACACATTTATTTTGAGGTCAACTCGAATCGGCTACGGCAGAGATGAGAGTTCCTTGCCCGTGGGTAATAAACCGATTATCGACGCACGCAGCGTTTCCGCATTGCATTTCAACCAATATACTTCGTAGCAAAAACCGCCATGCCCTACGATCGCCGATTGACGCAAGCAACTGTGATTTCGGCTCCCCTATAAAGCTCATTGTGATTTTTTGCCATTGGGCCTAATTTCTCAAAGGCGGTTGGCTGAACAATAAGGCTTTGCGCCAGTGGACGATATTTTTACCAATCGCGGTCTTCAGCAAGGCGAGCGGCTGCTCCGATCGGCTGGTAGGCGAGCACACGAATAGGCCAACGTGCAAGACACTGTAAACGTCGTAACGAGGCAGCGGTTTTCAACTCCACGGAACTGGAGTCACGCCTTCCGGACGAGTTTGCTATTGGCTATACCAGACCCGACTGATTTGTTGACTGCAGGTATGTGAGCTCACTGCATTGCTCGGTGTACTACGTCGCTCAGAGCCGAATGCCTCGAGAACCTACCGTTCTCTATGCAAGCAAGAGCATGCTTACCCATAGGAGACACCGGTAGATCACATCTTTTGCAGTTATTGTGTGAGGTAGACTGATTCCCTCAAACGCTGGCCAGAGACGATGCGGAGTCTGGTATTGTCCAGCATCGTCCCCAGCTGCGGTAAGGGAATGGCCTGAAGCCAACTGCCGCTCATCGGATCGGATGCTCTCAGTCACGTCTGCTTGTTACTGTCGTTCGCCTAGATCATCAACCACCCTTGGATCAACTTAAATAATTGCAGTTTAAGCCGTCTGTGAAATGCGTTCAGGCAGTGGACCCCACTTTTCCGCTTAGTAGCGTTAAATGGAACAAGCTACCAGCTTGTTCCATTTAAGCGATGAAGCTGGTGTAGGCATCCCGAACACCAAAGTGGGTCTCGGTGTTTTTTAGAGACTCGAAGTAAGCAGAAATGGCAATTTGCGAAGCCATGCGATTTCCCATTCCTTTGCGGACGTGGGGAGCGAAGCTTGTAACCACGAGGTTTGCCTAAGCTAAACGTTTAGGATACCCTAACGGATACTTGCAAGTTTCGTCGAACGATTGTAGCAGGTCTGGTTCGGCATACGCTTGTGAGCAACGCAAGATGTAGATCAGCCTCGGACTTGACAAACTCACGCGAAGCAGGTAGGAAGCTACGTGAGCGCCCGAGGATCGCAGTCAGGATCACCAGCGAACAATGGTAAGAGCCTTTTTTAGTTATGTGGGAGATACGCCCATAGAGTCGTTGATAATTGGCGCCTCTAAAAGCTTGAATTCGTGATTAGGAATCAAACCCGGCAGCTGGCAGAAGATTGCGCACCATTAAAAGCATGGAGCCGCGATAGGAGTCCACTTGAAAGAAAAAGAAAACCTCGCACTTGGCGTCGTTCAACTTGAGTTCTGAGACCGTTGCGAACTCCTTTATATGGGCTATATCTCTGGACCGCCGTGGCGTCTTTGGCGAAAGTGCCGTAGAAAAAAGAGCTTGAAGCTTGTGAATAGCGATGCAAAATAGAGCGGGGTCACAGGGCTTACCCTGTTGAACACCGGAGCACGAATCAATGAGTTCTCCCTGTACATATGGTAAACAGCGGGTAAAGTCGAGGAAGGTACGAGCGCACAGCCTTAAGCAGGTGGTCTCGTCTGAGCGTGTTAAAGGCAGTATTGAAGTCTAGCTTGACGAGCGCCTTGTCTGTGGCACTCCTGCTGCTTGCTGTTGAGCAGACCTCATTGATCGGAGTTGCAAGGTTTAGAGATATGTTGTCGCAAATACCCCGGGGTAAACAGGAAATCATCTTAGATACGCTCTTGACTTTAGACGTCACGAGGATAACGTCATGCAGTGAGACTTTTGACGGTAAGCTTGCGGCAGAACTTGAATGGAGTACATCCCTTGTGGAAAACCCGGACCGTTGCTTTCGCGACTGCTGACAGAGGAAACGGCCCACATGCGGGTGTCTTGTTGTGACCATCATTGCGAGACCAGAGTCGCTGTCCATCGCGGGATCAGCTTTGAGCGGACGCAGATCAACCAAGCTTAAAGTTACAGCAGACAGCAGAGCGTCTTTAACCTGATCGCGTAGGGCCAGCAGTGAGGTTGTTTGAGGATCCGATAGCAGGCCCAACGAAAGCGACTTGGAAAAAGCGCGCAAGGGAGAATGTACGAAAGTGTCCTCTCGATAGCGCTGCTGAGGTGTGTTACAATGGTGCCGATAACGGAGGGTATGATCTTTCGGTAATGGCGAGCATTGCCCTGTCAAAGACGGTCACCCTGCGATGGAGAGAGAACATTTAGGAATGGCTCTATAACATCCGCTCCCGCCTTTAAGGACTGATCTAACCGGTCGTGAAGGGACCTTAGCCCCGTTTTGGACAACCGCAGAAAGACCGTTTAGAAGAAGATGCCGATAGCTGTATTTCGTTCACGGGTGAGCAGATTTTCACCGTTGGAGCGGAGGTGTTTTGCTGAATGCATAGTATGGCTGATCTCCTACGCTGTTTTATCCGGTGGAGGCGACGAGGGCACGATCCTCGGGGTAGACTCGTGAGACCCCTTACCGAGGCAGCACTTCGGGGGGTTGAGTACAGTCTTTACGGAGATGAATTGTAGTGCCGCAACGGCGGCAACGAGGAGAGGACCACGGCATTTCGGCCTAATGTGGTCTAGGCTAAAGCACCTGTAGCAATGATTAGGCTCCCTGCAGAACACCACGCCGGGGTTTTCAAACCGAGGCAACCTCAACAAGAAATTCGATGCCCGCAAAAAGAGGATAACACCTTTAGTTGAATTGCAATGCCAGTACTGACGTTTTTAATGTGCGCACAAATTTTACTCTTTACAGTTGATCTTTGGTCACTTATTTGTAATTGGACAAGGATACCCACAAGTTGTGGTAAACTGAGCAAAGTAGACCTATCCACAATATTAGCAACCACACTAACGAGTTCACCATTGCGAGCGAAGCATGACTCATTAATTTTCCCTTTTCCAGGGCTATATCAATCAACGCCTTTTTTTCTCAAGTTACTTGTCGTCGGCTGACGAGAAAACTGCTTTAGTGCGGTTTTTGGTTACACCAGTATGAGCAGTCATCTTTGGAGCCGGTTACCACTTCATCCAACCCTCAATATCGACATCATTCAGAGCATCACCATCCCCTGCCACTTGATTATCATCCAGTGGCACAGCAGCTTTTCCTGTAGTGGCAGGTGACACTGTCTGCCCCGAAACGTTCTCTCGCCACTAGATCGCATACGATAGTCGCAACATCACCTGCTGTGTCAAGCTGTCCGTTGGCCGCGCTACACCCAGCAACATTACCGAGGCCGGTTGCAGCAGCACCTGGAGTTGACAGCACCAACGTGGCAGTGCCAACGCTTCTCGCCTCTTTTCTACGGATGCCGCTGCTGCTGCTGGGGCGGGCTAGTCGCCTCCTGTTTCCCCTATTTCTTGTTGCGTCCCTTTCCATTTGTCGGCAGAGAGCCGGCAGCGACAGCGGCATCGGCGCTATTGCTGCCCTTTTAGCGCTAACATTTCGAGCACAGCTGACTGGCGGATTGTCGTGGTTATTGACGTCAGCCGGGGGCGGTGGCGTGCTACCTGTTGTCGCTGTCGTCGTCGTGCCTGCTATGGCTTTTCCAGATGTGAAGTGTACAGCACCCTTAGACAAGTGTACGACGCCCATAACGGGTCAATTTCCGACGCAAAAGATGCACCAGGCAAAGGTGTTGAACTGTACCAATTTACGGCACCAGATAGGATTTAGAAGACACTAAGAAGCACTAATAAAACAGAAAGCTGCAAGCACTTTCCTCACCGCTCGGATAAATACCTTCAAAGAAAGCAAGGAGTTTGTTGACTATGTATGCGGCAGGACTTCTGATGGAAGCTAGAAGCAGCTATGGCTATTGACAGAGAAATGAGCCCTAGGGAAGGCTTAGGAGCGCTAAACACTTGCACCTGCCTACCTGTCAGAGTACGTGACTGAATGACAGGGGGGCGCAGGTGTCGGGAGAAGCAACTTAAACAATGGACAGCCCTTTGAATGACCCCGGCCAAGCGATCCGAGTGGCGCTTGCTTCTCCTGATAGTCTGATATAGAAGTTCGATAAAGCTTTGGGCCATCAGCGAGTGAAGCTTAAGAGGGATGTGTGTTTAGTGGGTTTCAGTTGCAGCAGGCTACCATCATCTGCTGGGGTCGAGTCCCACACTGGTCAAGATGGGAAGCGGGACCCATCCGGCCTCAATATCGTGTCCTACAGCTTGTGATCTTCTATCGCTCGTAGCAAACAATTATTGACGTTGACGTAGACAGGGAAAAGGATTCGCCAAGTAACAGGTAATTACGGCTCAATAAAACACGAACTTGGCTAGCGAACATTGTTTTTCGCACTTTCATAAATTTGCCTGCTTGGTAATAGTCTTATCATCAACGGTTCTCCTATCCCCGCACCCCCCCCCCACAGCTCAACATCAAATCGGGGAACTTCGTGTCTGAAGAAAGCAGAGTACCGGGACGGACAGCATGATTGGAAACGTGGCGAACGTGTTAGGTGTTTGCCGCCACGCGCCAAACTTCAATTTCGTCATGTTCCATTTCTATCTCTCTTTTCTTTGCAAGAACATTGCAAACAAACTCCTGCTTTTTCTGCTTGCACCCGGCTGGGTGATGGTAGCCACAGAACGACAAGCTAAAAATGATTGATTAAGTAAATCCAGCACTGCAACAGTTAGAGAACTAGCAGCAGCGACGACGGGTGCGGCGCGTGTGACTACGAATAGAAGCAATACCGGACAAAGGGCGCCTAAACGCACATAGCACCCAGTTATTGAGCCATAAAGTCATCTTAGCATCATCTTAGACTAACCAATATTGGTGCTAGTAATTGTATGCCTAATCGTGAA
The DNA here is from genome assembly GCA_003439945.1 of Dermanyssus gallinae. Classification (NCBI taxonomy): domain Eukaryota; kingdom Metazoa; phylum Arthropoda; class Arachnida; order Mesostigmata; family Dermanyssidae; genus Dermanyssus; species Dermanyssus gallinae. Next base: position 3,112 of record QVRM01003698.1, on the reverse strand, counting down.
ACGGTCTACTAATATAATCAACCAGATGCAGAAATAAGAGTAAGCATATACGTCAACCATAGGACACAGGTAATCGAGTAAACGTGCCACCTCAGGGAAGGTAAATGTTACGCGCAGCCAAATAGAACTAACTTAATAATAATGATAAGATTCTCTGGCGGCATGGATTGTCCACTGTCGACTACAGCGTTAGTATGACGTTCATTTTGTATAGATGTTTTCCTACAGCCACACTTGCACAACATCCACGTGACACTAGCTTCGACCAACTGTGATCCCCATCGTCCGTTTCAAATCCACCTTTATTTTGTCAAAGTTTTGTTATATATTTACAATAGAAGGATACACTCGGTGAATTCAAAATACAATCCGCTCTGTAGGACTGCCGTTTCTAAATAGGGTTTGCCACAATAGAATAGGACAATTAGAGACACGACAAAGGAATTTCCTCTGTACGCTTTTAATTACTACATAGTGGGTTTGTTTACGTACGGGCGCCAAACCTGACAACAGAACGCACCTTGTAAACAACCAAACGGTTATAAAATCTCATGTAAACATTGTAATTGTTTATTATAAAGCAACGAATATGGTAGTACGTTTTAGAAAAGTCGATTGGATGACTTGTATAATATGAGGACTGAAATCCAGTGTTATTCGATGTTACGGTAAGAGGGATCTCTTTCTAATGCCGGTTTAAATGGGAATAGCATTCCCACATAGAGTGTACTTATGGACCTCTTTGGACACAATACTGCATAATTTGGCAGGTATATGTTCACTTCGTTATCTACGAATCGTTCACCACTCAGAACCAGACCAATCGTACTCTGCAGTATTTGTCGTTTATCGGCGTGTTAAATGCAAGATCAGACCAGAGGTGAGAGGGACTGAAAATATCCAGGACTACAATCTCCCGGCGGATTCCAATCAATTTTCTGTTTCCCATTCCGATAAAAAAAGCTTTCTTCAACCTCAATCAAATTATCTCCAAAATTGGCGCACAGCCTAAGATAAGGTGCACGGAACGGATCCTTATCCGCATTAGCAAGCAAAATGCTTGCTTCATGCACATTATAAAACACCTTTGAAACAAACCAAAATTTGCCCGAAGGTCGTCCGAGCACAATGGGGCCGATGACTCAGATACCGGAAAGGGTTGACAAACTTCAATTGACCTTCTCTTCTGAATTTCACATCTTTGACCTCCATGGCGATTATATCCACAAAATTTACACACACATTCGTCAATTACGTAACACGCTTATTTCAGACATATATAATGGTCATAACCATGCCGGGTTATCCTACACAATAGAGTTCGATTGTTTGTAGAGCCTTTTGCACTTATTTATGGTGAACGCTGGTCCTTCTGTATAGTTCTGCATTAAAAAAAGAATGTTTCTTTCTTCTCTAAACTCTAGGTATCGGTCCAGCACATCTGCACTAAATGGTATTCCGTCTAATATGAGGTCCTCCGTAAAGGTTCTCTCTCGACATAGTGCTAGCGCTAGTGTCGCCGATGCGTTCCTAGGTAGTCCAAGCACACGCTGTATACAGCAATTTTCAACTCGGTCGATGTTCTTGAGGTCTGTCAGCCTAATGTGAGGCGCAATCACTTGTAAGCTATATCAGACGATTGGTGCGATGTTTATCTTGAATAAATTGACGGCAATCTTTAGGCCGGTGCCACAAAGTTCTCCAAGAAGCATTATAGCTGCTGTTGCTTTGGCATGTTTTTGTTCTATGTGCCTCCAAAACGAAAGTCTTGAAGTTAGAGTCACTCCTAAATATGGAAAAGAACTTACTCGCTCTACAGGGGTGTCGTTTATTTTTATACGGCGATCTGCGATGGCATATGCTCCTCCACGACTGAAACGTAGGACTTTGGTTTGTTTATATTTATTGTCAGTGGATTTTCATTGCACCATTTGCCGATTCGCTAAGATATAACTGTAAGTGGTCTCGAGTGTGTAGAATGTAACATCAACGGCTACCACTTGGCATGATGCGCGTCAATCGACACACAATCACTGCAGGGACGTGTGAATTGCCTGCTTAGTTGGAACACTAAACTATAAGACGTGCAGATATCTTGTAACTACTAATAATAACTGAATGATTAATTGATAGTTAAAAAGTTTGTACAATTTGCAAGTCGACTGAAAAGCCACACTGTCGATAGTTAATGATTTTTTTAGTTCTCATATTAGACGACGTGTCGGTGGCTGGTTCTCATGCTGTCATTTCTAGCTGTGGGCGTACGGGGGCATTCTTCAGAAGCCCTTAACTCCATTATCCTCCAACGTCATACTATGCAGTCTCATAAGTCAATGAGCCGCATTACTGAGTAATCTCGTTACAATAAGAAGAATGACAGTTATTCGAGGAGTCGCGTTTTTAATGGACCCCAAAGCCGTCGTGCGTACGAAAGTCACCAGCGAAGTATTTGCAAAGCATGCGTCTAATAAAATAAATTTAAAAATCATATTTCGCTAGTTCCTGTTGTACTGACTACGATGTAATTTATATTTATGTACAATGTCAATCAGAGCGACAATGTTACACTCATGTGCCAACCCTATCATGGAATTATGTGAATAAAATTTTACTCTTCATATCAATGTTGTTCGTTCTGTTCAGTTGCTGAGCATTTACAAGATGTCTACATTGTCTCGCATTAACCAAGCCATTATTATACTAATGCAAATACTATTTCCATACAGATGTACTCTCTTCGAGTAGCGTCTATGTTGTCATTTAACTTACCATCACCAAAAAAATAAACAGTATACGTAAATTGATCAATGTTAATTTTGGCATTTTCAGTGTTATAGTGTTAAGTTTATGCAACATAATTGCACAATGCAAAACTCAAAGGTACCATGAGCCGACAGAATAAGTATCTGTAACAGGTGTGGGAGAGCTTGTGGGCGTTATAATGCGGGGGAGTGCTCCAGAGTTGAAATCACTGGCCCCTGTGACCGTGTTTTATGTAAATATTTGACTATATACCTAACAAATGTGACTAAAAAATGAATGAATGATTGCACAATGGAATATCAGAGATTGACACATATGGACTAGACCAGATTGTGCTCATGACTGTGCT
>QVRM01003697.1:0-37506 GCA_003439945.1 Dermanyssus gallinae | reverse complement strand
AATCTACGGGCATCTTTGACAACACGATGAACATATAATAGAATAGAAGGCACCATTTATTCATGTAATAAAGAATAAGAAACGACTGGCCGCAGGCAAGGCCCGGCGCAGTGTCCTTTGTCCTGTTGTGAAAATCTCTGGCCACGCGCAGGCGAACATATTATTGATGTGCTTCGTTCGTATAACATAAGCGATAATAAAAAAAAATGCGTACCTTGAGAGCTTCCCAAATGGGAAATTGTATGAGGGAAAAAGGTATCTCCCGAAGAACAGTGCTGCCGTAACCCCGAAAAAGTCACGAGCTCCGTCCCTGGCAATGGTATCTTCAACGTTTGGAACGAAGTACTACTGGGTTGCGCCTGTGTTCGCTGTTTAATACTTCGACAGGAACGCGAATCAGGCACGCCGTTACTGCCCAATGATGCCGCTACCATATGAGTCAGCGGCTCTAAGCTGGCCGTCGTAGACGATGGTGCCAGAAGATGCTTACAAAAATCGTACGTAACAAAGAAAGTAGCAGCTGAAATAAGAGCATCCGAACAAATATGGTGAGACATTAGGAAATAGGTAATATCAGACTATTTGACGGGATGGGTGTCTGTACGATCATGGCGACTAATAAGGGTCCTACTCACATTATTTATATACGTTTGAGGTGCGATATGTCAAAACCATTCTGCCCCTCGAATACAGTAAGGCATTAAGGGTAAGGGCAAATAGAAGCAAATTACAATAGATCTTTATTCTCTCTACACCCAGTGAAGTTTGAAAGGCTATTTCCATGCCGTCTACAGCACACTCTACGTTTTTTTTAATTGTGCCCTTAACAAAAGAGCGGGCAGAGTGCATGCGCAAATATATAAGTGTACAGCGTGTATACACGCTTGCAAAACATTTGCACAGAACCATACGAGGTATTTTAATAGTTGAAATCGATTTAAATTGCTACTCCAAGCAAACATCGTTAAAAATGTAACCCACCTAAGGAAACGATGATAATAAGCATGCATATTATTCTACGTGAATAAAATCATTTTTCATTCATTCAGGCGCGTCCCAGTGTCAACGACATGCGTCACCCTATCTTTAGCTTTAGCTCTACCATGGAGTTTTATACTGAACCATAAAGTTATCCATCCAGTTGTGTATAACCAGGTTACGGTACGGGTCGACTTGAGAAAGACTGCTCTACGGGCAGCGTAGATGCATGTAGCATCAAATTAAGCCTCGCCGCAAATCAATCTTGGCACGTTTTACTGGATATAGGAAACTTTTACTTAAACAAGTGCAAAAGCGGTGCGCGGCAACAGTTATGCTCGGTATTGAGGCTAAACTTTCCAACTTTGTTGGTTGGAGCTCTGAGGATTGCGACATAGCGCTTACGTAGACCATATTGACCAGTCAAAAAAACGGTATCTCAATACACAACGAAATACCTATTACTTTTTAAGTGATATATAAAAGAATTAAACGCTAAATCATTTAGTTAGATTTACGTTAAATAGTCCTCACCGAAATATATACAAGGCCACAGAAAGGCCAGCTATGTACGCTACAGTATCAGCACTTAGCGTGTGTACTAACGCTCACACGAGTATCATTTCTCATAAAGAGGGCCTGTAGGTTGGTTACAAGAGCGCTCAAGAAGTTTTCTTTACCCTAGTAAAGCAGGCCAGGAATGAAAGTGCCAAAAAAATAACCGCGTATTTTCAAATCTGACGGGCTGGGGAAAAACCCGGATTTAGTAGGTTGTTGTGCGTCCCATATAAAAAATGTCATGAGGAAATATCGGTTGTTACTAGATCTCGAGCGAATGACTCCAACAGACCTTGAAAGGATGCAGATCTATTATTGTGACCAATATTGCATCGACGTGTTACGAATGTTTTTACGTATGAAAAAGCCTTTGTCTCCGACCCTAAAATAGTGATTATATTTTTACGCGGGGACAAACTTTCGAGATGCGCGGTTAGGTTCAGCTTGCGCCAGATTAGGTGCATTTCGCATTTTTATTATAACCTTGTTTTTATCCAAGCGATGTGAATGAAAGTAATGTAAAACAGGGACAGCTTGCTCCAAACACGACATAACATAGAGTCACCCTTATTATTAAATATTATACAAAACAGGTCTGTGCTACATTGTATAATGGTCATATATGTATTTCATATGTTTCCACTATGCGCACAAAAAAAAGTATGCGCACTCCTGCAAGCAGAACGTGACTTACCACTATGACGGTAGAATGTATGCTCCCATTTGGATATACATTAAGCAAACAAACTGTTTATGAACTCAAATAGGGCATTTGGAGTCATAAATCGCTGGCTTCTGACGTTATTTGAGCGTGCCGCAAAATAATTTACCAATTCACATTTTGCGAGTTGACGTAGAGCAGATAAGTTACCTTACTAGAAAAGTGAATCTATACTGGGGACAACGCCTCCCACGTTTTTCATGTTTAGCCCGATGGGGCTCCCACGAAGTAGATGAAACTTCGGAAAAAATAGAATAGTTAGAAGTATGAATGGACACATGAAAGGACATTAGAATGAAACAGTGGGAAATTGTATAAACAAAGCTCAATGCTTATGTTATGTACATTGACAAAGCCGAATATTTGTCCGAGTCGACTCAAAGGGAAAACGCACGTTTCATGATATACCTAAATCTACATTTTTAGCAGCTTCGCTTTAGAAGCTTATATTGGAGTTCAAGAAATGAAATTTGATTCATCGGGAGCTGTCATTCTTGGGAGCTGCCAGTTTGTCACTGAGCATACAATCAAGATAAAACCTAATCCAGGTAACCTACCACACACGCGGAAACATATAGCTGTCAATTGTGTTTACTGACCTGCAAGCTTAAACTGCCAAGACATTCATGTTATATTAACGTCACTCACATCCGGGAGCGGTCCAAGCGCAACGGATGCCAGGCCTGCATAGAGCTTGCTGAATCATCCCTGCCTTAACGAATCCTTGAGGGCTCTGTTAGCCGCGTCTTTACAGTGTCCAGAGGGAAGATGATGAGATCCACACTCAGGCCGGCGCACGCACCAGACTACTCAAAATGCATCCAGGAACGAACGGCATAGACAAATAGAACTTAGGTTTTCTTAGTGCTTCTTAATGCTTAGACGCATGCTCTGCTAAAGTCATATACATATATTTACGTTCTGGCTGAGCAAAACGAAAATACATATATGCACTAGGACCAATCAGCAAGGGAACCGAAGCATTTCTCAAAGATTTGAGTAAGCGAATTCAGGATGTCACGAACGACCGAAGAGAGGGTCAATTCTTGAGGGCAAGCGTTGTCCTTGGCCGTTTGCAGAGGAACGCGGCATCTATTTTAGGCGCCATGGAGTGAACTAATTATTTAAAAAACTTTGCAAGACTACGTTCAGACCTCTCAACTGTAACATCGTTTAACATGTAATAAATAATAATAATAATAATAATAATAATAATAATAATAATAATAATAATAATAATAATAATAATAATAATAATATAATAATAAAACATATATGCATATACAACTCGACGAACTGATTCTTATTCTCTTCTTCATTAGACGTTTAGAGACATAAAACCAATGTTGGATAGCTGCAGCGACAGGTCGGGTAATCGGTTAGACAAGGGATGATGACCAGTTGTCTCTAACAACACGATCAGAAAAACGGCAATATAACGCATAACATATACATAAGCAAAAGAGAAAGCATACCACAAGAGAAATGATGAATTCGCGGTCCCACGATGTCATCGTGACTAGCGTTCGCTATAAGACAATAGGAAGTCAGTAAATGGCCGCTGGACGCTGGATCACAGCACCTTCCGCGTCACGTAGGTGACTCGTCCGTGTCGCGATCGCAAATGCACATCGACAGATCCTCCTCGGGAGAATCAAACTGACTGACCATCCAAATCAGTGGGCCACCACCAGATAGGGAGGGCGCTCAGACCGATTACCGCCGGTTTTTCCTCGATCCGCGCTTGCCAGCGGGACGGATCTCATTTGACGAGGTCATCACCTAAACGGCGGTTTCAGTTAGGCTTTGCGTTACTTCTGGACAATACACAACCAATATGTATGGATAGTATAAAGGTCAGCCCGTTTCGCCTATATGTCAGGGTCGCACAATATATATGTATATACAACTATATACGAAGCCAGCAGCACGCTGTATGACATACTACACAGCGAGCGCATCTGATTCAAAACATATTCCACAAGGAATGGTAAATAAAACTCATATATATATATATATATATATATATATATATATAGAGAGAGAGGAGAGAGATTTCGGGCTAAACTATGCAGACTGGCACATTGTTACGAGGTTTGCCGTATTCACGTGATGACCCTCAAAGGAAAACTTTCACGAGTTGCAAAGGTAACTTTGTGGAGGTGAGTGTAAGTGCCATTTTCAAAGGTGTTCCAATGCAGTCGCTCTGAACAAACTAGACTAGAAAGTTAACTATATATATAAGGCGAGCACCGCCGAGTGTGCAAACGTATTGTAAATGATTAATAAATCATCACAATATTTTCTATTATAATATATATATATATATATATATCTATATATATATATATATAGATATTATATGGGCACGAATTTTCAATAAGGGCAGTTATATCTATTTCAGGATGTTTGTCACTATTTCAGGGGCGACAGTCAAAATTAACGTTTGGTGTTACCTATTACCTGATTACCTACCCTTATGTACTAAACGAGCGATTGCAATAGCCATTCGGAATCTATTCTAATCATTTGAAACACGCGACACTGTTGAGTATACTGGCGCTCCATTGTATCAGAACCACATTCCCGAGCGACTACTTTGGAAAAGTTCACCAAGAAGTCTAAAAGGTTCCTGCTCAAAAATATGTGATACATTTCTCTGTTTAACATTGCAGAATGTAGGCATTTTTCTGAAACATCGTTTATTTGTCACCACTGTAATGACAAAGTATTGCAACGTAAAAGCTCAAAAATGATATATCAAAAGATCTCAATTTTTCAAAAAATTCTTAAAAGGACCATTTTCCTTCTCTAACCACAGCTAGGTGAACGTCGAAGTAGACAAAGCAGTGTTTTCTTTCAAACACGCTGGTAGATTGTTTTTCCATCCAATAAATCATTTTCGCAATATATGTGCTGAGCCGTTCAATCAGACTTCCCGTAAATGTTTGCGCACCTTGAGTGTGATTAATTTAACGTAGAGGGAAAATGCTGTTCAGTAGAAATAGCGTGGTTCGATCCGTGCGTTTTGTTATTGTTAGTTCGCGGGCTAGTTCGCGCATCGAATGGGAGGGGCGCTGCCATGTTGGAATGTCAGCATCGCGCTCAGCATTCGTCGGGCGGGTTCGTCAATATAGCGGCCCGATCGACGGAAGACTTCACAAAGCCAGAACTCACCATAAAGCGCGACTTCAAAAAATAGCCTTCAAACCTTATGAGGAATTACCAAACATGTAATGAATGCTCGATAACGTTGTACAGAGGCTAGCTGTGGTAGGAGATATCTACTAATTATTCAACTTAATCTCATAATTGACCAGTACGACTGATTTAAAAATGCATACATAGTCCCAAAGATTGTTTGGCGAAGTGCAGTTTAGGCAGCCAGCGTCTTTACGGAATTGCCAAGAAACATTCGAGTATAAAGCGACTCGTTGGCAACACCCATCCAGTATCTTCTGTAGGAAAGCCGCGTTTTAGTGTAGCTGTATAAGAAGTCGCGTATTTAAAGCATTCTAAAGTATAGGCGTGATTCACAGCTCTGATGTCTCGATCAAGCGTAAATCCGTTGCAATGCGGCGATAGCAAAGGCAAGCGGCAAATGCGAAGCATCCCTTGGCTTCTTGAACGAGACAAAGTCCAACGACTGTTTGCTTGGGAAAGTAAATAGCCTAATATGAGTCAAGGATGTCGTTGAACCCCCCCCCACCAAAACGCCAAGTGTTGTCGAGCATGGGCCGATAATCTGAGCACGTAAAAGGGGAAAAGCGTCAAGTATATTTAGTAACGGTAGTTGGGTCAGAACGGGGCTGTTGTCATGGAAATCACAAAATAGTTGTTGAGCGTTCGAATTTGGTAGTGGATGGAATCCTTCTTCATCTGTTGAATCGATTCCACTGGCTGCTGCACCCCTTCTACTGAAACAAAGTCATTTAAGTCCCATATAACCCTTTTCGATATTCGAACCTTGAGAGCTGAGATCGGGTGGTCAATTCAGCCGCGGGGTTTGAGAAATTGTTAGGTCTCAAGCAGAGTAAGGGTCGTTAAGTAAATAAACAGACGTTGAATTCGTCTGCACTACGAGCGCGCCATCAAGTGAGTGCCATATGCCATCGACTTTATCAATACACAGGGCAGCCGACAGGCGCGCATCGGGCAGATCTTCTAAACGGCTCACGAAAATCGCTGGATTTGTCCTCTTAAGTTATGCAAACCTTTCCTGAGGCCAAGTAGAAAGAACGCTATAACCGCTCAACATGAGGTGGGTGTCTCTCCGTGTGTATTCAGTTGAGCAGACGTCCAGCTGTCTGATTGTGAAGTGTCACAGTTCAGATTGGGTTGACTGGTTTGTGTGCACCGACTTGATACATGCGATATATTCAGAGTTTGGGTCTTTTTAAATATGCTTGTTTCTTAATACTCCAACTCGTTCAACGACATGACAGTTTGCAATAGATAAGATATTATAGCTGCATGTGTGCCCTGAAACCTCTTTTTTACGCATTTTTAAACTCAACCAAATTTGTGTTTTTTTTTGCTTAATAAATGATTATACAAAAATATATAATGTTTAAAAGAGAAGTATTTAAATGTTAAACCAAACTAATACAATTAGTGTATTAGCGTAAAAAATGCAGATTTGTGTATTTCAGTAAATTTTATTAGGTGCACTGCTTAATGTTGTTGAAAATAATAATAGGGTGAATGATAATGCACTTAGATCTTTAGAGAAAGAGTGTTGAGAGCGGTCATCAGTAATTTAGTTATGTTGTTTTGAATGATATACGATATTTTATATGGAAAAGAATGGGGGCCACTATATAATCGATTTAACGATTATGTTGTTCGATATTCTTTTGTCTCCCAGTCACGCGAAAATTTTGGAGCTACTCCAAACACTGGACTTTCCCGGCTCGGACAAGCTATCGGAGCTCGACATCGAGCAAATGGCTGAACAACATGAGGTCGTCGCACAGTTTTTCGAAAAGGTGTGTTGGCCTAATCATGTATCTATTTCTCTCTTTATAAAAAAAATGCTATTAATCATTGATATCTAAAGCATAATGGCATAACATCTATCCTAAAATATTTTAAATTATTGAGTTTACTGAAGTAATCCTGTCGTTCCATTAGTAGTAGATAAAGAAATACATCCTGTAGATTATTGGTTATTTGCAATATACATTCCGTATACTAAACTATTCGAATAGTTTCAGTAAGCTTTGATATAGCAATTGTTGTAATAACTAAATGCATATAATGTATAAACTTCAAAACCAATAATATATATTAACGCCAAAGTGCTGTAACTCCATTGTTATATGCCTCAATGTTTCCATTGTTATGCGCTTGTAGTTTTATTTATAAAGTCAATTAAGATATATATGCCGATCTTGTTGAGATAATTAACTTGGCATTACAGGCTTGCCAAAAGCAGGATGTTAGCCTTATTGTTAGTAGAAAGCGAACAATAGTATTTAGATAATATAAAGATGGTCGTAGGGTAATGACTTTGCGACATTGGCGAGAAAGCTAATAAAAGGACTTAATTTTGCGAATTTACTTTAAACGACCATGCCGCATCTTCTGGCCTGTATAGTGTCTGTATAGGAGGACTAGCTGTCTCGCAATTGCAAATTTTGTGCTCCTCTGCAGGGCAATATTACCAGTGTCACTCCGAAACCAGACTTCTCAGAGGCCACGTTCCATTGAAAACTATATTTGGTTTACGAGCTATATGTCGATCCCATATCGATCTTAAAAAATGCCCGACACCCTGTACACAATCTGAAGAAATATGTTATATATATATATATATATATATATATATATATTTATATATATATGAACAAATATTTATATATATATATATATATATATATAATCATTTATTTATGTGTATGAGATATACATTTGTGATGTAAGAACATGTGCACAGCCCGCTTGAGGCATAACTCAAAGCATTAGGTCCAGACTAGGGCTGGTCCACCTAGCCAGGGTACCACTAATCGAGGCGGCATTCCCTCTTTGAACATCTAATGACAGACGTTGCAGTAAGTATTCGCCCGCCCTCTTGTCTCCTGTAGCAAGTACCAATCTTTTTCCGACATCATTAAGCAGTTTCTTCGTGAGCAGCCCAGCCCCCCCAAGGTCTCAAACGCAAGAGTTGACAACAAGTGTGGGTAAGAGACGCCTGAATACTTTCTGCACTTGGCTGCTTCCGCTAGGGCTACCGCGTGTCCAGGGCGAACTGCGCCCGCACCGACCATTGAAGGGGCTAAAGAGTCGGTCTCTTATATATATATATATATCTGAACAAATATGTTTATATATATATGCGTCTGTGTATATTTGCAGGTAGCAAAGATGGATTCTCGACTATTCTTGAACAAGGAGCAGACTAAAATGCAAGTACAAATAGCAAGAAATGTAGTGATGTCTTTCACGTTTCGTAGACTTCTCTATAATTTAATTTAGTGATCATTCAGAAGAATATAATTTACAAAGCGAGAGGCGCATATTGGCTTTCCCAGCCGTAATAGGACCTCAAAGTCAATCACTCTGCCGATATCTCTTAAAATGTTTTAACGCTCCATCAAGGGTACTGATGTTAACTAATTCGCTTGTCATTTTGATAATGGTGAAGTCAAGGAGTAGAAACTACGCATTTTTGATGTCCAATCAACTCGTTAGGCTTATTCGTGACGTACGAATACGATTGAGCGTTTAGTATGTCAAAATCCCCCCTCTCTCCAGTTCTTCATCTTTCTCCCTCTCCCCCCTCGAACGGCGCCGTCATCTCGTGTTCTTAAATCGGTACAATAGCTCGTGTTATTGCTTTCAATGTTGTAACGATATTGTATTTAGTTAGACTTGCGTGAGGAGATGATATATATTGAAAAAATATTTTTTAATTATAGGAATTTTTCATTTAATTTGAATATATATATATATCACACTAAGTAAGAAAATTGTACTTTGTTATATATACGTACATAGTAAGAGAAATGTTTCTTGCTTCGGTTGCAGACTGCAGTTGGCAGGGGAAATGAACGATCCGGCCTTCCTGCCCACTGATCCCAAAGAGGTTCGAACGCGGCTAGCTTTTATAACTGAAAGGAAGCATCACAACAAATACTTCAGTAGGTTTTCCATTTTATGACAACTATTGTTTTATAGTTAGTGTGATAGTTATAAGTATTCGATTGATATATTTCTATATCAGCAGCATTTCTAGGCTTAGGCTGAGAAACAATACAAACATTGGTAATGACACAATTTTGTTTCTTTAAGGATGAGGTTGAGGCAACAGACGCGAGGAGAAGTGTGCCCTTGAGGAAGCAATATCGGTGTTAAAACAGGATAAAGTAATTCGGGACAAATTACGTGCAAAACGAGAACAAGACATCGCCGATGGAAAGCTGCTTCGTCAGAAAGCAGAAGAGGTGCTTGTCGATGCCCAACAAAGCGCTCAAAAAGCACTTACAACGGTAAGTTTAGCCTTTCTCATATTTTTATTTACTTTAAATATGTTCAGTATTCTGACGCTATAAGAGAATGCGCATTAAGGGAATATGCGATTTTTTTGGGGTTGACCTCCCCATAAAAATCGCTTCCGCATGCACGAATATAGTAATACCTCGTCAAATTCGTCAAATGCGCATTGTTCTATTTTTTTTGACGCGCACGCCATTTATTTAAAGGCTTGAATGCATTTCTAGATCGGCGTTATTTGTAGACATTTAGGCTGCATTATAGTCGAAGTAAGGCTTCTTTAGATGTACTATTATATCTTTCTTTTCACCTAAGAGGATCACTCTTATAATAAACACTTTCATTGCATTTTTCCGCGTATCGAATTAACCTGTACGTTGTACATTAAGAATGATAGCAGCTGCAGCCAAGGCGATTATGTGGATATCAAACACGTCTAAATGAAGTACCTTCTTGAACTCTAGTCGCTAAGTATTGCGAATCGCAATATTTCGGCGGGTTGAAACGATAAAGATAGCCGGCGAACGTAGCACCTCTCTTTAAATTTGCAGATTTAGTTTACAGCTATAATAAGAAAATTAATAAGACACGAATGCTTTATTTGATCAAGCTTTTTGTTCCATTCGTTAACGCTGTAGACTTTTTTCGCTAGACTACACTGACTATAGGGTCTTCACTTCATTGTGCTTTGATGCGCAACCCAGAGAATTGAATGCTATATAGAATGCGTGCTGTTACTGTTTGCTAGCTTGGTGTTTTAATAAAGAGTTAAATATGACCTCGTAATTATATAACGCTCGCCTCCACTGTGTCATTAAACGATATCTTACCGGCTTGATAATAATTGCACATCGCTGTCGATTCGGTTTCAGCTTGTACGTAAAGGAAGATCACGCTGGCAAGACATGACAAAAACCGCTGAGGTACTGCGGAAATCAAACGGCCTATGGCAACGTACTGGACAGCGAAAAATATATTCTCTTTGCGTGAGTGCTGTATCTCCTGTGTTGATGCTGACAGCGTTCCTGATGATTTTTTATTGATTTAGATGTTTGAGATAAGAAGCGTATTTGCGTACACCGGGTATGATCCGTCGGCACTAAAGTGCAGTAATTTGACTAGTCACTAAATTCTTAGCCTTTTTGAAACCTCTGATCGAGAAGATACATTCAAATACTAGATGTGTTTTATATTATCACGTGTACTGCTAAAAACCATGAGCTAGAGCAATGTCAGTCATGGGTAGGAAGCTCAGCTCTGCTTGCGAACAGGCTGGATATAAGTTAAATATCATGTTGCAAAGGGGGCCGTAACCTGTAAATTCTATAGGAAGATACGATATAAAGTATACTTCTTACGTATCAGCGAGCTATGTGTGTTAGTTTTTAGTTTCAAGCTGGCCTTTATGAAGCCTAATTTTCTATATTTAAGGGGAAGACTTTATTACACAAAAAACGCCTCGTCATCACTATGTTAATTGAGTGGTTTATTTATATCGTTGCGCCTGTTATATATTTCTGTTGGTTGTATTATTTACAAGTAAATACATTGATAATTCAGGAACGGTATTGTCGATATGGCTAAGGCCTTGCATGACATCGTGAACCGACCCAAGTTGAACCCGGAGCGCTGCGCTGTTTCGGTGGCAAACGGCCACCGTGTTTACTTGGTAAAAACCCTTCGAGAGACCTCCGAAAAGTAAGTCTTATTACTTTAGGCTGTCCGGTATTTGAAAAGGGTGTTTGTATATACATATAATCAAATACATTTTTAGTACACCTATATACTTACGTGTACTAAAAATGTATTTGAAAGGAAGGTTGAACGCACCTGTAATGTTTGGTTTTAGAGCACGACTTTTGGAAATCGCCATTGCTAACCTCACGGTCACATTTTGATTGTCACGAAGTTAGGAGGTTTCCAAAAAGCTTTAGAATGGTTCGAGGCTGCAGTTGCGATCATAATCAAACCACGTTTTTCACCGAGCATTTGCGTCTCATCTAGGCTGAATTCTGGTTACTAGAGGTTCGTTAAATGTATTATGTGGTTTTGTGCATGTGATGCTCTCGTAAAGAAGGATAGACTTTATTTTAACACTGTTAGTTTATTGGTTTAGTAGTATCTTAATTGCGCTATTTATTAAGCTGGCGGGAATTGCCTGGAATTTAATGAACCATAATACATTACTGAACTATATTTCTTTCGCACTCTGTCAGCTTGGTGGTGCAGTGTAATGAGATCATGTCCATCATCCGCTCCCTGGGCGGTAGTACGGCTACTCTACGGCACCTTGAAGATGCTCTAACGTCATATAGAGAAGATATTCAAGATGCTATACAAATGTTTATAAATGAGCTTTCTCAAACCGCCGCAGCCAACCGAAAAAAACAGCTCGATGAGGTAAGTAGTTTTAACATATGTCGCCATGCGCAATGCTAGACATCATTCTTTACAATTTCTGGTCGAATGAAGGCGCCTGACGCTCGTCCTAGATGTCGGCTAAGGTTACAGCTGTATGCGATATATATATATATATATATATATATATATATATATATATATTGCCCCTGATATAAAAGGGTGATATGTGTACACACACTTATCAAGCAAATAAACCAATCAATCAATCAATCAATAGTGGAACCGAAATATTTCAAAAGCGGTATAAGGAATTGTAGAGCTCGTTAAAGCAAATCTTTTTTCAATGGAACATGGTCTCTGAGAAGTCTTGTCTGCGCTCTTGAACATTCCCCTTAATTTTCACCAGATGCCCATAGGTATATGCTTTCTAAGTCCCGCCCCTTTCTGTAAAGGATTGTTCTCTCCTGCAAATGTTATGTCCCTTCTATCCATATCTGTTGCAAGTAGGTTAGTGACTGAACCGGAGTGGCATTCATATGTAAACACGTTCGCCCTGTTGACTACCCAGCAGCCGACCTCATCCAGTACGTCTAGCAAAGCTACCGTTCTTTTCGAATCAATTCTGTCTAATCTCGCATTAATATCCCCTCTAATAATTATTGGAGCCTTCCTCGGTAACGCTTCTATACCCAGCAAGCGGCGCTCAATCATCGTTACTGTTGACTTCGTCCCCGCCGGTTGCACATATGTGGCCATTATTTCTAGTTTAGGTGACGCTACTGCAACCAGATTTTCTTCTACTATTTTCACGTTCATTTCTCCCACTAGTGGTCTAATAAAAACCGATTCTCCCCCGCTTGGCCTACCCGGACCCTCTCTACAAGACGCCAGTGCATGGTACCCATGGAATTCCCGTATATCAAAGTGCTCTCGCGCCCAGGTCTCCGTCAAAAGTATATATATATATATATATATATATATATATATATATATATATTTATATATATATATATATATATATATATATATATATATATTATATATATATATATATATATATATATACATATACTATATACATATATATCTATATATATGTTGGTGAAAAACTAAGTGGCATTTTTAGATGTCTTTCGTGAAGTGCTTGCCACGCCTCTGAGAAGCCTGCTATGTTTACAAAACAGATATCTGTGGTACCGCAAAAGCCGAAAGCTTCGAAAAATGATCTCGATCGTGGTTTTTGCTATAAGAATTTTGTCGAAATATGGATAGCGACAAGTGCCAGTTACAGGGAATGATTTTTATAAAATCAAAAAGGTCTTATTGCTGCGGGATCTGTCCGAAATATTTAGCGCGTATTCGGCGAGGATAGTATTTCAAATAATCCTCAAAATGTCCTCCAAACGCGCATTTATGTTTGGGGCTCTTGCAATTGCAGATTTAGTGAAGATATGTCAGAATAAAAAGCTTGATACAATTACGCTCAGTTCTCTCACTCCATAAAAGACATTTCCGTCTTCTTGTTCCATTGAAAAAAAAAATATATATATATATACATGATCTCCTAATCAATTTACACAAATATGTATTTTCGACTTATGTGACTTAAAGATTGTTCCGGTGATGACGGATTTGGAAACTGTGATTTGGATTCACCGATGCCTCCTTACCGAAGAAATATCTCTGTTGAAAGCCTGCCTCGGAATGGTGCAGTCCGCGCAGTACTGGGCGAGCTCCTTCGCCTTATCGGTCGCTAAGGGCGACGCCAACGAAACAGCGAATAACGAGACGGTAATACTGTACGCCGGCTACCAGGTTCCATGCGTCCCTGTTGCCTAATTTAGCAAATATATGTACTCCATTGTGTGAGTAGTTTATTATTGCATAACAGAGGTTATATCCAGTAGTTTATAATAATTTCCATGAAGGACAAGGTACACACTTAAGTAGGCTGTGGCAGGTTGGATTTGTGTGCCCCCACCTGGCAAACTGCTATGAAAACAGATTGTTGATGAGCTTGGACGGACAACAGCTTTAGGATCGATGGAATAATGACAAAAAAGGGAAAATTTGCAGAGTAGACCAAGCGGGAGAAAAGTGAAAGGGAAGAGTAAACAATATTACCTCAAGCCTGATAAACAAACTGCACTTAAACCTTTATGTTATTATCATTGCTCGGTAATGATGCTATTATTTGAAATTTGCATATTTATCGATCTTTATTTAAAAAAATGTCGATAATTGGTTCCAGCGTATCATCACGTCAACGTGGGTGCGCATCATCGCGTATGTTGCTTTTTACTAGTCTTGCAGGCCGGGTTACTACGGTATTATACAAATACAAATTCACATGATTTATATATATATATATATATATATAGTTTATTTCGCAATAACATTGCATTTCAAGATGGTTCATAATTTCAATACAATTCATTCCTTTTATACAATTTAAACACTTCAGCGACCGTCCCACCCGGCGAAAAAGTGCAAAGACCGCCGATGCTTCAGGCAGCTCGCTGCGTGGTATTTAGCGCATATCTGCGAGCAGAACCGGCAACGACATTGATCGTCAACTTGGTGAAATCCTTGGGTCGAACATACCAAGTGATGATAGCCATGCACAATGTATCTTGTGTACACGTGCCGGCTAGTGCATGCCATTCCATCCCAAAGCTCCCTGGCGAGGTACACATCCAATTGCGCTACCTCTGCCGTGGCTTCGGTCACTTTTCCCTGCCACTCCAACAAAAATTGCTGAAGTGGTCCAGTAAGAGGTGACCTAAGCCTGACTCTGATTGTTTCCACTGCCGGCCCGCAACCCGCTAGCAGGTACACGAAGCGGCTTTTTGCCGTCCGGGGTAAGCAAAGGACCCGCTTCATATATATTGTGAAGCATCTTTCTAGCTGCGCAAAATTTGTCGCTGAAAGATGGCCCCACACCCTGCCAAGGCTGTAGCTCAACATTGGCACAATCTTAAGCTCATAAAGACGCACGGCCGCACTCAAAGACAGTCGTCGAGGGTCTCTCACCTCTGTGTGAATAGAGGTAATAGCCGCTCGACACCTGTCGCCGATGTGCTGGGTAAAGGTCGTTCCCGTATAGTGTAGCCTCAGACCCAAATACGATATAAATCATGTGAATGACAAATACAAAACCTAGATAATGTTGAGCGGTATTAATACGGCTTCATTCGCCTTTTGCAATCGGACTTCGTCGAATAGCTGTGATTCTGTGATCGGATGATCTCGTTCATGCGTCTTTGATATTTCTGAGTGGGCACCAGGTTTTTGTGCTTGCTTTACGTGCGGTGGGTTATACTCTGTGACTGTAGTGCCTAGCGTTTCCAGATTAGGAAAACTTGTTTCTGAAAAAGATCTGTAGTCGCCATTGCTGAGGCGACGCGTCACCGTGCTTTTGTCCCTGGAGACGCCACCCATCATCACCACCACCGCCACCCACCACTACCCACGACTACTAGAATTGAAAAACATTTTTTAAGCAGGTTGTTTTTAATTCTAGACTATCCTCCGTTCCCTACGGGCTTGGAACTTAACCTGAGGTATATCTTCAATGCACCGAGGGCCGGACATGTTAAGATATCTAGGGTTTCCCTAACAGTCCTTGTGGCAGCATGGCCGCTGACTCTCAGCGGTATGGTTTATCATCTATTCTCAATGAGCATCGCCAAAGAAAATTCGATCAACAACAGGGATCGTACCGGCGACACCCTGGTAGATAACAACCATGACTAGCGCACTAGTCCCCTAGACCACGCCACCACGACTACTACTACCATTATCCCCGCTGGTGCGCTGTCATTGTTATCACTGCCTTTACTGTCTCTGTCGGTTCTATCTGCTTGCGCAGGATCAGCGCAATATATATATATATATATATACCGAGCAATATGGCTTAGTGGCAAAGCCTTTGCCTTGCAATCTGGAGGACGGGGTTCGAAAGCATCAGGCCGACAATGATAGTTTCCAAATGGTGCCGCCCACAAAGCGTTTGCGTTAGACAAAGGTGATACTACATATATAGATATACAAATACAGCATTTTTGGCGTGCATTGCTCTACAATCAGAAGCTCTGCTCTTCGAAGCAATTATCCACGTTGTAACGGCAACGGAGCCTATTGTTTTGACATTTTCGAGCAATAACTTTCCAGCAGAGGTGCGCCTGGGACTTAAATACACAAGGTTACAAGAACATTTAAGGAGATATTGTAAGGGAGACGCCGTAGCTGCTTATGCAATGGTGGGCACGAATCCACCTGGGACTCCTGCCCCCATGAATAGACTGTCACGAGGCATAATATTAAAGCGGAGGCCCCAAGTTTCCCACTTTGCGCTTCTATAGCTTACGTACACGCGTCCGAGAACTTCTCGAAACGAAGTTGGTCCTCTGTAGGAAAAATGTGATGGTCGTATCCAATCGATTATAAATAAGATTATTGCTTGTATCGTGGAAGCAGTACAAGCGGCAACCATATGTGCCATTGGCAAAATGGCCATGTTTATTCTCGCAGATGCTGGGATCAACGGACTCCTTCAAGTGAAACAAGCATCCCGATTATAATGAGATACAATCTCATTATAGAGAGATTGTATCTCATTATAATCGGTACTCGATTCGATACTCAACCTAGTCGTCCTTGCGAAAAGCGCTTTACGTCTCTACAAATGAGGCGATTGTTACCGGCGAAAAAAGTCAAGGGCACTCGTGACCGAACTGCTCGTATGCAGATAGTATCGTAGCGGAAAATCAATCAGGACCCAGCCAGAAACAACAACGTCAACATACCTTCTTAATGAAATTGCAAGAAAAATTAACTTTAGTCTTCTCCGATGGGACTACACAATCGACGTGCTGGTGCTCACGTACACCTGGACCACGAAACCAACTGTGGTTTCCAGTTGGTATTTGATAGACTGTCTTGGGCAACAGACGGAAGGTCCTATATATAAAAAGAAGCTCAGTTAAATAGAAGTATTTTACGTCGATGAAACTTGCGTTGTACTTGCATGAAGCTTCTTAAATTTAACTGCAATGCATTTCAATCCCTCGGAAGCTATTCCCGATCTGTTGGAAATGCTAGTATTGCTTGGATAAAGTGGAATCTTGACCCGAGAATTGCTTTGCGGGTATATTAGCTGTCCCGTTGACAAACCGGACAATATTCAAACAGGCGCACTTATCAACACGTTAGTGTCCCGCAGTATGTGGGTGGTCTCCTCAGCCGAGGAATCCACTTACTTAGCCTTGCAGAAATGGTAATACTAAAGCTATTCCAAGCTGTGCTATAGGTGGGGTCTGTAATCGACGACGGGGTTTACGCATACAACCATTTGATCAGACTACAGAGATCGTAGAAGGCGATAGCCTTAGCCTGCTATTGGTAAGCGATCTGCGGGACGAAATACATTGTCGCCACTTGCCAGTGAACACTCTTGTGTACCATTGACCTTGTTCTCTACTCCTGGAGTCGATTTCACCTGCAGCAATAGCTCGCATCACTACAAAAGCTTATTAACTCTCTAGTGATCAATGTATTTAAAAAAAATAAATATATAAAATTTCGCCGCGGAGACAGGCTTGCCGGAACAATTGTAATTTCGCTTGAAGCCAGCACCACTAGAACTTGTTCAACATTTTGCATTGGCATTTTGTCATTTATCAGATTGTTTAAAGCAAATTTGACAGTACTCGATAATATTAAAGTCAGCTTTCCTTAATGAGTTCGAATGGTCTGTCGCACTAGCCGCAACCGGCTCTATTTGTCGGCTTCGACACTACTCTTTGTGGAGGGCCTCAAAACGACTTATGCCTTACCGAGAACGGGGAGCTTCGACATTTATTTTGCTCAGTGGGAATATAAGTTTGCGCATGGTAGTGTGCGTTTTATGAGACTAGATCGATGACCACCAACTACTGGAAGGGTCAATCTTTGCAAAAGCAGGAACTCCGTTACCAAGTTTGCCCCGTACGTGAACTTCACATGAAGTTATGACCATGAAAAGGGCTTCACGAAAAAACGACCGAGTGTAAATGCAAGTTATGTGGAGAATCGTGTGCTGTATCACCTCTAACGATACACAAGGGCAATACCGCTGAAAACATGACGTAGGTAGAAGGTTGTAATGCAAATGTGTGTTAGCCAAATGCTTCTTACAACTTCATTTGTTGAAATTCGCAGGCTTCGAAGACGGCGACACTGACGAATGGCTCCCAACTAAGCAGTGGAAATGCCAGTGACATCCAATCTCACGGTTAGTATATATATATAAAATAAGTATCGTGACCAAACCACGTTCGAAGTTGAATATATATATATATATATATATATATAAAATAAGTATCGTGACCAAACCACGTTTGAAGTTGAATATATATATATATATATATATATATATATATATATATAAGCTTGACTATCATTTTTTTCAGCTCTTCTAATCGTTTTCAGCTCTCGGATCGGCACAGGCTCAACAGTCTTCGTATTCAACTTTGCGGCTCAGTATCGAATCACTTGACATGGCAGTTGACAAGATCACCTACACCGACGACCCGCTCCATAAAGCGTTCGTAACTAGAATAACTAAACTTTGCTTTTCTACTACACAGATATGGATTATTTGATATTAAGAAGCTGTGTACTAGTTTCAGATATGTTGTTACATTCTGCAGTCAAATGTATTTTTTTGTAATGTATGCAGTAGGTCACCTTTCTACGACTTAACTTTAAATGCATTTGACACACTTAACCCATTGATAAACTTAACTTTAGTTTACCAGTTTTTTTTAAATTTAATTAGTTTTTAGTTTAGTTTCTAAGTCGTGTTGGAGTCGAGATATCGCGATCCAATCCAGAAACCCTTGTGTTATATACTACGGCACTCCGTCGCACCTTCTGAAAGCTGGCGAACATTGGAGTTAATACATTATACGGGGCGTGAAGAGACTGTGTATCAGTAGGTACAATGCTAGCGCATCCTCTAGCGCCGCTTCCGTGAGTGGCGCATTCAGTGGGACGTTCCGTTAAAAGATAGGGACAAGTTGTTTAAAAGCCTGTTCAAATAGAACATTTGGGCTGCAGTAAAAACGCCCAACGTTCCCTACATAAATCCAGGTAAAACCGTGGTCGCTGCATTGTCCGGAGATACAGAGCTGGTTGCGACGTTCCACGGCGCGGGCGTCGGTCGGGTACCGCGGCGGCGTGTCCCTCTTCGTCGCACTTGTAGCATATTGCAGTCACCTTGCATCTCTTGGAGAGTTTGCCCCGCACCTGTGGCAGCGCTTACCGGTGACTATTGCGTTGGTCCACGAAGGTGCAGAGTGCCCGACTCGTTGGCACCACTGGCACGTTGGCACGGTGATCCACTCCGACATGAGTATGAGGACCACTCTAAATGGGTGCGGTTAAGGTTTGGAGGCGTCACCAGGGGAAGGGGGGGAATTCGGACCAGGGGCGTCCACCCCCTTTTGTGGAGGGTCAACGGCCAGCGGTCCCACGAAAGGCAGCGCCCTGCGGAGGGCAGCCTCGATGTCGTGCGAGATGGTGCCCTTCATGACATCCCTCATCAGGAGCCGCCGTAGGGATGAACGGTCCACGCTAGCGTCCGTCTCCCCGGCTGTTATCAAGGCTCGGGGAAATGGCCTCTTTCTCTGCCGTCTCTACCACCACCAACAGCACGTCACTGTTGGGCAGTTGTTGGACGCGATTTACCCTGACGCTGTGGGCGTTGAGGTCCATCCTGGAGCCCAGCATGCCTGCGTAGGTCTTGCCTTCCTTCTTTTTTAGAAGGCAAGCGCGTATCCTGGGAGACGGAATACCTCACATTAATCGTTTTGATGCGTAAGCCTGATCCAGCCTCGAATGCTCTGATTATTTGATGTCCTCAAATATCTTTGCTGGACCTGGGAAATAATCATGCTGCTGGACGGCAAGAAATCCCCATGCTGCACGCCACAGCATGATTGGTTTCTGCCTGCCAGAGAGATTGCTGGGAAACCGGTATATCTAATATACGGCTGGGAAAAGTCCCGTTACTTTGGACCTCACAAATTCACTTCCTGATTTGCTAGTTAGTCACGCAGAGTTCAAGCAAGCAGGCAGCAGTGTCCACCAGAATACCACGATAACAATATTACAGAGATAAGCTGTTTAGCGTAATTCAATGTCAGCAAATTCCTCGACATTAACGATATAGTCTCACTGATCAAACAAGCTGCAAACTTAAGTACTAACTCATGTTTAATGTGGCGACGTTGTTAGAGAGTTGATGTATAAGTACAGTTTTCTTTTGGAGCATCCGCTGGCAATGATTTTAGAGTTACCAAAGCACAGTTGCATGGCATGAACACTTTTCATGTGCGTCGAAGCCTTAACCTGTGCTCCGCAGTCGCCGAGAGACAACTGCACGCCAATCGTTGTATGCGCAAAAAAGATTCACGACAATCATTACAAAGACCAAATGCATAGATTTTTACAGGACCAGGGGCAGCACGTTAGAAACCAAGCAAGTGCTGTTATTTGTGTAAAAGAGTAACTGGAAAATGCGGTTTGCTCACGCGGTCGCCACTGCAGAGAACTCATCTGTAAGTGTGGGCCAGTAGTATGGGACTCCAGTCCACTAAAAACCGGTCATACCCCATCCCCTGCCTCCCGGGAACTGCCTATGCAAATACATCACGGAGGTGTCTAGCTTCTTCCGGAGGCATGAGGGGTGCACAAGACGTACAGAGGGCGACGCTCAGCGACCAGTTAGTTCTCCCCAGGGCCAAGCTTTTACCTAAATACGAGGTGTGTTCAAATATCGCGACTTTTGAATTTTCGCGGGTTACGTATATTCGAATTTCGATTTTTTGTGGCGTTATGTTGGTACTCATGTCTCTCACTTATGCCGACAAGCTCGGCCATTTTGAATGTTCACTTAATTGTTGACAGCTGCTTTGCTTGCACGTGTTTTGGATCGTCTTCGATTTTACCTATTCAAAAAAATGGATCAAAGAACCTGTATCAAATTTTGTGTGAAAAACGAAATTAAGTGCGCGGATGCATTCCAAATGTTGACTGTGGCATACGGAGAAGCTACCTTGGACCGAAGCAACGTTTATCGGTGGTGCAAAATGTTCTCAGAAGGCCGAGAAGATGTGAACGACGAAGAGCGTGCCGGACGCCCGAGCACTTCAACAACAGACGAAAAAATTAATGAAGTGGAGAAAATGGTATTGGCCAATCGTCGAATCACCGTTAGAGAAGTTGCTGAGGACCTAAACATATCGATTGGCTCGTGCCATTCGATTTTTATCAATGATTTGGGCATGAGACGGGTCGCCGCGAAATTCGTACCAAAATTGCTCAATTGCGACCAAAAACAGCATTGCATGAACATTGCTAATGAGATGTTGGACTCTGTCCGCGACGACCCAAATTTGCTCCAGAGGGTCATAACTGGTGACGAATCGTGGGTTTATGGTTATGACGTGGAAACCAAAGCTCAATCATCTCAATGGAAGCTGCCGCACGAACCAAGACCGAAAAAAGCGCGCCAAGTTCGGTCGAATGTGAAAGTTTTGCTGACAGTTTTCTTCGATTGCAGGGGCGTGGTGCATCATGAGTTCTTGCCACAGGGTAGAACGGTCAATAAGGAATATTACCTGCAAGTTTTGCGCAATTTGCGCGAAGCAATCCGCCAGAAACGCCCGGATTTGTGGAAGAACAAAAATTGGCTTTTGCACCACGATAACGCCCCTGCTCACACATCGTTGCTTGTGCGCGAGTTTTTGGCCAAAAACAACACACTAATGATGCCGCAGCCACCGTATTCCCCAGATCTGGCCCCCTGTGACTTTTTCTTGTTCCCTAAACTAAAGACGCCCATGAAAGGACGACGTGACGCTACGCTTGACGAGATAAAGACGGCATCGAAGGAGGAGCTGAACAAGATAAAAAAAATTGTTTTTTGAAGTGCTTCGAAGATTGGAAAAACCGTTGGCACAAGTGTATAATATCTCATGGGGATTACTTTGAAGGGGACAAAATAGATATTCATGAATAAATGAATAATTTTTGAAAAAACACAAATTACTGCGATACTTTTTGAACACACCTCGTATAAAAAAAAATAATTAAAAACAACCTCTTTAAAAATGTTTTAATTGTATGGCCGAGTTAACAATTTTTTGACGTTTTGTTTAAGCGTCCGGAAACTGGCGCCTGAAGCACCCTCCTCCAGGCCGTCCCACTCCTCCTGCCATAGGGCGACGCTCCGTTGACACTTGCTTTTTTTCTTGAGTGCAGGGTCTTTCCACAGTCAGCGGCGCTCTTCCGCTTTCAGATCCCAGGGAACCGTACCGACAAGTAGAAGCGCCGTCGCTGTCCTCACCGTCCGGTGCGCCATGATCACTCTGAGGGCTCCAACCCTTTGAGCCTGACGCAGGCGACTCTGGTTCATTGCGATTAGTAAGGTGTTAGAAGGCCAGGAGGGAGCCCCCTACAGGGCGACTGAATTGGTCACAGAAATGATGATGCTTGGAGTGCCGGGGCAAAAGGTATTGGTCATAAGGCGTGTGAAGTCATTGGCGTACTTGAGGGCTTTCTCCGTTGCGGAAAGGAATTTTTAGAAGTACCTTGCCGTATTACGAATATTGATCTTCTTACTGAAGCATAGGTGAACAACAGGGCAACTCATTATACGCGCCTCTCCAGCAGCTCCGGTGGCCGGGCCTGGACGGTAAGGACGAGGTCAGCGTAGGGTGGCTCCGGGGGAAGGTCCCTCAGCCGCAGCGCGTAAGCTATGCTTCATAGCAGGGGGCCAAGTATAGAGTCTTGCAGTCATGGTCAAGGTCATACCTTGCAACTGGATCGTCTGGTCATGTGGGCACGCGCCCTGCGGCCTTCAATTCTGTAGGGAACGAGCCCGAACGTAACGCCTTCGTCATCGCAGCTGTCACCGCTTCCGGATATTTTTCATCAGTAGCTTGGATGCAGAAACGGGAATGCTATCCGAGCCCGGCGACTTTCCCTGCTTGAGACGTTCCAATGCTTCGTATACTAGTAGTGCTACTGCCGGAGGTTGATATTCTTCAGTCCCTGGAACCCCCGGTAGGGGCCGCGGTCAAAACGAAAGTGCTGTGGGAATAGCGCTGAAACCGCTTACTTAGTTCTCTCGGGCGTTAGGTTTGCCCTCCACTTCAGGGCGGGGCACCCTCGTTCCATCTTGTGTAGGATAGCAATGTGCATAACTTGCAAGTTGGTTTAGCAATATACATTACCTTGCGTCCAGGAGCTCTTGGCTTTGAACCCAAGACCACCTTAGATTTGTTTTGCATTCATTTTAGCATAGAGAGGGCGAGTTCTGCCGTGGGTTATTATCAAAAATGTACTTCGTTCTGTCAATAGAGCAATCTCTACCGACTCAATGTGTTCTATTCTATATGTGCTACTGTGCAATTACTCTTTTACGTCTACTAGGTTAAGCAATATTATGATCATTATATTTTCCGTTAAGCGTTATTGAGTGTCTAAATAGCGGGCTACTAATGGATTAAGTTAACGTCCGTCCGTTCACTGATTGGTAGGAATGACGTGCCACTTCCGTAAGAGAGATATGGGTAGGATAGTTGGAATGATTTGCTCAATGCATTCGCTCTATTGTGCCATCCTGTATTCTTCATGGCGCATCTTTTTTAAATTAATCAAAGCTGTTTTAACCAATTACGGCCGAGCAGTGCATCATAGGTAACTAAGATAGCTCAGAGGGCCAGGGAAGGTATTTTCCGTTTTTTTTCTATATAGGACGTTTCACATTGTCTGTTTTAGGGCTAATGATGGCTCTTTAATGTAACTCTTTGGGCTTTGTCGGAAAATGTTGTTTTTATTTAGGCTTTGTAACAACTAATTATTGCAAGCATAGAATGACCAAGTACAGAACCCAAGTGTGCCATCTTTTTAAAGCGTTACGTATACACTCCTGACATGTTCCAACACAAGATAACAATTCTTATACACCGCATCGAATCTGCTATCGAGCAGACCAGCAGCCAGGAAATATTGCACACTAACTACCCCGAACACGGAGCCACTTGTTTGTTTTTCTTTTAATTACGGTCTATATCCTACATTCCATATAAATACCCCAATATTACGTTTTTTTCGTGATACGTAGTTGCTATTTTAATACGTGTGTTAATGTGAGCAGATGCGAGCAGCTCCACAATGACCAAAAGCTTCTGGCTGCGATTGGTACGGACGTGTTCCCGAGAACGGCACTGCTGCAGTTGCGGACACTTGAAGACACCGTATCGGAGTGCAAAGCTAGACTTCGGAGACTTCTGGACCAACGTGAGCGCCTGGAAAAGGTAAATACGTATAACGTATCAATACTGTATCTGGGGCTAGTTCATTTAATTGAAGTAAAGAGTACTGCTGCTGTGCAACGCAGTGTAGTCAACCTTTATAAACGTTTGCGCAGCTTTTGCTCCACTTGCCGACCTGCTTATGCGTTAAAATATCGAGGCCTGGGTTTTAGGTACAGCGGTTAGCACTGCCACTTTTTTTCTCATCAGAGCGAATGGTCTAAGGAGCCGCCTTTTGATGACCCCGAAGTCTTTGCGCGCAGATCGTCTCCATCACTATTCAATACACTCTTGAAGGCAAATGTTTTAGTTCAACATAGAGCTTAATTTAGTTCCTAGAGCTGTTATTTCGCATCCTTCAATTGTTAGGGGGTTTTCACAAAAGGACTCTTTATTGATTTTTTTCTATAGGTTTTTGAAGATCTTGTTAGATTCTCTCCTGTGTATTTTTAATCTCTCATCAAACAAGATCAAGTTTTTGAAATTGTTCACAGCATAAGTAACATTTTGGGTTTTTTTACACATTTGCACTTCTGTTAACGATAGGCACTTTTATGTATTTTTTTTTGTAATTTGCAGGATTTGAAGAGCACGAACTATGCCCATCGGCAGCGAACCCTCGTTCCTTTATTTATTCTCGACAGAGATTGCTATGAAGAAACCAAGAGAAGTATGATCTGACGTCGAGTTTCCCGTTTCCATGAAAACGATCTACAAAGCTCAAGCAGGTTATGTAAGATATAGTTGGTGGTGCGGGTATTTTGCACATATAAGCTTTACAAGAATAAAGTTTTTTTCACTAGCGCTTGAGTTCTGATTAGCCAGTCACTATCTAGTGCTGATAATGTACGCTGTGGAAATTGAAGTATTTTGTTCAATTCTTATGGCAAGCATTGTGTCATTATAAGGTAATTATGCTGAAGCCCATACGTTTTGGGGAAAGTTATAAACACTTTCTTTGCTGTCGCCCCTCATTCTGTTTTCATAACGATGTTTTTTTACAGAGTTTAGGCTTATATGTGTGAGCGATGTTTACAAGGCCTAGAATGTTTGACTGGATGTCAACTCAACAGAACTAAACGATTCCCGTTTGTTTCTATCAAATGCGTTGTTAAGTTCTAGAGCGTTGAACGAGAAGACGTCGATGAAGTTTGCCAAATTTTTGGGAAGTCGAGCAACGAGTCCGCTTAAAGTTTTACGTCAGGATCTACAGCCGTGTACCTAATCGCTTGAAATTACGCGTAAATATCTAGGAAGTCAACCATATGTATTTTGCATTTTCGAGTGGTTTTGCCACCAACGAAAGATCAGTTGCGACGATTTTTACTTGGAGATTCAGAGGATGTTTGCGAAGTGTGTTTTAAATTTTCTGAAAAAAAGACACCCGTCAGAAGTTGTGTCTGCAAAATCTTAAGGCAGTCGAAGACGTTTTGAAATCCTAAGCAAAGCAGGCCCAACGTTTTTGCAACTGTAAGGCAAATCTTCTTCGTCCATGTATGCCAAGCTCCATACCAGGGTGCTAACTACACCGAGGTTTTACGGAACTTGCTTGACGTTATCCGAACTCTAGAACCACCCTTGGATTTTTACACATCAACGCGCCAGCCCCTCGCCTTCACTCACTATTTTCGAACTCTCATGATCATCTTACACCTCTTTTTGGGTAATATAATCTGAGAGGGGTTTCTACAAGTAGTAAGTAATAATGGTGACTTGGGCTACTAATGCACTGTCCGAAACGAGGCGTTGCCATGGCAACCATGATCAACAGACGTACTACCGCGAATTTGAGGAGCGCCCATATAAGTCCAGTAACGAGAACTTGATGACGACAGGTCCATTTGCACGATATCGTGGCGCGGCCATCTTAGCTTATTATAAGCATCTAAAAAAGCGTTAAAATATATTTGGACAATATTGAGAGTTACAGGCATATCCTTTGTGCTATCTATTATTTTATTATATTTAGATAACTCGTGGTGTATCAACTCGAATACGAAATACTTACTTTTGACATCGATCAACATGTACTTATCCAGAGCCATGTCCAACTGGACACAATCAATTATGATAGACCCTGCTTGGTCGACCCACCAGAACAACTTCGAACACGTTTGTTGTATTTACTTTGTGTTTTAAAGCATTGCGTTAATCATCAAATGTTATTAGATTAGTAACGATGTTTCTAACTTGCCGAAATATCAGTTTGGTGTATCAAGCCTATCAAATGAATTCTCTAATAAATGGGCCTGATGAGTTAGCCAAAAACATCTAGACGGTGTTTGTGATTGTGGATGGTTTAAGGCAAACGATAAGCTAATTCTTGAAATGTGCCACACCGTTCACTGACTAACACCTGTCCAGCCTATGTTATTAAGGGCACATCAATTCCCTTAGTGGAAGTTAACATAACTTAGGCATGCAAGTCACGCCATCACTACTCTTTTCCAGTGATGACAATTAAATCATCACTGAGATTATACAATACATTATATAGATGTTACGTAGTTAGGAATCGAGTTTTGCGTGAACGCGTGTACGCGATCCTCATTGTGCTTATGTTCTTCTTCTGCGGCCCAGTATAAGCATCGTTTAAGATGAAGGATACCGGTAGAGTACGGAAGCGCTTTACACAAAGAGGAGCACTATATTTTAGTATACCGTACCAATACATTACATTTTCTAGGAGCTACGGAAGACATTTGCGCCACGCCGCCCTCAATGAAGTGATTTTAAGAGCGTTGCATTCCGCTAACGTACCCTGCTGAAAGGAGCCAGTCGGACTAGCAGCGGACTCAGCCTTACGTCCAGACGGAATGACCTTGGTCCCCTAGTGCTCCGGAAAGGCCCTTGTGTGGGACGCAACCGTGTGGGACCCGCTGGCGCCGTCTTACAGGAGCCAAGCTGCAAGATGAGCAGGCGCTGTTGCCAATTTAGCGGAGCAGCGGAAAAGTCTGAAGTACCGCGAGTTGGAGGCATCTTTCATAGTGCAGCCAGTTGCCGTAGAAACAATGGGAGTCATAGGTGTGATCAACAGACAGAGACAGGTTTCTGAAAGAAATTGGGAAAAGAGCGGCAAGTGAGAAAGATGAGAAAAGGGCAGGGGAATTTCTGCTACAATAAATATGAATTGAAGTGCAACGTGGAAATGCGGCTGCAGTGCTAGGTTCGCTGCCCTCAGGCAGTGGTCTACCGGGTCTGACCTGATTATGTTTCAACATTATACATGTTGTGTATAATGTATAAATTACATTTTCTTGTACCAAGCTCGAATATGATACTGTCCTAAGAGATATGGCGGCATTAAGAAGAAAGATGTACGAGCGTTGTAGTCGATATTAGGCCGGGTGCGTTAGTTAAGGTAGGAATGACCAATCATTGTCAGCGGGGGGGGGGGAGGGTGCGTTGTAATGACAGTAGGACGGTTGAGACGGCTATTTCAAAATACTTAAGGGCGCAAGAATGCACTTGGGCTGGCGTTGGCACCGGCTGTTCTATCAGAAAATGAGGGCTGGCCGTGCCTTAAAGTATATAAATGATATTTAATGTTCGAGCAGTCGCGAAGTCAGATCATCCGAGTTTATCAATCGGCATGCAGGGATGACATTGAACGATCAGGTTTATTGGTAGAATGCCTCGCAGGTTAAGGTAGTTATAGACGAAACGATCATTTGCAAACAATATTTGCCGGCGCCTTCAGGTTCAGTTCAGTAGAGGGACCCTGGGACTGATACTGATTGCTGGGAGCAGAGATGCGGATAACAAGATGGATAGAAGGGCTAAGACGCTATGATATAACTGTGAATCAGGATATAAGAAAAGCATGCAAACAAAGCGTTAGATATGATGTCGAGACTGCCCTTGGGCAAAGAATGAAACAAAAAAGATGACGGGAGAAAACGACGAGAGACTATGTAGAAAGATGTCGAAATAAATTATTGTTAAAGGATACAAGATAAACGGCTACAAGTGAAATGGCTACAAGGCTACCTGAAGATGTCGCGGGGTCAGTGTTATAATACACGAGCTCGCAGAAGTCGAGGGAAGTGCTGCGACAAACTCTTCGGCCAGCACACGAAACGACACATTAGGAAATCATACGCGCCACTCAATGGATCAAAGATACCTACCAATTATGAATGATGAACCAAGATATACAGATGGATACATGCAGAAGATTGTCAACATGTGAATGTGGGGCCTGTTGAGTGTCTTCGCCTGGTTTAGGTTCTACCCTCTCCAAGTGGCGCGTGGTCTAGCGGGCTAGTGAGTCATGGTAGACTTCAAACCGTGGTATCGCCGGTTCGTTCGCCGTTTTTGAGCAAAGCTTATTGAGAATAATGATAAATAATTATAAACCGCTGAGAGTCAGCGGCAATGTTGCCACATTGTCAGCGGTCATTGTACAGTGAAGGTACGCCTCATGGCTATTTCAAGCCCGTGGGGGCGGAAAATGATCTACAATTTAAAACAACATCTGTAAAAACACGAGGTTCCTATCACCCCAAATCTTGTTTTCGCGCCAAAGCTTGTGTGTGTGAGAAATCTTGTTTACTCGTTGAGTCGTTGCTCGCAGCGGCGGGAACCCAGAAAATGGTATTCCAGAGTGAAAAGTAAGAGGTTATGGATAATTTTGGTGCAGTATAAGACCGTAAGGTGGGAAACCGAGGAGCTATATCGATTTGAAGTGTAACAGGAATCTGTCCAACAGATCCGAGACATTGTTGGTTAAATTTTAATCGACCCTGGGTTACCCTAGAGGTGTGTCCCTAGAGTTGGCAGTCTTTGCAGCCAGTGGCTTCTCAAGAATGACCCTAACCTAGTGAGTGTTAGGGTCCGGGTCCCGTTCTCGGGCTAGGCACTCCCGAGCTACTATTTGAAATAGACAAAAGTGGCCCTGGTACCGAAAGGGGTCGACATACCACTAGTCGTCAATTTTTATGAGTCTATGGAAGACAGCATACCATATACAAATATATGGCGAACTAAAATCAAGACCGCGAGGCTTAGACCGATAAAACATGCAATGGATACGCTGGGGCAACACCACACAAGTAAACAATTGAACAAATACACCACAAGCCATGGAGTCAAGCAGGCTGAACTGCTACATGGCCGGGCACCTAAACGAATATGTACCTTGCGGAACTACGTGGTGTAAAGTAAGGATATTGGGATTGGCTCACGGCCAATATAACGGTCGTGTGGAGATGTGTTAACTGAGACAAATAAAGCATGTTAGCCCATGAATAGATCAAACGTCAGTTCCTTCAATGTGAGTGGTAATAATGGCGGCGACATTGGCAGCTAATTCACTGCTTCAAAGAATAAGGAGAGAGAAATTGATAGTAGCAAGCCTAAATGAATGATCAAATTTGGCTATGAATGGAGCCGTTTTCCGTTGTGGACCAGTCGAACTCGTGTTGTGTTTGCTGCTATACTCATCTGCTCGGGAAATTACAGTACGGGAAGGTTTTTGTCTATACAAAGTTATACATAAGTGTGTTGTATAAAGTAGTTTCTCAATAGCTAACACATAGAGCACGCAGGATCGGTTCTGCCTAAAATTCTTCCCCAGCAAGCCTTAAAATAATGGACACTGCTGGCACCTCCGAGGTGGGCATGCGCAGTGAGGTAGGTACGTTAAGAGTTTTAGCTGCGAGGCTTTATGTGAAATCTTTGTGCACGATCCGGAAGGGTGCTGCGCTTTCTGGTAATAGTCTTTTTTGGAGGGGGAAATGCATTTACGCATATCCAGCCGATATGGAATGCGGATTGAATGGGACTTGATATAGGTGGTTTTGGTGCCGCTTGTAATACCCATTACAAGCGGCTTCTTATGGTCCTGAGATAAGATTTTTATTCTCCTCCAACTGCTTTTGCCTGAGCTTGTAAATCGCGCTCCATGCGTTTCCTTTCATACATCATCTTCGTCGCATAGCTAATTTATAGCCATTTTCTTCGAATGCCAGCATCGACGGCATCATGTTGTGCAGCAAGTCGTCATGTGCACACAAAGTACATGGCTACCAACACTTGGTGCTTACTGTACGGCAGTGCGCTTGTTTATACAGAAGACTCTACCAAAGGCAGGTATATAGTTTAGACAGAGTGTGGCAACACCTATCTTAGGAAAATTTTAATTTTCTGGAGAGTTTACAGTGAAGCACAAAGCAAGTAATTTTCCTTTTAATTAGGAGGAGAAGTCGCTTCACGTATGTGTTGTCGGACTGTGCAGTTGGTGGAGATGCTTCGGCTTGCCTATGACAGACCAGTTCTTGGGAGAGTGCCAACGAAAGTCGTGAAAGCAGCGACGGAGGTAAGAACGCTCGACGACGAGGTCTCTTTGTATTGTGGGCAGGGATGGCCTGCGACGACCGGCACGTCTATACCAGGTAAATCATGCTTTGGTATTCCGTAGCCGGTCACGACTTGCATTGAATGGTATTACTTATTAAGAAGAACTCAGAGGAGAACGAGAGCGCAATGCTGACACCCTTATTTATCTTAAGGAGTCAAAGGGAAATCCAAGCGCCTATACATTAATGAGCTTGCAAAGTAGAGCAAAGAAATTCATGGAAGTAATTAGCGATGGTCGCTAGTAACGGAAAAGCTAGACACTACTTCACGCAGACAAGGTGGAAGGCTTCACATATCCTCCAAATTCTGGCGTGTCCAGTCTTTTTATCTGGGAGGTTTCGGGATTGCATGATGCACATGCGCCACTAGCAGCCTGCGTGAGTGGTAGTGTAGGACTCACATACCCACGGACTAAACCCGGATTCCTCCCCCCCCCCCCCAGGCTCGGTACTACTGTGGCATTACTTCGAAGTCGTGGGAGAGGCGTTTCTGCGGTTCTCCTCTACTCAGCTCTACCCTCTCTATATCCGGCATGTCTACCTGCGGTTGGATAGGGGGGTTACTGCCATTTTGTAAACCGTCCTGTGAGGGTGTGTCGAAACCGTGAGGGCCCGGCTGCTCCCCCTTCCTCCCCCTCCCTCGGTTCCTCATCTCGATCACTTCCCCAAGAGACCTCCTCAAGCCTTTCCCTCCTGGCCGTTTCCTTGGCTGTCTTGAGTGTCAAAACGGCGTCGAACAAGTTCGTCGCGTGTCTCCCTGCCTTCGCCGAAGTCATCATGTGGGGGACCCCTCCCTGATGGGCCGGCCTCTCACAGCGGCTGGTCCTGCGTCCCGCGCTTCCCTGAGTGCATCACACCGTAGAACAGTATGCTCCGCGGTTTCTGCCTCTCCAGAGTTACACAATACGCAAGTATCGCTGATGGCCTTCCCAATCCTTGACATGTAACTCTGGAACTGGCCGTGTCCGGTCAGTACCTGAGTCGTCCAGTAGAAAAGTTATCCGTGTCGGCGGTCGTACCACACCCTGAGGTCCGGAGGAGAGCCTTTCTTGCCGATTTACACAAATACACTTTTCAATACGTATTTGCATGTATTAAGCAAAGACTATTTCCCTTATTTTATAGGACAGTGTTCAGTTTAACAAACTTCCACCCCGGAATTCGTGGGGGTAGGGAATGCTGGCATACTTTCTGAGTCAGAAACGGTTGCATCCCATCCCAGCATGCGACCCATCTCGGAAGACGTAAGTGTCAATCCGTCCCGGCCTCACTTCATCATCCCTGCAGGGGCCAAAAAAGTCGAAAATGCAAGGAAAGCCAGCAGATCTTAAGGTTCGGCTAAATGTCTCGTTAAGTGCTGCGTGTCGGGCTCGACGACCTGAGTTCAAGGCACAAGAGAGGCCATGATGTGCCTGTGGCCCTACTAAAGGCCGCATCTACATTGATAGTGGAATACAAGAGCTGCTCCCAAGCGTAGCCCTGCACTAATTTGAACCGTGTCATCATCTAGTAGAGTGCCTAAGTGAGTATGATGGGGTGCCTGTAACGGGCACTGGTACCTTCTGCGGAAAGCACCCGTTGCCCGGCTTTGTGAGTCGTAGTGGGGGCTTACGAGGAAATGCGCAAATGCCTTTTTTTAGAGAGGGCTAGACCAGTCTATTCTCTCGGATAAAGCTAGAAAAGTAAGATTGTAAACCTCTTCACTTGTACTTTCCAGCAACCGCGTGGCCTTTTCCAACGTCTGGGACATAAAGGAGACAATGACAGGACCAGCGAACGCGAACAGCATCGTACTACTTGCGTACAACTCACTAATATATAGAAAATAGTGTGATGATTTATTAATCATTTACAATACGTTTGCACACTCGGCAGTGCTCGCCTTATTAAAAATGGTGGTAAAAAGGTGTCACGTGAGAATAAGAATTAGCTGTCCTTGTCCTTGCCTGATGGCAGCCCCCGCTCTTATGGACTCGGTGCGAGCGGTATATCCTCAAGGTCCCTTGCAACGTTAAGACGGTAAGAACCATAAGATTCCTCTTCGTGACGCCAAGCCCCAAGAGCGTACTCGCAGATTTGGAGTCCCATACACCACTCATAGAGATAGTAATGAATCCGAATCTGCGAGGCTTTTGCGGGTTAGGAAGCGCCGCTCTTAGAAACTCGACGTCATATTTGGTGATCTTGTCCTGCCGCGCTTTTGCCAGGTCCCTGTTCGGGCCGCAAACCTCGGCTTCTAAAAACCCAGACCTCGGTAGGTGTTGTTATTACGAGGTCGGGCTTTAGACCCGGTGCGCCCGGCCGACGGAATACTCGCTCACGAACCACCTCATGGCCCCCTCTCGCGGAGAAAACGCGCCGCGCGATCACAGACGTTGTCATGTCTCTTTATAGTTCGTTTGTGTGTTGTATCGCACAACTGAGCGACATGAGCTAACGTCTCAGGCGCATGACCCCGTGCCTACAACGTTTGTAGTAGCCCGGGCGTCCCCTGGTCAATCTGGCACGCGTTGGTAGTGCGTTGATCCTGAGCTTTAGTAGGTTTAAATACTCCTTACTAGATAGGTAGGGCATATCCTTAATCCAGGAATGTACAATAGGGCGTTTCTTGCGCTCTTTTAAAATGTGCCCTATCGAACGTGTTATGCAGTTGTTGAGACCAGTAATCGGTCTCTTGTGTAGCGGTCTCAATGGAGGTTCCCAAGCGCTCGCAAAGAAGTCTTGTTTCGCAAGGTCTTTTTTGAAGTGCTTGGTCGTTAGCATCCATGGGACCCCAGGGTGTGTGGAGTGTTGTAGTGCTGTCAGACGGGAGAGGCGGAGTCTCGGTATAAATGTTTGGAGGCAGGGGATGTCCAGACCGCCGTGTGCTGTGTGCATGGAGAAATAGGCGTTTGGCACCGAGTTTTCGAGCTTAAGCCATTTCGACTCAACAACCTTTCTGATCTCTTTGTCTAAGTCGCGAAGAAGTGCGTGCGATGGTCTGGGACCGGAGAACAGTTTATATAGATGGCGGGGAATGAGAAAGTCTGAGTCTTTGGTGGGGTTTAAGGGGAGCTATCGTGAGTCTGTTGAGTAAATTAAGGAGTATATCCTTGGTGGAGTCAACTCTGCCATTGCTGTCAAAGTCGGCTCCAGACATCTCCATCGATCGCTCATATTTTTAGCTGGCAATGGCCGCTCTCCAACGTTAAGTCTGGTACGGTATTAATAAAACCTTTACCCTCATTCCTATTAAATAGGTGGGAGATAGTAAGCTTTATTAGTATTAACTTCAAGGCCTCGGGATTTCAAAAGGGGGTCCGCAATATTAAGGAGCCGTTGGAGAGTGGATTCTGTGGAGGCTAGGAGGATGAGATCATCCGCAAAGGCTAAGCCCATAAGGCTGAAGTCATCAGTAAGTTGCTACTCGATACTAGTTTTGTCTAATTTTGAAATAATGTCGTCAAGAACTAGACTAAATAAAAGGGGGGGGGGCAGAGGATCTCCCTGCCTAATACCCCTAGTTGGCCGAAATGCGCGTCATTCTTGTCCAAATTCTATGAGAGTTTTAGATGAGAGGTACACGCGTTCGATATATATGTGAGTTGTACGCAAGTGTTAGGCGATAACGAAGCAGTCGACGGTGATATGAGGTGAACTCGAAAGGGTGTCACGGCGAATCATCGATAAACACTAGAAGGGATTCGATAGACTCTAGCTGGTGTGACATCTTTCAGAGCCATGTATAGTAAGAAGGGCTGTCCTAGGCGCGTGCCGGTCGGTACCGGGCGCCGCCCACCTGATAGGCAGAAGCCGCTGATCGATCCAATGATGGAAAAAGGCTTCACTGTCCGACCGCTTACGGCATATCGAAAGCAATTAGAGGGCCAGATCGATACGAATATTTCCATCGAGGATCGTCGAAGAGAGTTCAACCAGCGACGAACCGAAGGAAAACTTGCTAAAAAATGTAAGTTGAAACGTAGCATTTTCTTACTAGAGACGTGCAGTTATCTGTTTACAATCGGTTGCTAGATATCCATAATATTACAAAGAACCAAAAGCACTGTATTACCCTTAATTCAATGTTACGGTCACATTTGGTTTTATTAGCCGATATAAAGATCCCTTAAATGTAAAAATCGTATATTAGAATTCAGTCATGAGTTCAGGATAATTACCACCTAATTGGCACCTAGTCGGCAGATGTGTACATACCTGAAACAGCAAATACACTTTGCAATACGTATCTGCATGTATTGATATGATATGATATGACGTTTATTGACACTTAATTGTAGTTTTTCATTTTTGGTACAACTTCATATAGCTACAGGCTAGTGCGAAGCATATGTACAAGTTACAGTAAGATTTTATACATTATCACCGTAGTATCTCGTATTATTGCAATTATTTATCTATGGATTGTGTACATGTTTACATAGTTATGGTTTAATCAGACGCAAGTAAGGTTAGATAGTTTGTTCTCTCGCCGTGTTTTTGAATTGACTAAGCGATATAAGTGTCCTAATGTCACTAGGCAACTTATTCCACAAGGTAGCACCTAAATTACAGAGTGCAAACCTTGATTGTGTACTTGTGGCCGAAGAGACAATGAGCAAGTGAGATTAAGCAAAGACTGTTTCCCTCATTTTTAGTAACACAGGTAGAAGATACAAACATTAGATTGAAATTGTTCTACTGTATAGCCTCTGATGCGCGCTTTCAGCTGATAATTTTAAATTGGTGCGATACTTAAATCTACCATTAATGAGTGGATAACCAGAACATGGTACATGGTTAATGTTCTAGGATTTGCAAATTTGGAAGGTCGACCTATGCCCGCCGATTGTAATGAATAGACCTGTTTGCCGTTGGTCTCTGTTCGACAGTCCAAAAAACCGACGACATTATTGCCGATTTATTCGTATTTTGACTACTTACAAAATTGGCAAAATTATCTTCGTGAAGAACATATGGGTTTGTTGTATATCAATGCCGCTTTATTCAATCTAGGATTCAGAACCGATTTAACGTGTGTGGACCCAGTAGACAATTTATTTTGGTTACAATTCAAATCTCATAAATATCGAAAGCTGTGTTGTGTTATCTGCTGAAACATTTTCATTGCGAATCATTTCTAGCGTGGACGGTCACAAGCGTAAACCTCGTGAGAGCGGACAGAAAAATCCCCAATAAAGGACCCACAGTCGGTATGTTGATCTTATAGATAGATAGGTTTTATTATTCTAATGGGTGGTTTTTATTTGTACAGAGGTTCACAGCTCTCAAAGCCATCAAAGGCTAGTATGGAGGAGGTAATGTTATGGAAAGGTTTGTTACTCACAAAGTCGTGGATTGCTCCACCTGTGACATACTTCTTTACGGAGCTGCTGGTTAGGTGGTTGGCACAGTTTAGTGAGCCGAACATCTGGTAGGCTCTGTTTTAGTGCTTACTGACGCATGAGAACGGGACTTGTTTGTATCCGGCTCTTTTACGCATATCACAGTAACTGCTACAAAGTTGAGTGATTGAACCGTGTGATCGTTACTTTATGCTATATTGATACGCTCACGTCAGTGTTTACAATCGTAATGTTGTAATGATGATAAAGAATCTCACCTAAACAAAACGTTTCGAACCTTAGGACCACTTCTGA
Organism: Dermanyssus gallinae; assembly: GCA_003439945.1. Lineage (NCBI taxonomy): Eukaryota > Metazoa > Arthropoda > Arachnida > Mesostigmata > Dermanyssidae > Dermanyssus > Dermanyssus gallinae. The sequence continues at coordinate 1,031 of QVRM01003697.1, read as the reverse complement.
TGATCGATCTACGAAGAGTTTTCGCGCATTTTATTGTTGTCCTGATTTCCCATATATACAGCCACCGCATGAGGGCCATTATGCATTCAGTCTTACCCATATATGTAGTGAATTATCATAATAAACATCGTTAAGCTCGACAGCGTGAGTAGAGATCACTTGCTTAGATCAGCCGTGGCCGAGTCTCCTCATATCTACCACCACGTCGAGCCCGCGCGCGACATCTTCCCGCGCTTGCTGCTACTGCTATAAAACGACGTCATTTGGTGGCGGTCGAGCGTTGACTGGCACGCTGGCACGCCCACATTGCTCTACCTTTGCATCATCTGAATAGTCATCGATACGTAGTGCACTAAACGGTATCTAAAACGACGAGGACTGAAAGATGACCCGTCCATGGTGGCAGAGGAATTACGTAAAGTGAGGAACTTGAACCCTTGAGCCGCGTGGCCCCTCAACCTTCAGAGGTGCGACGTACTATTAGTACCAGAGGGTTCCAGCCGACGTACTTCTGTAGGGCAGTTCGACGGTATATCATCGCGGCTGAACGAGCACGGATCTCGGACGGCATTGCGGATGTTACCACAGTCGGGAATGCAGCAAGCGCTATTTTACTTACCTCATTGTGAGTTAGTGCGCCTCACTTGTGCTTGATGCGACGCAAACTTCGCGTACGAAGCCAAGCTTGTAGACACGCCTGCGACTACTCTGCGCATCTCGAGCTGCACTTGGACGATGCTAAACAAGCTTTGACGCTGGTTCAACTCGCAGTTAGGTTTTGCAGATGCCAGCCGGCCTAAGATTCGAGGGCCCCTGATTCACCATGTGTGGTGTGTGTTACGGAGAGCACGATTTACTAGGCCACTACGGCCTCGCAGTGCATGTATACAGAGCGCTGCGAGGCCGTAGCGAGGCTAAGCTGCGACCACAACAAGACCCTTCCATGCCTCCGAGAGCTGTGCGAGGGTTACAACAGGAGGTCAGACGGAGCGACCCTTACTTATGCAAGAAGGACAAAGTGCTTGTGTTTG
>QVRM01003696.1:0-39875 GCA_003439945.1 Dermanyssus gallinae | reverse complement strand
TTAACATTGCACGGCACCTAGAGCAGCCATAAAGATCCGTTCTATCCGATTCCCTGGAAACGTAGAAAACTTGCTTTAAGGCGCTCCCCAATTAACCAAAGGCAAGCTGGCTACTGTTATGCCGTATATCCAACTCCGGAGCGGCTGACGACGTAGGACACTGTTACGGGCGCTGTACCCTGGTCAGCACAGAGCGAGGGTTACTCACTCGAAACCTAAGGATGGGATTTTTCCTGACATGCCATGAGCTTCTTAGGAAGCTACGATTCGCAGAAATAACCACCGCACAAAATTAAGCTCTATAAGTCGAACAGCCAAGTTAATGCTGTCAGTGAAGTAGATTCAGAAGGACAGTACTGCAGGAATTCCCGACAAGGGAAAAGAAGTGACTGGATTTTTGGGTTTGTGAGTTATACACTATTGGCTTTTTTAAGTTTTACGAAGACCAGAGCCCCAAAGGCAGAAAGCAGAGTTTATCGAAGGTCCCCTTTTGCAGTTGCTCAATGAAGTGTACGTTTACTTTTCGGGTAGGGTCTCGCTGCTGGAAGTAGTAAAGTTGGCGTTGAATGAAAAACTCTGCATTGTGTTGTATCGTAGTATGGTACATCCTACGGTTATTCTCACTATTGCGAAGAGAACGGTGAAGTCTAGCTGTGGGCGTATTCTTGGAGCAGAAACTAAAGCAGCATTATGATTTAATGTCAAACGGTTGTGCGGTAAATGTAAACAAAGCGTCGTAGAACTACTGGTGGTTGTCGCGCAATGCAACGAAGCCCATGTAGATGTGATTAGCGTGTGATGAAACCAGCCCCCCACCTAATTCTGCCGTTTTGTCAAAATTTAAACAATTAGTGGAGAATAAAACGGCATTTTGAGACGGTTTCAAGAACAGAATCTAACCTAACGAACTTGAGACAGAAAATCTCCTGTGCGTTAGAAAAAATGGTTTTGTCTAAAAACAGAACAGCATAAAACAGCTACAACCTTAAATCTAGCTCAGAGACTTGCAATTAACATGATAGGGTGAGGATATTATGCTCTTAGAATCACTCCGTACGCATGCGCTTATTTAACGAGTCAAGCACGCTCTCAATTATAAAGCTTTTGGTATAGGTTTTATATAGGTATATCTTATGTAATTTTAGATTGGTATTTGATGCTATGGGTTAGCTTCTCATATGGGTATTTGATACTATAGGTAAGATAACTAAAGTCTAGTTGCTGTGATTTCAGAGTCGTCAAGAGATCTAATCGTGGTCGCCATGAGCAGAGCATCGCCGTGCGAAATAGAGGATTTTCATATAATACGTCGTATTATATTTGTCATACAATACATCGTATTATGTTATACAATCTACAGAAACAGTTATCTTTTTTTTGTGCAAGGCAAAACATTTTTTTTATATTTGCAGACAGAAAATTGAAATATTTTGCGAGTTATAGAGAACAGAATTGATACAACAACGATTTATTGTGACTGGTTATAAAGAGTTTCTTCACTTTTATAGCGCAGTTAATTACACAAACTGAACATAAGTGCATCCGTCGATTGGCACATACATATCCGTATAGCCACTCTGGTGTAACTCGAAGAGTAACCAGGCCATTGTGTCGTCTTTGCAAGACGACGTAGAATGTCCGTCGTCGATAACATCTCAGTACAATAAAAGTCCGTAAACTTCACCTGCTAGCCATGGTTTGCTCTGGTTTTAGCAGTAGAAACCGTTCGACTTTGTGGCGCAGCAGCAGCACAACGCGATCCATTATTAGCCGGGCTAGAAAGGATATCTAGTTAAATCGTGCATAGAACGACGTCTGTAAGGAGTGCAGTAGGCAGTAAACTGTGCTGGTCGGTATATATATATAATAATTATATATATTTTTATATATATATATATATACGTTTGTCGCAAGGTTGTCTCGACGGTGATCGCTGTCTTGCAAGTGATTGACTGCCATTGTCAGCCAAGTCTAGGCTAGGAAACTCTTGACATTGAAACAAAAACCAAGTATCAAGCGCCCTCCGGTACTACAGTTGATGCGCCTTTTAGAGCTGCTCTTCCTCCTTTTGCTCTGAACAGAAACAGCGTGCCAAATCCGTACGCGACAACCTGGCCAATACCGAAAAGTGCCGCCACAATATACCGAGTGCGTCCCCGTATTATCTTTGAACTGATTACGCAGAACTCCATGATTGTAGCCATTAGCCAAGACAGGGTCACGATGGCAGTGTAGATGAGTTCGGCGCACAGCGGTTCCATGCCGGGAATGGTAAACTGGAATAGGTGCGCAAATATGATTATCGCGGTGCACAAGAAAGAGACAACGGCAACAAACACGTAGAACGAAGCGAAGCCTGTCCATGGCGGCGAGCCGAAGATCATGCAAAACAGGCCCAAAAGCACCTGCACAAATAGGATCCATCCTACAGGCCTCGCAAAGTAGCTGCAGTTAATATCCGGCATTGTTAGTTAGCGACTATGAACGCTCACTTCGTTGTGTCTCGCTCAGAAGTAGGCTCAGATGTAGAAATATGTAGACGTCCACTATTTGGACACTATGAACAACCAGACACACTGTCCTAACCGATTTTGTCACAGCACTTGATATTGTGCAGGATATGTGCAGGTGAGTGTTGTTGTGTAAAGGTGTTAAAGTGCACTGGGGGCCGATATGTTCGGCAGTATAAATGCAAAAGTACCTGGCGACGACGCGTTATACCTCAATAAAGCATATTGTAGCCTAAGTCTAGCATGGAAACTTTTAATACCACAAACGCAAAGGAACTTACAAGTGCCTAAAATACATGTGGCTGTAACTGCAAGCCCAAAAAAGAATACAACTTGTTGCAACACAATACATACGTTTTTAGTGCTTCAAAGCTAAAACTTTTGGGTGTATTGCTTTTACAAGATTTGTAAGAATCAGGCAAGCACATTTTTGTTTTATTTTATAGAAAACTTACTAAAAAATGCGGCTTGCGCACATCCGGACACTGCGGTAGGCAAAAGCCCCCTGCAAGTGTAGGACACCAACCACTTAAAATCAGTTGCATCTCCGTCCCACGGTCTGACTGAAAACTGCTTGCGTCTAGCATCAAATAGAGAGGGGCGAGTCTACTACTCTTGGCGTATGTGCTCCCTGGGAGAAACGCACAGGCGCGAGCGAATTAGGAGGGTGGCCCTTGTTTTTTTCCTTAGTAAATTTCCAAAAGACTGCGATGCATCGTTTCAGTAAACATGTTTATTCTGTCATTTTGTTGGTGATGTCACATGGGTAAAGGCTGTCATGTGCCTTAACGCTCCAGTTAGTGTAGGCGCTGTTACAGGTGTTCTCGAGTCCATCGCTGCAGTGGACCGCACGTTGGAAGTTTGAAAGCTTTCCCGATCCTAAACAGGTTCGACTGAAAGATGCCGTGACCTATGAGAACCTGGGCTGGGCCGTGGCCCATAGGTATTAGGCTTGAAGTGTTCGAAGTCACTGGCTGTCTTTCTGTCTGGGTAATCAAAACAACGAGCGCTCACCTATTTCTATTCGACAAACAAATACTTCGGTGGAACAACCTTTGCTAACTTTACGAAAAAACACGCGTATATGTCAGTCGCGCAGCACGATATAGAACAACACCGGGGTCCTTGACCTATCGTCCTTTTGCGATATTTGTGTTGGCCAAGAAGCACAGACGTGTGCCGACATCCTTTTGAAAGGATGCCAGGCGCCGCGCAAGAAATCACCAGACAACCGTTATAATGCTGATGACGCCGAGGAGACGTCGGACGGAGGCGACGGATGATGGGGCTGTGATTGGCACCGTGGTCGTTGTAGTGCAGTTGGGCCACCTACCTGGTCGGTGTGAGGTCGTGTGGCCTCACTGACGCCCCCTTTTTCCTCTGGACGGACACGGCACGGCCAGCCACCAGTCTGCCTACGTTACGCTTGAAGGGCCATCGTGAGGGCGTGAGAGTCTGGAAGATCGGTTGGTCGAATATGAATAAAGACTTATTGAGGTCGCCGGTGCGTCCTATAGAATAGAGCGGATGTTGCAGGGGTCGGCCGTTGTTGGACACTAACTCGGTTGATCACGGTCACGTTGAATGACGAACACTTTAGTTGGAGTAGGGCTAGTCCTGTCTCGGCGTACTGCCGCCATTCAATGTTAAGCCTGACGGGATGAGAAGGATATCAGATTTAGTGGGGTTGCAAAGTCCCACACTAGTTACTGCCAGCTGCCAGTGACGCAAGTGATACGTCACGAAATTCCAAGACCTTTCAAAATGAGGGGGCCGGTCATTAATTAGATCGATGTGTTTCGATCGGAAGCGGTCGAATGAGGTTCGCTGGTTCTGTGGGTCGTTTGGTCACGTTGGGTCACGACGGAAACCCTCGCTGATGAATCATACAGTCTTTGCTCAATGTCACTGGTTATCAATATATGCATACATATACAAACAAAGTACCCCCGTGTCTGGCGTATTTGTCATAAATGTTGACTTTCCGGATGACAAAAAAATGCATCACTCATCACATTGTACGTTAGGCATATTTCGTTTTTTTGTGGAGGAGGTATTAAATATAGTTACGCACTATCGCTGCGAGTATCTCTCTCAAGCAGTGCGGAACTCGACCCCAACGGTTGGATGTCGACGTTAGGCATATTTGCCCTCATTGAAGCAAGCCATAAGTTAGGCATATTTGCACTCATAGAAGCAGGACATATAAAAATGACTGCAAAGTTCGAAAGACAATTAAATCATCCTCAATAAAAAGTTTTTAGCGTAGATGAAATTACAAAACTACAAATTATGCAATTAGAACCTGCATGTGTTTGTGTTTTTTTTACAGAATATTTGTACAAACAAATAGCTATATCACAAAATGAAAACAATTGCGTTCTAATGCAAATGAACGGTTAAGTTGCTGGTTTGTAAATTGTAAAATGAATTTATTCTAGTAGTGCGTATTACCGCCATGCGACTTGGAATCGATCCGGTTAATTCGTTAATTAATCGCTGTGGGAAATTATCCCACTTCGTGCGCGTAGCCTTCGTAAGCTTCAGAAGTAGCGAAGTATTGCTAACGCTAGAGTTCTGGCTCTAACCGTTCGTTTCAGCTGATCGCGCTCATGTTCATTCAGGTAGGGGTACATGGTGCTCACTCTAATGAGCTGAAATTTGGTGCGCGGCCTAGCATCGCCGTGCGTAGAATCACTCAAACATTAAACAGAAAAGTCACCAACAACCCTTACATACCGCACCACTACGGTGTTCGAATTTCGTCAGCCTATAACTGGGCAGGTAAACCTGTAATTCCCTGAAAACCGCGGACTAGAGAGATTTCAAGCTCTGCCTTATCCTGCCTAAGAGTATGTAGGCAGGCGATAACTTGTATTTGAGTACACGCTCCGCAATGCAAGGTTGCGCAAACCGCGCTATCCTCGTCGCTGGCACGTTATTTCCCGTCTGTTGTTACTGTAGGGAGACACTCGATTGCCTCATCCAAGAATGGAACAGCCAGTCATTCGTCAACTGTGGCAATTTTCGTGACCTCGAACAAAAGCCGGCATCGCACCTGTGGGTGGACTGTGGTCAGCTGAATCTCACTGAATTTAGATTTGGCTTCAGTGTCTGCATTAATGTGCGACACGACGTTTGCTTTTTTCGTTTCGTTTTCTCTAGAACAAGGCGAACTCTGTATTAGTTAGCATCGCGCATAGGATATGCATCGCTCGATAAAGTATACTATTGGCTACCGTGCGGCGAGCCCCGTTTATTGAGGTAGATTACTTAATGGCAACGGCGCTGTTGCCGGTGATGTATTATAGTTACACAATCTAGCGAAACTAGCGATGGTACAAACGCAGTGTACATAGTCAATAGTGGTTCTAATTGTCGTATGACGAACCAACTGCTGATAGTCGCAGTTCGTAGTTTCGCAGTCGTTTGAACAGTACTGATGGAACAAAATACATACACCGCATGTATTGCAACGCCGATAAAATAATCTTAATATTCATTAAATTGTTGTGCTTAAACGCACAACGGCCTATTAATAAAAAAAAAGCCAAATTCAGCGTAAACCTTAGCTGTGAATTCCAAAAAAGAGCTCTCTGGGCAGATGTTACCGGTGGTCAAACCTAACCTCACGCACTAACACAAAAAAAAAGCTTGACGCTTAAGGGAGATGTGTTTCATTAAGATGCTAGTGAAATCGAACAGGTACCGTTCAGAAAACATCGACTTGTGCAGGTCGGATGGCTTTCAAATTCCGAAAGTAGCCAATTGTTAAATTTTGATTTGAAAACCACGCATTCAAAAGGAGTGTTATGCGTTTGTCTTCCTTCGCTGTCCAATTTCCCCTTCGCTATCGAACGTTATTTTAAATCTTGAATAAGCGGCAAGTGAGCCATTGCAGTTTTCATACTAGATTCTGGATTCTAGATAGGGTGCAGGATTATGGTTTCCGTGTAGCCCTGCTGACATACCTGGATAACTAGCAAGTGCTGATTCCGGCAAGCAGAATTATCATTTTGTGCGGTACACCTCTTTCCCGTTATCATTGAGGAAGTGTGCAGCAGCAGCAGTTACAGGCGCGCTGCGACTGACTTCATGAGCTTGCCAGGCTATAGATGAGTCCATACTGTGGAACCATCTGGTTAAAGACTTTTGCCTCTCCGGTCTGCCTAGTATCGAACGGCGTTGCCGCGATTCCGCAGTTATGCAACGTAGTAAAGCATGTAATTGCGTTCTACTGCAAAAAAAAAAACAGTAGAGTAGTAAAAAACAGACTTTTAAGAAAGTCAACAATTGGATCCGTCCTGAAAGTCACAGGGAGCTCATCGTCACAACGCTGGATGCTAGATCGTGCAGGATTGCGGCGGAGTAGTTTACTTTCAATCAGTTACAGACCAATCGGCGGGTAAAATCAGAGATTGTGCTCATTCAGGCAAATTTATGCACCATACAACTTTGCAGTTCTACCACATAGCAATGCAAAGGCTACTTGTATACACTGTTGAAATACAACGCAGGGTGTGTACGATTGGTGGTACAAATAAATAAAAACATGTTCGTTTTATTGTAGCAACAAGTTGAGTTGCTTCATTTGTGAAGCCACGCAGCCAATGGCACGATTCGAACATGGGGAGGCATATTACGTCACTGGCGTGGCATCCACTCTCTTCGGATCTTACACGACGTGAATTCTTCTACTATTTCCGTCCAGTTCGCCTGCGAGTTGGGACTGAGTTTGTTTTATTTCTAAGTAGGCAGTAATGCATCTGAATCAATGTTGAGTTCGGTGGGCTTTTGCACAAACAAAATTTGCGGCATATTCTATTGTTGTTTGTTATGCAAGGAACGGTGCAGTAGTAGGAACCCCAGGATAAATGCGCCAGTCGATCCTTTTCTCGTCCGTCATCTTCTGCGTACCTTCTATTCTATGCGAGACTACGTTTCTACGCTCTCTCTCGCACACACACACACATAATTTATATACAATCGACTAACAAAACTGATGAACGATAGTGATGAGCATCTGCAGTAGCGTGCATGTGTGAGCTAAAAAAAAAAAGACGTCTTGACGCCTAATACATGTATTAGGCGGCGCTTGGTCCAGACAGTGCTACGTTTGGTAGACCTGTTCCTCTCTTTTTGTACAGAAAGTACGCACCAAATCCGTAGGCCACAGTTTGGCCTATACCAAAGACTGCCGCAATCAAATACTGGTCTGTACGGACCCTGCCTATGCAGAACTCCAAGGCGGTCACTAGAAGCCAACAGATGGCCGAAATGACGGTGTAGATTAGTTCGGCGGTCAACGCATCTACGCCGGAAACGTGGAATGAAAACGCATGCGCGAACACGATAAGCAGCGTGCACACAAATGTTATAATGGCAACACATAGGTAGAGCTTAGCAAAGCTCGGCCATGCCGGCGAGCCGAAAATCAAACAAATCAGACCCAACGCCAGCTGAACAAGCTTGATCCATCCAACTGGTGTCTGAAATGGTGGCAGCTAGCGTCCGCCATTGCGTATTGACACGACTATGAAATGTCACATCGTTGTGACTTACTATTAAATAGCCTTGGTTTATATATATAAATATATAAAGACATGACGACGTCTGTGATCGCGTGGCGCGTCTTCTCCGCGAGAGGGGTCATGAGGTGGTTCGTGAGCGAGTATTCCGTCGACCGGGCGCACCGGGTCTAAAGCCCGACCTCGTCATAACAACACCAACCGAGGTCTGGGTTTTAGATGCCGAGGTTTGCGGCCCGAACAGGAACCTCGCGAAAGCGCGGCAGGGCAAGACCACCAAATATAACGTCGAGTTCCTAAGAGCGGCACTCCCCGATTCGCAAAAACCTCGCAGATTCGGTTCCATCACTATCTCTATGAGTGGTGCATGGGACTCTGAATCTACTACCATTAAGCAAGGACACGGACAGCTGATTCTTAACCTCACGTGACACCTTTTTACTACAATTTTTATTAAGGCGAGCACTGCCGAGTGTTGCAAACGTATTGCAAATTGATTAATAAATCATCACAATATTTTCTATATGTATATATATATATATATATATATATATATATATATATATATATATATGTATATATAAATATGTATGTGTATATATATATATATATATAAATATATATGGTATGTATATATATATATATATATATATATATATATATACATACATAGATATTTATATATATATATATATATATATAAATATATATGTATGTATATATATATATATATATATATATATATATATATATATATATATATATAGTTTTCTAATATTATTTAAAAAACGACATAGGGAATTGTAGAGCTCGTTACAGTCAATTTATTTTCCAATGAAACATGGTCTCTGAGAAGTCTTTGTTTTGGAGTGGGCGTGATGATATTTTAATCGGTGGCACTGGTGTTGTTGCCCGACATAAAAGCACAAAATGTTCAATTGCAAGACAACCAGTCCTCCTATGCGGAAACTAAGCACATCGTCGTGTTCGTAATAATTCTGCTAGTTTTGAAATACATATTCCGGCGGCTAAAACATGCGATCAGGTCGTTTACAACAGAATTCGCCAAAAAACTTATTTTATTCGCGGTCACGTCCAGTACACCCCACGATCCTACATTGCGCTGAAAACAACATTTTTGAGCGCGATCATTTTGGTACCAAACCAATGGCAATGCGAGTCGTGGTTACGGGGTAAGTAACATTCTTTTGCGGGCATGTCGAGATTGAGTTATTTGATGAAGTAGGTCATTTTGCATGCACTGGTCGAAGAGGTGGTAAATATATATATATATATATATATATATATATATATATATATGTGTGAATGGCTCAAGCGCCACAGTAAGTAAAAACAAATAAAATTGGGAATATACGTTGCAAAACCGACACAACTATCACACCGCCAGTACGTTGCCCTCCTCGCTCGATTATTCAAACATACGGAACTCGCCACCTGATTTCTTTTGATGACGACCACGGCGGTCATCGGCCACCGTTTGTTCAGTGCATTATAGTTCGTGTAATGTCGTGTAATCTCTGGCTCCTTCGGTCAAATGACTTGGTGTCATTCGAAATGATCAAATTGACGTCAAGTCCAAAATTGGAAAGCCCTCAAGCTTGTTGAACCAGTTGAGCTGACGATTCGGAGTGTTTATTTGACGCGCTGCTTGCCACCGATTCAAATTTAGCTGCCGACCTCGGTCTCATAGAATCTGATTATGATAAGTCTTTTAACTTTAACGTTCTCCTGACGTTTCCGTATCGTTAACGGCCAAGGATCGACATGAGCACAAGAAAATCGATTTTCGACTCTGCGTTCTAACGCCTTTGACTTGGTCTTAGTTCCTTGGTGGCTCTGATAGTGTAAACAATATGGCACAACATTTTGTGTTCGGCTAGAATTAATCAGAAAAAATTAAACATGTTGTTTTAATATGCGTACGTTTAGTAAATGTAGTCCTCGGGCAACTACCCCAAAGAAGAAAAGAATCGTTTTTACTTGACAAGGCCCCGTGAGGCACTCCAGGGCAGCTAAGATATGGACGCTACTATTCCCCCCCCCTCAATTGTTTGAAGTATTGCTTGCGCAGTTCCCAGTTGAGTGTGGGGATGGGGACATGACTGGTTTTTAGTGGGTTGGAGCCCCACACTACCGGCCCACATTTGCAGTGAGCTTTCCTGCCGTGGTGTCCGTGTGTTCAAACCGCATTTCCCAGTTAGTCCCTCCAAAAAAAAGTCTTCGGGCAACTGCGTTGCACCTTCCTTTTGCGGAGACGTCATTTATAATATACTCTCTGGCTTGTAAACGAAGTTTGATAACGGAGTTCACCCAATTTTTTTTGAATTGTTTGAACGCAAGTTCACCCATATCCAAATTCACCCCCTTCTATATATCTGCTCTAATATTATATATAAATATATATTATATATATTATATAGATTATATACATATATTGATATATATAATATAGTATATAATATATAGTATAGATTATATATACATTATATATATATATATATATATATATATATATATATATATGATATATATATATATACATACTATATATATATTATATATACATATCTATATATATATATATATATATATATATATATTTTAGACAAAGCATAATCACGTCGATAATAAGACAAGACTGGCGGCGCCCAGCAGTGCGCTGTGTTTTAAATGTAACACCGTCATAAAGAGCTCGTGTGAGTGGACCCAGTGCCCTACCTGTATTGGGGTGTAGCCCATGTGAAGTGCTCATTGATGCGCACCGATATAGGGCGCATTGATGATCACTCACAACGACACCAGCGACGATGCCAGCGTCTCTTCTTATCTAGTTATAGCACTAGTAGAAGCTGTTGGAGTGCTACAATGCCCATTGCTGCTCACACACCTAAATTGCTGCTCAACGTACCTCTCTTTTTGAAAACGTCTCACCTCCTGATCGGCCGGCTTGCGTTAAATCCGCCAGAGCATCATCGTTGCGCTTTTGCCCCTTTCAAAGTAACGGAGTCTCAAACCCAGCAAGATGGCTTAGTGGCAAAAACATAGCTAGCCTTTGGAAGCTTGTGGGTCGAAATCTAAGATTACACACTTGTAAATTATTGTCCATGGCTACCAATTTAGAAAATGCTAACGCTGAAACGCATATTACTATGCAAAAAAATATATACTTATAATTTTTTTCCATTAATTATTTGTTCATAAAACCGAGCAAGATTGCTAAGTGGCAAAGCCTCTGCCTTGCATTCGGGAGGACTGGGTTCGAGACCCAGACCGGCCACTCTTAAATTGGTTTGCATGGTGTCCAATTTAGACAAGGTAAATTCCGGAGTGGATTCAAATTAGCCATGACATAAAAAAAACGTACACGGAAAATCTAAAAAAAAAAAGAGTTTAAAAAATGCATGACCCATACATGGCGACCGGAGGAGACATATAGGGTTCGGGTTTCGGGTTTCGGGCTGAAGTGTCAGCCCGAAAATAGCAGAAACGTAGACTTGTTCAGTGCATAATACCTATTTACTAGAATTACTAGAATTTATGTATATCATGCACTGGCCCATACGCATGGAATATTGGGTAGGTGATTTCAACGCTAGGCTGGATAGGGAAAAATTAAGGAAAGGAAAAGCATTTTTAGAAATAATTAAAATCAGTTATTGACATTTTTTGTCCAAGAAGCTGCATAGCAAAACGTTAGCCGCGAAGCGGGTGCCGGCACAACCGCTCAAAATGTTGTTCAATATACAGGCAGTCATATAGGTGTCGAAGCCACTGCGAAGGTTGGACAGTCAAATTCTCAACACTATTAACTAGGCATTTGCCGCAAAAGATGAAGCTAAAATGGGCGAGTGAGCTAAACTGTAACTGTATGCAGACGATATTACTATTTTTGGCGAAAGACGTTTTAGAGTAAAAACAGGTCTTAAATTGCTTTCTTAATTTCGTGGATGGCAAAAGGGCCAGGCGTCAATCGGGATAAAACAGGTCGTTATGCAATTTAGCAGAGGAGGCCGGCTAACTAAGCGCGACGCAGTTCAGGCGAAAGGGAGAAAAGTGAGGTTTTAACAGTTTCGCATAGCCGGGGCTTACCGTCTCGTCATCCGGAATTAGTCGGCGGAATCACGTACAGGAGATTTTCAGAAAAAGCTAACATAGTAGCAGCGGCAATAAAGAACCCTCAGTCGCTATTTTTCACGTAGCCGTTACGTTATATAACCTCAGAGTAACACTAACTGCAACGTGCAGGGTAACGCTACTTGCCATAGGCATCACCGCACATAGAATATCTGGCAGAAGAGCTAATGATTTGATAGAGAGGACTGCATTTGTAAACATTGTAGAACAACAAATGTCAGTAGGTACCATCTGTTTACCTGCCCGGATATGGACATCTTCTCACCGACGGCGGCCGTGAGACATGCGATGTAAACGCGTGCAATGCATTTGTCCCGATCATATAGTGAATGAATTGAGACGTATGTACTATTAAATTTTAAATATATATATTTTTGAACGATTTGTTGAACTATACTTCCCCAATGAGACGAAGATTTTTTTCAGAGCAAGTCGAGTATGAGCCCAATGTCGATTGCTTTGCCACTGTCTCCAAAAAACAACTCTCAAGTGGTTTGCCAAGAATGTCATAATAAAAAAAAAAACATTTTAAACTCCTATTCTTGGCGTTAAAAATCGTGACTCCTTAAATAGAAGAAGGCCGGTCCACAGGGATCTGTCAGCCGTGCTTTAAGCTTGGACTCATTCCTCTGACTCCAAAAGGGCTTCTGTATTCTTCTTTAGATCTGGTGTGACACGGGGAATAACGACGAAGCCTTGGCTATATAGTATCTAATATTTGTCTCTACTAAGTGAGTTACGCGCGTTTTAAAATCCTAAGGCATTTATGCAGTTGTAGGGACAAGACCTCGCTCCATGGACTGCCAATTTACAACCTCATTTAACTTTTATTCTAAGCTGCGCTGGGCCACCAAGCTTATGATAAAACTAGGTACTTGCGTATAACAACTTTTTCTGCCAGGCGCTTGAGAGCAAATTCTATTGCAATCACCCAAAATCCCCCAACTCTTGTATTCGGTGCCAAATAGAAGGTATCAGAGCACGTGTCACTCTGAGCCAGGCGACAGCAATCTTTTACGGCTCCGGTGCACGCCCTTGTTTGGGCCCAAACACTGGCGACTGTGTACTATAAAAGTGCTAAAAAAACAGGCAAAATGAAAATCAGTTGAGCTCTATGAGTCAAGCATTGCCGCTCGGGGGCTCGTGCTTCTCGTGAATCTCGTCGTATCCGCGTCGGAGACCGATTTGGCAGTTTTTGCAATGCAGCCGCTCTTCCTTCTCACCAAATCCGCTCTCCCCCTACTTCTTCCAGGGAGTCTCCTGGTTGACCCACAGAGTTGGGATTTGCACAGGAGATACGGACGGAAAAGGTTAATTAGGACGTTAAGTGCGAGTGACTTTGACATGGTGTCAGGGTCACACACGATGATCCCAAGGTGGGGACAATAGGCGAAAATGCCGGCGATACTCGCCGCAGAAAAGGGGGGGGAAAGGGACAAAAAGCGGGAAGAACATGGGAAACGCACCGAAATAGACCCCGAAGCAAAGGCAGAAGACTAGAACACCTACAGACGCAAGTGTTTATAAGGGCAGTGAAAATAATGGGGGCTTAGAGCATAATGGGCCGTAGCTAGAATATCCTTAGTCAAAGACTAAAAACGGGGTCAGGACCACCCTTGAGTTGCCTGTAATCTTAAAGTCATGAGAAAATGGGTAGAGTCGAGACTGAGCTGACAGAACTAAGGCGGACTCTTACGCGGGGTCCAGACAGCAATGAGGCGGAGGCCTTACGAAAGGCTAAGGTCGAGCTCGAGAGAGAAGTCGGAAAGCGTGCTAAAGTGAACAGGCTGAGCGAGCCGAAGAGGTGCCTCAAAAGGGTGAAGCCAACGCATAGGGGGATTCGGAGCCCTCGAGAAGCGCGTGGCTTGAAGGCGTCACGAATGCTGGTGACCGAGATGGGCCCCCTGCTGGCGCTCTCGGCCAACATGATTAGGCTCTTCGGTAGACTCTTGCATACCTTCAAAGTAGATGGGCGGGAGGAGACGCGAGCTGTGACTGTGACCGAGGAGCTGGGTGATTACACGATTCCCCAGATAATAAAGGAAGATTGATAATAAACTGCTACAGACACGCTCGTGAGCTTGCAAAAAAATGCATACCTCAGTGCGGCGGGCGTGACATTTGCCGCGCGAGGAGGATCAGCTACGACCAAAAGTGGGGATGCTCTCATAGGGTGATAGCAAGAGTGACCAGCACGAAAGAATCAACAGGCACTTCTGCTGAAAACTTAAGTGGTCTCGTGATTTTGAGAGAACGACCAGGTCATCCGCATAGAATGCATGTGGTGCTTTTACTTTTCGTAGAATTTCCGTCAGACCTACCACGTATAGGATGAATAGGAACGGACTGGGAATACAACATTGAATTTATTCAATAATTGCACATTTGCACACTGAGGCAGTGCCCGCCTAAAAAAATAATTTAAAATCGCCTCCCGGTGAGTCCGCCTGCTCCTCCTCCGCGACGGACCCAGCTCTTGTGGTCCCGGTGCGCCCGGAAGACCCGTAGGGTACCCTGCATGGCCAGGACGGTTAGGTCGATCAGGTTTTTCTTCGATAACCCGAGAGTCAGGAGATCCTTCACCGACTCGGGCTCCCATACACCGGTCATCGACACGGTGATGGACCCGAATCGGTGGGGAAGCGAGCTGGGAAGTTGATCCCTGACCCCGGGTATATCGTATTTCCTGATCTTATCCCGTCTGGCCAATGCAAGGTCTCTTGAGGGGCCGCAGACCTCGGCGTCCAAGACCCAGACCCTCGTAGGTGTTGTTATGACGAGGTCTGGTCTCCGAGCCGGTGCGGCGGGTCTTCGGAAGGTGCGCTCTCGTTCCACCTGCATTCCTTTAGCACGGAGTTGGCGGGTGACTCGCTCACATATGTCATCGTGGCGCTTGATTATAGGGCGATGGGTGTGATCGCACACTTGAGCGATGTGGGCCAGCGTCTCGACAGCGTTGCACCCATGACGACAAAATTTGTCGTACCCGGGGCGACCCCTTGCGAGTCTGGCACGCGTTGGTAGTGCGTTGATCCTTAACTTAATCAGGTTTATGTACTCCCTACCGGATAGGTAAGGAGTACCCTTGACCCAGTCATTTGTAAAAGGGGTTAGGTGTGTGTGTTTCAGGTGAGCCCCATCGACTGTGTTATGTAGTGTACGAGACCAGTACTCGGTCTCGTGTGCGGCGTCTTCAATGGTCGTGTCATCGAACACACAGAGAGCGCTGGTTTTCGCCAGCTCCTTACTGTGATACTCGGTCGACAGCAGCCATTGAGTGCCTATGTGGGATGATCTGTTCAGGGCAGTGAGGCGGGAGAGGCGAAGTCTGGGAATTAGTGTACGGAGACAGGGGATGTCCAGACCGCCGTGTGAGATGTGCGCGTATAGGAAGGCGTTTGGCACGCTGTTTTCGAGTTTGAGCCACTGCAACTTCACCGTTCGCCTGATCTCACAGTCTAGTTCTAGGAGGAATTTTTGAGACGGTCGGGGACCGGCGACCAGTTTATAGAGAATTTTCGGGATAAGGAATTGTTTCAGTATTGTTAAGCGTTGCTGGGGTTTAAGGGGAGCTGATGTTAGTCTGCCGAGTAGTTCTAGGAGAGTGACCTTGGCCGTGTCGACTCTGCCATTACTGTCGAACTCGATGCCGAGGTATCTCCATCGAGCGCATATACCCTTGGCTGGCAATTGCCTCCCTCCAACGGAGAATTCGGGGGTTGACTGATAAAGGCTCTTCTTCACCCGGCTATCATAAAGATGCGAGATCGTAAAGCTCTTATCAGTGTTGATTTCAATGCCTCTTTCTTTAAGTAAGGGGAAAGCTAAATCTAGGAGTTGTTGGAGGGTGTTCTTGGTGGAGGCGAGGAGGATGAGGTCGTCCGCAAAGGCTAGGCCCATAAGGCGGTTTCCTTCTTTTAGTCGATATCCTAAATTGTCTAAGTTTATTTTCCTGAGAATGTCGTCAAGAACTAGATTAAATAACAGGGGTGACAGGGGATCACCCTGACGAACACCCCTGGTGGGCCTGATAGTACGACATTCTTTACCGAATTCGAGGAGAGTTTGGGATGATTGGTATAGGCGCTCGATATACTCGATGAAGACTTCCGGATACCCTCTGGCCCCGAGCGTCCACAGGACCGCGTCATGGCTGATCGAGTCGAACGCCTTACGCAGGTCGACCGACGCGATCCGCAATTCGCGGCCTGTGGACTTGGCATCATGAATGATGCCATCGAGAACCGTCAGGTTTTCGAAAGTCCCATCGAATGGGAGGAAGGCTCGTTGAGTGGGGAGAATTTTAATAGATTTTTGGATACGTTTAGAAAGGATTTTATTAAGCGTTCTTTGTAAGTAAGAGCTAATCGAGATGGGTCGGAGGTCACTGGGGGAGGAGGCATTAGTGACCTTGGGGATGAACGCTACTCGAGCCTTTTGTTGGCAGGGGGGAACATCGCTAATGAATAAAATATTAAGGAGACAGCAGACATTCTCTAAGGGGAGTTTACGGAGGGATGCTAGTTTAATCCCATCCAAGCCTAGTGCTTTAGATGTCCCTCGGAGAGCTGATTGCGTTTCTAGGAGGGAGATAGGGGTAGAAACGCAGTTGAGATCAGGGTTGGGGATGTAGGGGTTTGGCGTAAGTGGCGGGGGTGGGGGTTGGGTCATTGCAGTAGTCCAATGCTCTACAACCTCCGTGTCATTCATGTTGTTTATTCGGCGTACACCGTCTAGTATGCCTTGAGCACACTTGGAGCGGTTTTTGTTGTATAATTTCTGTGTGATAGCGTAGTGTTCCCGCCGCAGCTTACGCTTTGACAGCGCCCTATCAGTGGACGGGGGCGTCACAGCTGTGCGCGGGTGTGTTGTTGCGTTTATGTGTTTGTGTAGGAAATCGTTTAGTATTTGGAAGTGTGCCTCACCTTGGCAAATTATATTTGCAAGGTGGGTTAGGTCTGTGGTTGATGAGTGTGGGGGGAGCGTGTTTGTGAGGGCTTGTATTCGCGCTATGATAGCGTCTTTTGGGGAAGGAAACTTGGTTTCCTGTGAGTCAAGGTCGGACCTTTTGGGGTAAGGATCGCCAGATTCGTCGTCGGAGCCAGACGGAGAACGAGTTCGTTTGTGAACAAACTCGTTAACTCGCGCCTTATACGCTGCCGATTTCCGCTGGCGTTTAATCGACTCAAGTGTGCGATCAGGGAATTTAGACAATAAAAGTTTATTGATCTCGCAGGGTGTAGTTTCGCTATTCTCTGATACTAGGGAGGCTTCTAAATAGGCTAATAGCTCACGATCCTGGGGATCCCAGCGCGCCTTTTTAAGAGGAGGTTGACTGCTCAGCTCTTCATTCATGAGAATCGGATGTTTCCGCCTCACATGAATGGCTAGGCCGGATTTGGAGAGAAAACTACGAGAGCAGTCAGCGACTGGGCATATTAAATTTAGGGGGGAGGGACCGTGAGGGGGGAAGAGGGGGACACCCTGCGAGAGGGAGGGGGGTTTGTGGGAGTAATGCCACTAGTGCCGGGGGTGTTAGCCTCGACACCAATAGAGTCTCCCTGGGCGACACCGGTTATCTGTATGATCGTCGTTTTTAATAAAGATGTGGTTATAAGCTAACATGTCAGGCAAGAGGTTAGACATCGGGCCCGTAATTGCGTATCTGCTGTGAATGACTTGCAAAAGGCGATCCCTGGATACGCAGTCAAAGGCGGTTTTAAAGTCAACAAATGCTGTGTAGGTCATTTTTCCTTGAGCCTTCCGTTCTTCTACATGGTCCAGTACAAACTTCAAAGCGTCTGCAGTTGAGCGTTTCCGAAGGAAGTTTTCGTGTTGTTCAGTTGGGAGTTCATCGATTGTGCGCTCGTAGAGCCTCGAGGCGATGAGCGAAGTGAGCACTTTATACATCACGCTTGTTAAGGAGATGCCTCGATATGATTTTAGGTCTGTAGCATCTCCTTTGCCCTTATATATAGTTTGTAGGTAGCTTTTTCTCCACTCATCTGGTACTTTACCCTCGCGTAGGCACATATTGTGAAGTTTCGTTAATGGGGAGCATAAAATACTTATGTTGCGCTTTAAGTGCTCGTACACGATTTGGTCTGGCCCCGCATTATGCCTCTGTTTAGATCCGAACAAGAAGCGAACGAAGATAAAAGCGCTATGAGGTCTGACGAACGTATCGAAGCGGCAACCTGATGGATAGGAAAGGACAACGCGAAGTAGGCACTGCGGGCTCAGAAAAAAGGCGGGGCTGGTTTTACGTGGGTGGAGTTAGACGGAATGCGGGTTTTCTACTCGTGCAATTTCTAGGCCGTAGCTTAGGCGTGTACGAGAGAAATACCACTGGTTGTTATCGGGGACTTAAACTCGGCCAGTACTGCATGGGGCAGTGGTAACACTTTGGAAAGAGAGATTTTTAGGACTGGATAGCAGAGCAGAAGCTTATGGGTATCAACGACGGGGATGTTTGGACGTTCTCACGGGCAAGGCAGGAATCCCACGTAGGTCTCACCGTGACCAACGAACGGGCATTTACGACTTTAACTGAATGGAGGGTCGACACGGTACAAAACCACAGCGACCACCGCTACAACTGCTTCGAGGTACGGGTTCCTACTGGAACGCTCCCAACACCACCCACCCGTTGAGACGGTGGCAAATGAGGCAGCTAGAGAAAGAAGTGCTGGTAAAGGAGCTTGATGTGAGGTGCTTGATATTGGGAGTGGGAACAATGGACAAACATCAACTTACCGAAGCTCTTATCGCCGCGTGTTTAAAGGCTGATCTGGCTTACCCAAATAGCGGAGGTGACCGAAAGTACCCGGTTTATTCACTGATGGAGCGATGAGACCGGTGAAGCAAGGGAGCGATGCACAGGACTAGACAGAGCGTATACTAGGCAGTGCATAACTGCGAAATAGCGAGGCTGCTGGTGAAGCGATGGCCGGGTCTACTTTAAGCACTTGTGACGCGTCTTCTAAAAGAGGGGCGATTTCCGCAACGGTGGGAAAACGCTGATCTGGTTCTGATTCCCAAACCAGTGAGAGAAGGGAATTCCCCAACAGGTAATTCTGCTTTTCGGCCTATATGTCTCCTTGACACGATAGGCACAATTTTAATAAATGTTATCGTTAAAAGGCTCAACGCCGATATTTAACTCAAAGGGGCCTTTACAGACGCCCAGTACAATTTCTGTAACATGAATATAGAATGAAAGTCTACGCTTGACGCCCTAATGCAGGTTTTGAAACGGGCGGCCGAGCAGTTAACGAACACCCCGAAATTAAGGGAGTTTGTTCTGCTCACTCCTCTGGATGTCAATAATGCTTTCAACTCGTTGAGCTAGGAGGTAGCCACGAGGCGCGAGGACATATTGCCATATCTTCGTCTTACAATTTCGTCATACCTATGGAAAAAAAGGTTGTCAGCCAGCGGTCAGGAGTATGAGATCTCTGCGTACGTTCCTCAAGGGGCCAACTCTGTAGAACCTAGCCTATGACGGAGTCCACGAACTGCCAGACTCACCAGCAAGTGTCGAGATGGTAGCCTATGCCGATAACTTGGCACTGGTTATCACGGCACGGGAATCTAGGATCCTAGAGTATGCCGCTAATGAAGCCTCAGAGCAGATGGCAGAATGGACGGAAGGTCACCCTTGAAAACTGGCCCCGCACAAAACAGAAGCACTGTACCTCACAGCCAAGAAGAAAACCAGGAACATCCGTTTGTGTCTTGCATAAAATATGCAGTCAAGCTCGCTCGAACAGCAAAGTACCTCAGAGTGCGATGCAGCCGGGAGACCCTCGGAGGCCACCTGGGGGGAGCTGGACCAGAGCCTATATCTGGCCTGAAGGCGTGGTATGACTGCAACCATTGTGAGCTGTCTTATGGTACGACACAGATGCTGACCGAGCACCGCCACTTTCAAACGTACATGGTAAAGATTAACCAGGTAAATGTTGACGCCTGCGCGTTATGCAGGTCGAGTTAGACAGACTAAGTCAAACGCACAGCTTAGCGGTGTCCGGCTCTCCGAAAGGCAAAAGACGCGGGTGCGACCACAGTAAGCGGAAAACCGTTGAAGGAGGTTGTAGCACACATGCTGACATCGACTAGGGCGTAGAGGGAGTCCTGTACCCAGTTCGTGGCTATGATGCCCTTAAGGACGGTTAAGGAAACTATTCAGAGAGCTCGTTTCAACGGCGACCCCCGATCCAGTCGATGAAACACCCGCTCCCATGCATTTAAAGCAATTTCTACGCAGTTAGCAAACTCTTGGGGTGGAAGGACGCTGCTTTATTGTGCTTGGAGTTTCAGACTAGTCACCACAGCTGGGGTGGCTCATGTCCATTAGGATTCCCGTGATCCCCCAATGTAATGCTGGAAGGCTTCAGCAGAGAGCAGTGGTCCGGACTCATAGACAACTTGAGACCGTTTTGAGCTCCTACAGCGAAACTTGGCTTACTGAGGATTGTGTAGGGGAAGACATGGTCTAACTATCAGGGCGTTTGGCTTCTCTTAAACAATGCGTTCTGCAGAGTGCTTCGATGATCTCGCCCTGCTGAGTCCATGCTGACATGAAGCAACCCCAAGTTGCTTAATGAACAGCCTGATGGTTCTGCAGTGTGGTTTGCGGAGCTATAGCATCCGCCCCGAGGTTTAGTCCCGAGGGTCCTCCGAGTATATATATATATAATATTTATATCATTTTTAAGGGTCTCGATGGAAGGTAATTCCGTGATTTTTTTGAGACTTTAGAACTTAACAGCACATCTGCGTTTACGTATATGAGCGCTCATTACATGTGTTCAGTTAAAGACCGGGGGCTAGCGAGTAAAGCTTTTTACAGATACAGCATTGTGTACATGTACCATATATATATATATATATATATATATATATATATAGTTTGGTCCAGAATTATGCTTTTACTATATATCGTCACGCCTTAGCTCAAGACAACAGAATTTAACAGAACATACATGTTTACACATCACATACCGAGGACGTACAGTTTGTGTCGTGCGGATCCTGTGAATCAGAGGAACCCAACTTCGTCCTGATGAAGGAACGTTTGTGTGTGCTACACTGGAATTTAGTGAAGCTGTGGGCATCACACTCGGAGCTCCAGCGAAGAGTCGCCGGCAATGAAGCGACCCCTCTGAAGCAACTTGCGCACCCCGAGACCATCGAGGGGTGTTTAAACTCCACGCTAAACGAAAAGGTTAGCGCGAAGAAAACGAACGGAACACGGAAAGCGCGGAACAACAAGAAGTCACGGTTGACGGAAGGCGGAGATCTGCTTGTGTCATCAAAGCCGATCTACGACAGCGCCACCGGAGAGAACGGCAAGAGCAGTCTCTACGGTGCCAAGCGCAGTGCTACAGCAGCTGGTCTTAACAGCAGCGGTAGCAGTAGCGGCGGCGGCAACAACAACACCGCCACTACCATCGAAGCAAATGAGCCGATGGATGACAACACACCAACGGCAAGGAAAGCGGCAGCGGCCGCAACGTCGCCAACGGAGACAGCGGCAGAGAAAAGAAAAGACGAGGAAGACAACGATGGTTTTGTCACCGTCCAACGGAGGAGGAGCGGCAAAACAAAGCATCGTATGCAGAAAGGCAGTGTAGCTGATGGAGTAGCAGATCTTGAAGTGTATGCTGGGCCAGGCAGGTTCAGCGCGCTGAGAGTAGCAGGAGCATTTCTGTAAAGGCAGTATTTAAAATGCGGACGCAGGGGAATGATGCCGTGTTCTGTGTAGTGCTGGGTGACGGCGAGTACGCAAAGTGCAGCAAGAGTGAATTCTGGCCTAAAGGTATCCTATTTCGTCGTTGGGCTGGTGGTGCTCCCTACGAGAAAATGGTCATGGAAAGCTTTATCGCGCCTGGCGGTCCGGCTCTTCGCAAGTGACTGCACAGACCTAGAGATGCTAACGTGGAGACTACTAGGTCTCTACGGCTACTTCTCTGGAACTGTGAGGGACTAAGAGGAGCAATAGACCTAGCGCCAGTTGACATGTTTACGTCGGTGGACATTGCACTCCTTACGGAGACCTACCAGCGGGAGGAACTGCATATCAATAATATGCGAGGGTTCCACCAGCTGGCAGTTCTACCTGCTGAAGGTCGTGGTAGACCAGTGGGTGGATTATCAATCTACCTACATAAATGTTTACCGCCGGCGCAATGTGTGAGGAAGAACGATTTCTGTGTAGGCCTCTCGTCTATGAGGGTGAACATAGCCGTCTTCTACCTCCCCCCACAACTTGACTCGGCAGAGGTCGCTGACACGGTGAGTTCTGGTATATCAGGTTTCGACCTGTCTATGCCAACCATCGTCGGTGGCGACTTCAATGCCCGAATTGATGGTGGGGCTACTAACGATAAAGGAGAGGTGCTGCTCCAGTTGATGGAATACTTTGGTCTGAGATGTGCAAATGCACGTGAAGACCACACGTATATAAGTCATAACGGAAGCAGCACCATTGACCTACTGTTTCACAACCTTGTCGATGGCGAAATAAAAAGCTTCGATGTTCTCGAGGTGGCAGCAAGGAAGCACCTAACGGTGTCAGCAGTCGCGAATATTCCAGATATTTGGTTCAGACAGCGAGGGGATCCACGCCTGGTTGCCACGAGGCATGTTAACCTTTCACTTTTAGAGGTTGATAGCCTCGAGGTGGGCTGTGATGTGGATACTTGCTGTGAACTGCTAGAGAGAACTATGAGAAGTGCAGTCAAGTGGAAGAGACCGGGGCAGAGGAAATCACGACAGTGGTTTTCTCAAGCTTGCTATCTCGCCCACCGTGGGGTGCTCGAGCTCTTGCGCCAAGCGAGGGTAGAGGCACCACTGCAGCTGCTAGCCAGATGCAGGCTTGACTACTTCAACAGTAGAAAAGCTTATATAAAGCTATGCCTTGAGCACAAGCGTAAATACGCTAGGCGGGAGGAAATTCGACTGCTTGAAAGGGCAGAACGCAAGCCCTCAGCCTACGTTGTCCGACCTCGTAGGGGGGCGAACCACCTGCTCAGCGAAGAACAGGTAACGAGTCACCTGACCGGTCTTCTATATAACTGCGAGACGTTACGCCTGGCTCCAATGATTGAGCACCCGCTCACATTGGAGCAGGAGACTATGAATCTGTCTGCTGAAGAAGTAAGTCAGGTTCTGCACTCTCTTCCGAGAGGAAAGAGTGCGGGACCAGACCAGGTGTACTATGAACACTGGGTGCAGTCTGAGCCACTCTTGGCAAACCATCTTTGTGATTTCTTCAACGAGATCATGAAGACGGGACATATGCCACGGGTCTGGCATATATCCAGGCTTTCTCTTTCATTTAAGGGCAAGCATGGCGACCAAACTTATACCGCGGTATAGCGTCTGAAAGGACGCTGAAGAAGATCTTCTGTAAATTGGTTATAAAACGGATCGAGTACGTTGTCGACCAGACCCTTCCACCGGAGCAATTCGGCTTTCGAAGAGGTCGAGGAACGCGTGATGCAATCCATGTGCTTCAGTCAGAGATAGAGCGAGCTGTGGCAAAACCCGGAGGTCATTTGTATGCAGTCTTTATAGACTGCGTCAAAGCTTTCAACAAAGCACCTCGAGATCTCCTGGTGAAGTCATTCCGATACGCAGGGGTTGGTGGCTCTCTTCTGAGCGTAATTTCGAGCTTATTTGATGAGGACACCTTACTGGTGCAAGGTGAGCAGGTAAGGCAAAATGTGGGAACCCCGCAAGGCGACCCATTGAGCTGCGTCTCCTTCACTCTACTGCTTGCCGATTTTGTCGATCATATTCGACGGGAGTTCCAGAAGGCCACAGTTGTGATGTACGCAGATGACATAGTGGTCGCCCATCACGACCTGGGTGCCATCAAGCGCATCACTTCTCTGGCGGAGGTGTTTCTTGTCTCAAGGGGGCTCGAAATAAACGCCATGAAGACCAAGGCTATGAAATTCAGAAGAGGAGGTCGATTGACTGCTAAAGACGTTATACGTTGCGGCGGCCAATCCTTGGAATTCGTCAACTCTTTCCGGTATCTGGGGCTTCGGCTGCATTATACTGGGACGACCTTCACTGCTCACATCGTCGAAACATTGCGCACAGCTCTAATCTCCCTTTGTGGAGAGGTAGGCGACGTCCGGCGACTGTCGGTCCCGACGGCAGTGGCACTTTTCTACCTCAAGATTGTTCCAACGCTGATGTATGGTCTTGACAGAATATGGGAACACCTCACCCGGGCAAACTTTGGTTTGCTTGAAAGGTGTTTCACAATGTACATGAAGCGGGTACTTTGCCTGTCAATGCGGGCAAGGAGCCGCTTTGTGTACCTTATGTCTGGCTGTGCACCGGTTGTTGGGATAATTCGATTGAGATTGAAGACGCCGCGTACAGTACCATTCGAGAGCTTTATCTCAGAATGGCAAAATAAAGTTGAACAAACCCGACGAGAGGTTGGAGACCTGGATATTTTCAGTGCCTCTCACCTCTGGTCTGGTCTTGCATGTGACAATCGCCATGTCTGTACCAGATATATAGTTCATGGCTATCATCACCTGGTCTGTTCGAATACGAGCTTCCACGAGGAGTACACGGAGTGCATCTGTCGACTGTGCTCTCAGGTGTGTACGAAGTTTCATGCGTCTGCCTGCCTGGCCCTTGCGAAGAGATCGCTGCACTGCCTCTCTCGAATAACATGCCGCGAGCAGCTGACTATATAATTGTATAATCTGTATAATTATCTATGTTATATGCATACTCAATATGAGTGAAATAAATAAGATGATGACATGTTTACACATCCTATATACCTTATAAGTACACATATGTGT
Organism: Dermanyssus gallinae; assembly: GCA_003439945.1. Taxonomy (NCBI): domain Eukaryota; kingdom Metazoa; phylum Arthropoda; class Arachnida; order Mesostigmata; family Dermanyssidae; genus Dermanyssus; species Dermanyssus gallinae. Next base: position 14,840 of record QVRM01003696.1, on the reverse strand, counting down.
TTATATATACATGCATAAACAAAACAAACTGTCTTTATTATGAGTATTGGTGACGCGCTTTCCTAAGATTGATGCACAATCAATACAGGAAATTGAAGTATTTACTAAAACGTGTCTATTTAAGCATTGTCCTTTATCTTGACCCAGCGTATTCAAACTGTTCATTACCTTGCACGTCCAGAACTACCACGTCTAACAAACGCTTTTTCTTGTTCCTTCTCCGGATAATTTAGTTTTGCTTTCAGTGGATGCCGCACATCAGTCAAGAGTGTTTCACCGGATAGGTCGCTCTGGCAAACGCGCATTGTTTGCCAGCCTTTAAAAAAAGCCAGACGGGGATCAAGCTACAAAAGCCAGTGGCCGCAAAACAAAAAAAAACCGCACTAGATGGTAGGGCTTGACATAACGGCTTACATGCATATATACCCACAAACACACACACACACACACATATTCTACTACTACTATTGTAACTTTGTAAGGATTGGTGCGCTTGGCGGCGTCCGTCGGCAGTCGTCGGAATACAGAAACTATGAAGATGACTCTCTCGAAGGCACCCTTCTCAGCTTGCCCCATTCATGCCGTGTCTTGAGTAGAAGAAAGGTGCCGGTGCCGTAAGCCACTATTTGAGCAATACCCAGGACAGCAGCCGTCGTGAAAAATTGTTTACGTTTTTTAGGAGCTGAATGGATTGCGTGGAACTCGAAACCGGTTGCCAGCAGCCAGAGGACGGTCGCGAGTCCAGTATAGAATAATTCAGCCGCATCGAAGCTGGGAAGGTTCATCTGAAGCACATTAACGAGTACAACTAAAGTGCTGCAGCTGAAGGTTGCCAACACGACGCACATGTAAAACATCTGCAAACCCGACAATGGATAGCTGGCAAATACCATGCAAAGTATGCCCAGGATCAACTCGACAACGGTCATACATACGATCGGCTTTCGAAAATTAGCCCAGTTAACTCGGCTCATTGTGACTAGCTTGAGAACTTCTCAACTCACATCGTTATGTCTTGAAATTAAATAGCTACCTACCACACAATATATATATATATATATATATATATATATATATATATATATATGCCAAAGAACGCATCGGCCACGCTTGCAGTAGAACTATGCCACGAACGCACACTAGTAGAGGATTTAGTACTGGACAAGATAACGTTCAGTACACAAATCTTAGAAGCCTACAGAGAATTTAGAGAAACCTGCAACATGGCATTTGTAATGGGTCTCTATGTCGAGGGTCCTGCTTTTTGCAGCAATAAATGGAAACTGTCAGCACAGAAAAATAGATCTATAATATGCCGAACAACATGGCATGGCTACCACCACCTTATGTGCTTAAGAGGAAATTGTTATGAAATTGACGAGTGCGGAATGTATGTAAATACTGTGGCGAGTGCAATATCGGACGATACCACATAGTCACTTGCTCGTTTATCGAAACACCGTCACTACAAGCACGTGTTAACGATATTCTTAGCCTACAAAATCATATGTAAACTTTTGTAGTGCACTACCAATTTATGGTGAATACACTTGAAACTATATATATATATATATATATATATATATATAGGGTCTCCCGGAATTTGTCCGACACACTTTGAGGTCTAGTGCAACTCGGCGAAAAAATCATTTTTTTCAATGGAACAACGGGGACGAAAATGTCTTCGTTTAGAGTTAGAGCGAATTTACTAAAAGTGATTGTAGCAAGCATTTTATCGTGATATATCTTCACTAGTTCTGCGATTTCAAGAGCCCCAGTCATACTACGGACAGACCAATCATTCCTGCGTGTTTGGAAAAAAACGTATGCATCTGTCTTATTGCATTCTATGTTAGCTCATGGCAGAACAAATGTTGTACTAACGATAATTCTTAAAAAAATAACTTCTTTACAAGTTTTATATTTTGGCTTTCATGCCGCCCCCTTGTTTTATTGCAAAAATGATTTTTTCGCTGAGTTGTACTAGATCTCAATGTTTGTTGAACGAATTCTGGGAGACTTTTTATATATATATACATATATACGTATATACATAGGAGCAAAAATGTCTTGTTTAGGAGTGGGGATGAAATTTATAAATGCAGCTATTCTGCTTGTTTTCTCCTACATAGTTGTGCAAAATCTACGTTTGCGGGAGAACCAGTCAACGCATAAAGGTACCAATCATACCGGTGTGTTTGGCAAAAAAATCATCATATCTCATATTATACCTGATTATACCCGACAAGCTTCATAATATGATGGTACTTCAAAAGCTAGCAAAAGGCAAATAGCGAGACAAAGAAATGTTATAAAGAGTCGATATGTCGTTCTGTCTTACGTTGAAGCTTTTACGTTCAGAACCGCAAATTTTGCTATTACGATCAAAATGTACGCCCAAATAGCTATTATAAGGCAATAGCAAATTTATTGCTTATCATTTTCGTGCCAAAGTGATGGTGCTGCGTTACGTAGTTGCGGCCATATTGACGGCATGTAGACTTGCTAGCATTTTGGCCTGCTTCAGCAAGGGTGTATCAGAACATTAGGCACATATTTCGAGAGTTGATGGAACTCGGCAAGAAAATATATTTTCCCAATGGAAGGAAAGGGGAGACAACAACATATCGATTTTTTACGCTTTTCATTAATCCCGCTATTTACCGCTCGCTAGTTTCGAAGATTATGCACCGCCGAACACACCGGCATAATCGCACGTACGTAGATTTTGCACAACTATGTAGAACAATGGCTGAACAGCTATTTTTATAAAATTTCATTCCCACGGTTAAACAAGACGTTTCCGCCCTCTTTCCATTGCGAAAAAATGTTTTCTTGCAGAGTTTTTTCAAGCCTTAAAATGAGAACATATAAATATATATATATATATATATATATATATACGAGGTGTGTTCAAAAAGTATCGCGACGTTTGTGTTTTTTCAAAAATTATTCATTTATTCATGAATATCTATTTTGTCCCCTTCAAAGTAATCCCCATGAGATATTATACACTTGTGCCAACGGTTTTTCCAATCTTCGAAGCACTTCAAAAAACCATTTTTTTTTATCTTGTTCAGCTCCTCCTCCGATGCCGTCTTTATCTCGTCAAGCGTAGCGTAACGTCGTCCTTTCATGGGCCTCTTCAGTTTAGGGAACAAGAGAAAGTCACAGGGGGCCAGATCTGGGGAATACGGTGGCTGCGGCATCATTAGTGTGTTGTTTTTGGCCAAAAACTCGCGCACAAGCAACGATGTGTGAGCAGGGGCGTTATCGTGGTGCAAAAGCCAATTTTTGTTCTTCCACAAATCCGGGCGTTTCTGGCGGATTGCTTCGCGCAAATTGCGCATAACTTGCAGGTAATATTCCTTATTGACCGTTCTACCCTGTGGCAAGAACTCATGATGCACCACGCCCCTGCAATCGAAGAAAACTGTCAGCAAAACTTTCACATTCGACCGAACTTGGCGCGCTTTTTTCGGTCTTGGTTCGTGCGGCAGCTTCCATTGAGATGATTGAGCTTTGGTTTCCACGTCATAACCATAAACCCACGATTCGTCACCAGTTATGACCCTCTAGAGCAAATTTGGGTCGTCGCGGACAGAGTCCAACATCTCATTAGCAATGTTCATGCGATGCTGTTTTTGGTCGCAATTGAGCAATTTTGGTACGAATTTCGCGGCGACCCGTCTCATGCCCAAATCATTGATAAAAATCGAATGGCACGAGCCAATCGATATGTTTAGGTCCTCAGCAACTTCTCTAACGGTGATTCGACGATTGGCCAATACCATTTTCTCCACTTCATTAATTTTTTCGTCTGTTGTTGAAGTGCTCGGGCGTCCGGCACGCTCTTCGTCGTTCACATCTTCTCGGCCTTCTGAGAACATTTTGTACCACCGATAAACGTTGCTTCGGTCCAAGGTAGCTTCTCCGTATGCCACAGTCAACATTCGGAATGCATCCGCGCACTTAATTTCGTTTTTCACACAAAATTTGATACAGGTTCTTTGATCCATTTTTTTGAATAGGTAAAAATCGAAGACGATCCAAAACACGTGCAAGCAAAGCAGCTGTCAACAATTAAGTGAACATTCAAAATGGCCGAGCTTGTCGGCATAAGTGAGAGACATGAGTACCAACATAACGCCACAAAAAATCGAAATTCGAATATACGCAACCCGCGAAAATTCAAAAGTCGCGATACTTTTTGAACACACCTCGTATATATATATATATATATATATATACATATATATATATATATATATATATATATATATATATATATATATATATATACATATATATATATATATATATATATATATCTGAATGCGCCGGTATGTTCAGTTTCTCAATCAAACAACTCATTCTCTTGCAGTCGCATATTTTGTGACGTGATATCCGGCCAGTCACATCGATGTAGTATAAATTAGTAATTTGACTCCAAACCAGGCAGTTATGTCTCACATTCCATTGGAAAAAATTAGTTACTTTACTGGTTTGACAATCTCCTATGAAATTTTGAGCATTCAGTGTGCGACATGTAAATTTTTAACACAAATATTGCAATATGCATTCTGGCGGTAAGACAAGGTAGGCCAATGCCTACCTGGTCAGGAATGTAGGCACCTAACAAATCCGTACTCCATAGACTCTACAAAAGTCCGTGGGATCGACAGAATCTTTTGCAAGTGAAGGCAATGCGATGCTTCCCACGATGTGTACAGCGGTAGTGCTGTTACAACGACAAACGCTTTCACACCTTTCGTCGTCTGTGAAGTGAGCCGATGGGCATCTTAACTCTTCTACGTAGGTACGAGATTTGATCATTTCACAGAACAAAGTGACAGCCCAGCACAGGCGTACCCAGCCACAGGCCAACGACCACGTGTCTAGCGTAGTCGCGTGGGTCACATTGGGGAACTAACACTGCTACCGCAACCGAGGCTACGGTGCGCTGTATTGTTTGGTATTGTCCGAAAGCGAAAGACACACTCCCCCGCCCGGGTTTAATGTATTATGCAAACACGACAACAACGTCCTCGCCATCACGCATTCGCGCTCAGGATCGCGTGTGTGTCGAATGTGCGATTAGCATATTCAAATGGGCACTCATCGGCGTCCACTCCTTCTTTCAAGGAGCAGTCAAGGACCTGCCGGCCATCACTCCAATTAAAGTTCATGAATATTTCTCCGTACCGTCACGTGCAAGCAGCTCGCACCGGAGAGAGAGAGAGAGACTTCACGGCGAATGGCAGGTACTACTAGCACATTGCAACCTGCTTTCTCTATTTGACATGTGTCGATTGTTCATTCATATCGAGTTTTCAAAACGAATTCCCACTTGACGCGTTTCGAGCTTGTTGTTTGTGGTCTTGACCTCAAGGCAGCTTGGCCACAAAGCGTACCTGGCAGCTATGAGTAGAGTGAAATATGAACTTTCACTCTATTCGTAGCTAGCGGAATAGACACACGACCCGCCGATAAACATTGTCGGCAAATGTTCAATATTTGACTAGCCTTGGCTTAATGTGATCTTAGGTGGTTCTTAGCATACACGTGCACGATTCTCAATGAGACAGTCGGTGTAGTAATACCTAAATTAGTTTACAATAAATATGTGGTGATTTCAAAAGTAGCATGGCATACCATGTCAGATAGGGAAACTATTACAATGGGTTCAAAATACGACAATTTCCATTTAAATGGTATTGCACAAACAGATTTCGTAACGTGGTTTAAGTACGTAATATGGAAGACTACTTGACGATTTAATTAGGAAACATATAAAATGCTAATTGATTAGTTTTTATAATTATAATCCGTGCTTTGCAATCAATGTCTGCCCCAAGGAATCGGTCCTACTAGCTATTGCAGGCAGATGTAAAACGCTCTACAAAAGAAACGATATTAAACGAGACGCCGCTCTAAAAAATGCTCACGACGTAACGTGAACAACTACCGCAAAATAATTATACCTAATAGAAATACAAGTATTAAAGTTAATGGTAACAAAAACAATTTCCGTAACAAACAAGTTACTTATATAACACAACTAGTTTTTGACACTCTAGGTAATTCGAAAATTGGAATGCCTACAATATAAATCTGGGTCTTGCGTAATCTTAAAAATATGTCAAGAAAACATTGAAAAAAAATTTGCTGCGGGGAGAAAACATTCAACACAACAACAGAAGAGGTAAACTTTTTCAGCACTACTTTAAAAACTAAGACAAAACTGATCATATCTCAGATGCATTTTCAAATTATATATACAATAAATAATTTATTTTTGTGAATTTTTTTTCTAAAATTCTAATAAATCGTGGTACCGCACGGGGTACAAGTCTATCAGAGATTCTATTCTTAATGTACGTTCACTTCAACTGCAGAATGCTAGTCTCATTATGCCTAATGTGTATACAAGCTTATTTATGACACTCATAAGCTCTAGAGTCAGCTTATTTGAAAACAAATATACTGCTGTTTTTGGAAAAAATACAACAGTCTCATTAAAATTCTTTGCAGGCATACAGACATATTTGCGTTATAATATTGGGCTTGCAGTACTTGTTTTATAAAAGTTTAGCCCTTCTATTTCTGCTAAAACTTGTCTTAAATATGACAATAATCAAGACTGAGAGCACTAAAGTAAAGCTTCCAGGATGTCTTTCACAAAAGCTTCGTAACAGCTTAGACTGAGGTCACCAAATGTGGTCATTGGCCAGTTATGGGGCGACCTGACGAATCCCCTCTAAGGGGTCGCACAGTAGAGGTGTTCAGTACGATAAAATCAAGCAATTTAATTGCAAACCTCGATTATTTTGCTCCTCGACGTTCGTCTGAACTTACAAGAAATCCGTTAAAAGATCGATACTCCAAACATAAGAGTGTCTTAGCGAATGTACGATTTAGAGAGAAGTTAGGGAATTAGGTTTTCATTGGGGGGGGGGCGCGTTTCAATAGTAGCAGAGTGTTTTTTGATGGGGAGGGGGGAATGTTAAAAATTATCGACGGAGAAGTGCAAAGCAAGCTGAGGTATTGTTGTAGAATTAGGACATTGAATAACGAAGACGGGTTGAAAAGCCACAGCGGGTTAAGAAAGGCAATAGAAAAAAAAACAAAATGGGACAGGAGGGTGGAAATTGCAGCTAGAGAAATTGCATTTAGAGTAAACAATAGATATACATTGCTCTGTCCAGTGGGCAAATTAAGTAAGTGGGGTAAAGACAATATACACACAGAAGTGGCGGGTTGTATTTATAAATATAAAAGAAGTATACGGGAAAATGAAATCGGGAAATAGCCGCAGCGTTATGCTATATATATATATAGAAAACTGGAAACGTTCTTAAAATATCCATCGTAGTGGAGGATGAGTTAAAATCGAGTCCACTGGCGGATGGCTCCATCTGTACGAATGCTTGGGTCGACCTTTCGAGCTAATTCTCTCACACAGACAACGGTAGAAGAAAAAGGTAAGCACATCGGAGCATGTCGGTGCTACAACAGCCTCAGCCAAAAATCAGGCTGCACACTATTCGTTTGTGAAACTTCCAGCAAAGGTTCGCAAAAAATGTCCGCCGACCACCGTGGGTATACAGCCACAGCAACAGTCGCTGGCAAGGTAATAGTCACGATGTTCTTCTTCAGGAGTGACACTGTGGCGATTGTCGAACTGGAGGAAGAATGTGTAGCGACGAGCGATTGTATGATACGTATAGTGACGACAATAATATGTTTAATAAAAAGTTTACTGCGCTCACTAAGAAGAGCATCAAGGCGTCGCGTTGAAACCATGGCTCCTCCAGCACGATAACTCGCGAGCACACCAAGCTGAAGATACGAATCCTTTTTTTGCTGCATCTGGACTCACGCTCTGATTAAGCAGCTAGCTCATTCACTCGACTTGACACCAAGCGATTTTTTATCTATTTCTTCTGAAAGGGTAATAAACAATTCGTAGAAAAGCGTTTCGGTTTGCGCGAGCCTGTGCCTAAACCCATCGAGGTAGAGCTGCTAAAAACACCGAAAAATGCGATTCATTTGTGTGCTTCGATTTCTGGATTGCACCGCTTTACGCGAAATGTAGAAAAATTGATGGAAATAATCTTAAAATACGAACAAATCTGCTTTGAGAAACAAAATACTATTTGTATTATATCATGGAAATAAAACATCCAGGCCCTCACGTACAGTGAGGTGGAACAATGTTCATGAACGATGTGTGGTAGCGCTTGTAATCAGGGCAATACCTTTTCGATGCCGCATTGATCTGGCCATTGGTTTGGTCCATCAAACGATGACTATCGACAAATCTCCGTAGACCCGACGATAAAACCATAAGCAAGTGGGCTCATTTATACTTGGAATTTCCTAACTAACTTAAAAGTACTGTATACCTTGTCATAATTATTTGTTCAAGCAAGCAAGAAACTAAGCTAGCAAAAGAGAGGGTTTAACTTCTGCAGTTGACGCGTTTTACTCTTTCTTTATGCGACAAAATGAGTTTTAACTGCATGCACACAAATGCGCCAAAAACCACCGTTTTAACTGCATGAAAACGGCGTTAATTCAATTTTGGCTGCGACTTTTACGAAGACCAAATGGTCAAGTGATGAATGGCGTATTTTTTCTAATAGGGCAAAGTGCAAAAAGCCTTAGAGTTTACAACATGAAGACAAAGTAGCAAAGGCAAATACATCGGAGGGGACGCCAGGGCTCCCAGAAAGAAGTAAAAGGCCTATTTGAGAATGGGTTATTATTATGACGGAATAAGTAGCGTTTTTCGATGTTGTGACGATTGAGCATTTAGCGCTGGCTTGAAAAAAAATGAATAGACAATCGCATTGCTTGGCTAGGTTTACATCGAATGAAACGGACGAACAAATACGCCCATCGCCATCGTTGCTGTCGCCCAGCCGTTTCCTTCTCCGGTCGTGGATGACGAAGGGGAATGGCGCCACATCTCGTCCGGCAAGGGACGCCGACGCCCACAGAGACCTAAACACATACGCTGGGCACCATTCGACACACGAGCAGCTTGTCACAACCGATACTTACCGGTACGCGCATCTACTTAGGCAGGTGGCTCTGAACACGATAGCCACGACCCCATGGTGACTAACCTACGACAGGCGTTCGTCGCCATAGCGAAACCTCGCAGAAGCCACCGTCACCGCGTTTCGTTCATTCGCGCTATTTCTTTTGCTCCTTTTCGCTCTCGCTATTTCTTCTGCTGCAGCTTTCCTACCCCCAGAACCAGTCATAGCAAAGGGTAGGCAACCGGCTGGCTGGCGGCCGGCTAGCCAGCAAATGGTTGCATTTCAAATAGGGCGATCATAAAGCTTTGACCATCTCGCAGCTTTCCCGGGGAACTTCCTTGCAGGTCGCCGCCGGGTCTTCGACCACCGTTCTCTGCCCTCCGCGGTGCCAGAGGGCCGCGCCGTTGTGGCGCAGGCAACGTGCTGCATGCCTGCCTCCATAAACTCTGTCGCTTGCCCTCGATGTTTTTCGGTCCTTTACACACATATATGCCTTTTCTATCTCTCTCTCTCTCTCATATATATATATATATATATATATATATTATATATATATATTATATATATATATATATATATATATATATGCTAGCTCGTTCTACTATTTAGGTTCTTCCTTGATTTATTTTGCTTTCACCCGCCCTCTGTGCACTCCTTGTTTTCTTTCTCACGTTTTCTTCTGTGTTTATTTCTCCAGCGTTACGTGTCTGCAGTGGTGTGGGCGCTTACCGTGTTGGCCCTCACCGGTATCGTCTACGTCGTGTCTCTGTCAACATTGGCCCGTCGGCATTTGCTTACGTACGACGACAACGACAACAACAACAACAACAACCACAACCCGAATGACGATGCACTACGTGGTAGCTGCTTTTCTACCTCTTGGGGGCTGTTCTCTGTTTGCCGCTATTTATTGTCAAGCGGCGACCTATTTGAAGGCCGCTCGAGCAGAAATAGGCACTGCTCTGTAGGAGGCGCTGGGACGCTGCGCCCACAACCACCTCCACCTCCACCTCCACCTCGACCTCCTCACGCGCGATCAGGAACTCATTTTGTTGTGTACGTGCATTGTGAGCAAATAGCAGGGAGCAGGACACCGAGGCAAAGAGACACCGCCGCTCACGCTATCTGGCAAGCCAGCGCATTCAGCATTGAACTTCGCCACCAAATGCGCACTACCGCTACTCCGTTTACTGCCATTCGCTTCTCTCCTTTGCAGTCCTTTTCTGCATTCGGGGACGTAGTGTTATGATGCGTTTATTGAGCTGGTCCACAAATCAACACTGGTCAATTAATAGAACACTTTGACGCAATGTGCTTTTTACTCTAATAAAAAAGACCTTTCACCAAGTGCGGTCACTCTCTGGTAGCGTCTTCGCGTTCTGGAGTGAAGTGGCGGATGCAGGTTTCGTCGGCGGTTACTAATCGGCCCAGAAAATCCTCGTCGTCCAGGATTTCGTCTCAAAAAGTATCAATTGCTCTCCGAAATTGACATGCATGTTTTTGCTAAATTTTATGCTCGTTCGGTAGCCACTTAGCTTTTATGTTTTTTCCACCGCATCATAGCTTCAATCGGTGCTTTAGTCATCACGAGTTTGTAGACTTTAGGTACAGCTTTTCGGATCGTCCAGTGGGGCATTATCTGTACCCATACTACCTCTTTTGAATAAGGCAATCCACTTGGTAATGGATCTGTACACCAGTGAATTAGTTTCATAAACCGCATTTAATTTGGATTTAATTTCCGTTGCACTTGAGCCTGAATGATGTACAATCACAGCACGGTACTCGTTCTGCTACATTGTTATTGAACTGTCTGACACGTAACAGTTGTGCGAATTCAGCGCCGAATTGCGCTGAGCTTTTCGAAACTGTCGTGATGATTTGAGCTAGATAAGCATTTTGAAATTGTATTGATGATGCTACAAACTTTTTGATCTACTTAGTACATACCACGATGAGAAACATAAACTGGTAGCAAGCAAAACAACGAGGTTTTATGACTCGGTGGTTCTAACATCCAGATTGACGTATTTTTTGGGCATTTTACAACATTCTCGAGCAGAGCAGCAGCACAATAACGTTCGAGCGAGTAAGCCGGTTAGAGTTTAAGACGACCCGTCCGATTTTTGCAAACCCTACTAAGCTTCTCAAAAACAGACAATGGGTTCCCACACCATCAGTGCAATTGTCACACTTAGGTAGTCGCCGACACTCGTAGCCGAAAGCTTGCAGTGGCTTAGCTAGCTAAAACTGCCCTTTTCTAATTAATTTTCTGTCGGAGCAAGATAAGCCCGTTTCCCTTGCTGGCCTATGATAGACGGAATAATGTTTAGGCTATCTTTATGGTTTGTTTCTTATTGTATAGTACTATGCACTATTATGCGGCCAACAAAGGTCGTCTGCTATTGCTGTCGTCTGCGCCTTAGTGAATTAAATTCCACCGAGCGTAACTTAATTCGATAGCGCTGTGAGTAAAAAAATATCTATTTATTCGCACCTGATACGCTGTGCTGCATCTATAGTAATGAGCTATGACTACGAGAAACGTGCCTTCGCGAAAGCAAGATTTGATGCCTTTATACTTTTAAGAAGCCAGCTGTGTGGGTGATCTGACACTAACAGACGCAGCATATATATATATATATATATATATATATATATAACGTCGCTATGTTTACATATCCGCTCTAACATCTGCATGCTCAAGAAATTTACAAAAAAAAACCGCAGAGTGCGTTATAATAAACTAAGTAAAGTAAAGCTTTCCGTCTGACTCTCAGCCAATATTTAACTTCTACGGGACTGCCTTTCGCATTGCTTCATAGACGGACCCCCATAAATACGAATGTGCAACGGTGGGGCTCGAACCCGCGCACCTCCTATGTGTCTTCTTCGGTTGCGAGGCGCAGAAGAAATGCACCACGCCCCCGGGCTCGACCAATAAACATTACTGGGGCGGCGCAATCACATAATCGGGTGCACCTATCCATGTTTTACTTACTGAATTTAACAGTGATTGCACTAAAAATATCAATGGATTAGATTTAGTCTTACGTCTTACGTGGAGATAAGCATAATTCAAAATGAATGAGTGAAGACTATTGCACAATAATTTTATTACAGCTGGTAGTAGTACCATGTGGTTAAACATCGCAATTCGCGGCGGAATTCAAATAAATAATCCAACTAACATAAAATGAGTAACATTGCCAATCAGAATTAGTATTTCCATTATCATATTGTTGTCGCCACAAACTGCACGTAGCTGCTTGCAGTAGCGCAGTCGTAGGAGAGAGCGCCGCGTTTGAGTTAAGTCTGTATCTACGCGGGGGTCATTAGTAAAACATTAACCTTAGTGACCTTCTACACCGAGGCGCCTTTCGGATGCATCTGGACCACTCTTACGTGTCGTCGGGATCCAACTCTGGCTTGATTAAAATGCGCTCAATTAGTGATAATAGGGGACTGCAAGACGTGAAGCTACGCGGCATGCCGCCACCAGAATCCAGCCCATGTTCGCGCTAGAAGGCGGAGGAGATACTGTGTTACTAATGCTTTGCGAACGAACTCCGCCGCTTTCCATGACTGCCTTATTTTCTCGCACACAGATGGTCGGAGGCGGTACAGCTAATACAGTTGCGTGATTATTTGCAAGCTGTAAAAGCTCTCTCCTACTAGCTCGCTCGTCCGTCATCTCCACAGAGTAGTCAACATCGTTGCGAAAACCTATAAACCAAGTAAAGTTAATAAAAATAAAAGCTGTTTGTAAAGCACATGATCATTGCCAGAAGCCGTCAACGTTTGCGGGATACGGGTAGGCGGAAAATAAAATAGCCTAAGTTAACTGAAAACCACTCGGTCTACTAATCGATCTTGTTTAATTAGCACTCCATCTTCTAAACAGTAGATGTGCACCCACTATGCTTAAGGTACTTTTCATCATTAAGGAAGCTAGTGCTCATGTATATGTCTGGCGTACACCGACGGTCAGAGCTTGCTAAGCCAGATCTTTATATTCAACCTCGGCAAAACTTTCCGTTCGTAAAATAAAAAAATATGTAAGCCTGTGATTAATATATATATATATATATATATATATATATATATAATACTACTACTACCTCTTCTAGCCAAAGAGTTAAGTGCTTCCTTTTTTTCTCGTAGAATTGCGAGGCTACGTAGGGATGATACAAGTAACAAACCACGTTTTGGCCCAATTTTGTCACATCCAGTTGATAGCTGTAATGTCAGCGCTCTAGGCGGCATTATTGAATATATGCCTACCATCGAGAGAACTCTTATTCGAATTTAAGATACTTATCGAAAATTATTCTAAAAAGTCAATGGTTACTCGCCTTGTGCGCGCCTTTCTGTCGAGCATGTCGAGCATACTAGCGCGGCGCCTCATGCCATTTAGATCCTCTAAATGACATCAAGGCTCTGTAAGAATCCAACGGCAACCGCTGTATGCAGTATTGGTTGACTACAAACCGGCGTTTGACACCGCCCCCAAGCTAAATAGTATTAGAGAAGCTTGTATCACCAGAGTGAGCCCAAACTTATAAGACTCCTATCGACTGTTCTTAAAGCACCAATCGTCCTGCAAACACCAGCCTATCCGCATGGCGATTCCTCAGCAGCATCTCATTTACTCCAATGATCTACCAGGGCACATCTAGGAACATTATCCCTGGGTTAAAGTCATCTCTACGTGTATGATCTGGTACTATGCAGTCGATAAAGTTCGAGTAAAGCGATGAAGTTCTACGTTGGCGGTGCGCTCAAAAGCTCAGACAGGTGCAGCAAGTCAGCTCTAATATAGTTGCCGTGGCTTCAACATTATCCACGTAGAAACTCTCCGATCTCATCATTCTTAAGGGCCGCTCTCATCATTCTTAACGTGACAATGAATGCTCGCTCCGTTGCATCGTATGGGATAATCTTAATGCGCAGCAACTTAGCATAATTGATATGGTGAAGGCAAGCGTCTACAAAAGAATTTTTTGGCCTCCCCAGACAGCCCAGAGGGGATTAACCTATTATCTGTCCCGAACAACGTCCCTAATCGAGAATCTGGGTCACGCGACTCAAACACCCGCCGACATCATCCACTGCTGGAGTTTTGTGGTAGCTTTGAGTGGAATATACGAAAAGTTCTGGAGATACTGTCTCGAAGGACGCCTGCAACGATGAATAGTGTGTGGATTGCACCTCATTCTAAGAACCGACATATCCTCACACGCTACTTCGCTCATGTATTTCATCATAACCTGTTTCGGCCGTACTGGATTTCATGATCGTTGTAATGACTGTATTTGCAAGTTCTAAGATCTGCTATGTACGATCACATTGAGACATTCCAGTCAGCGTTAGGCCTTTGGCTTTTGGCCCAACTGTTCTGATATAAATAACTACCAAGGAAAATACACAAGGTCTCCTGTCATCATTGTAGTGCGCTGTATATATACATGTACAGCAAACCCGCTGGTGTTTCGAAAATGGCATGCTCGCCAAAAAAGTTTTGTTGGAAGTGTTTCTAAGACACGGTGCTCGGGACGTTGGCTATAAATGTAAGAATTGACCATACGCTACAGACTCTAATTGAACACCGACTTTCAATGTATGACACTAATCACGCTTGGAGATCATATTCGTCTGTGCAATGCACCTGCCCTTCCGAACGCATTTACTGCTCTCCGCGTTGGGAGCCTCAACTAGCTAAATACATGATGCTATTGTCCGGAGCGCCTTAGACTGACGTGTTCCCAAGATATTCCACTGTCATTTTAC
>QVRM01003695.1:30000-31831 GCA_003439945.1 Dermanyssus gallinae | reverse complement strand
TCAGTATCGAAAAATTGTTGGCAGCCACCTTCTTTGGAAGCATAACTGGCTACCGGGTGAGCTAAGCGATGCGCAATTACCACATAAGTTGATGTTCATGCAAATATCCCAATTACGAGAAACATTAGTCCCCAAACGGAAGAGAACCAGCCGACGCAATTGCGGCGTGCACAAACGTGTGCGGTATGTAAACAAGAAAAGACGACATGGCAAACAAACAAAACCGCATTCGTGTCAGCATCAGCTCTGTGCACCGCTACCCACAAAGATACCGTCATCGATACGGCGCACCAAGCTGCAAACAATATTTGTGTCGACCCTTAACCAGCGTTCCTTGCCCCGTCCAAGACAGATTGTTTACTAGGCGACGCCTGCCCCATCACTTGCCGTGCACCCTTCTTCAGCAGCACCCCTCTCCAACCTGGGACGCGTTCCTGACTATGTCAATTCAAGTAACCAATCGTGCTGCCATAAAGACTGTTGGGAACCCCTGAATATCTCAATAGGTCCGGGCCTTAAAAGGCGATCTTTAAGTAATTGTGACCAAAATGAAAAACATTTTTAGGGAACTTTTATCAGTTCAAGTGTTTAGAATTATTAGAAAATTAGCTGGCCGGATAAACCGTAGCCACTCACAGGAACTGCAACACCGTTGCTACTTGCACAGCTAGCCTCTCCTTTGTTACGGTGGTACTACAAATGCCTCATAAGCGATATTGCTCTTGTACGTGTTGGAGGTGACACAGATTACACAATTCTTCTTGGGTGGTTTTGTAGTGGGTAGTGCGCTGGAATTTGATTGAGTCATGTACTCTCTCCTGCGTTTAGTCACACACTACCCGCCAAAACATCGGCGAGTGTGCGTAAATGCATTTTCCCCCCCCTCAAAAAAAAAAAAAGATTACATCCGCAAACTCATAATTCCATAGCAATAGATTCTCGAAGGTCTCCGTTCTTGGTAAGTTGTTCTTCTGGGGTTCTCCTCAACGAGTGCTGTCGAGGGCACAGATAGACAAGCTGATTGCGGCTAGTGCGGTTGAGTACTAGCGCTTTATTTAGAAACCTGGATTTCATTAGATACAGTAAGTTTAGGTTCGTTCGATAAGTAGAGCCATACATTAATTGGGGCTGTTTCGATGAGTAGGGATCTGCATCCCGTAGGCATCGGTCGATGCATCTCCAAACTAAAATATTAAGAGCCAACGCGTTAGGTAATAATAAGAAGTTGTTAAGAGGTTTTCGCTAGTATTTGAATAAGCGTTAAAAAAGTTGTCCAGCAGGAGATCAACGCAAGGGCCTGTTTCAGGTGCTCTTTCGGCTTAGGTCTGAATCAGGTGAACCCTGTTCAGGTGCTGTCTTCTTTCCGATCGGCTGTGAGGACTGCTGTTATTCCATGCAGCCATGTTAAGGAACGGCAAGAGATGGTGTTTGTACGAGCCAACACGCCTTGGCAAATTATGTGGGAGTTAAGAAAACTGACCGTCCAGCACGCGTCTCACCGAGGCTTAGCCATCGGTAAGATGTTGGAAGACTTCAGACAGAAATAGCTGTTTCCACTCGTCGACGTATCTATTTGTCTGGTAAAATAATTGTTATGTGCTCTTCATAAACAAATAAAGTAAACGTATGGAGCCAGATAGTAGACAAGAACTCGGGGGGGGGGAGGGGGGGGGAGGGGTGTGTAAACTTTGCTCATCGAACCTGCATACGGTTAGAAAGCCATAGTCTAGTGCGATTGTGTCGCGGCTGCAGGCAGAGTCTACTAAAATAACAGTGATTTTTTTTTAATCAACTCGAGGCCATGTGTAATCAACTCGAGGTCATGTTGGAA
>QVRM01003695.1:0-25000 GCA_003439945.1 Dermanyssus gallinae | reverse complement strand
AATAACGGCGACGACGACGACTCGGCGATTCGGCGATTCATTGCGCCGGACGTCGTCGTCGTCGGAGCAGCTGCTGCTGTTGCTGCTGCTGTCCAGCAGCCCGCCGCTAATCTAGCGGGAGTAAGTGGGAGAAGGGGAGCGGGGGGCAACACGCAATGGACCTGCTTGCGTTTCGCGTGGTTCCATGTTGACAGCCCGGCCGGCCAGACGCCAATACCCCCCCCCCCCCGTTCGGCCCGCCGTTTCGTGTTCAAGTTCCCCCCTGTTCCGCGCCGGGACTGTCCGACGTATGCGGACGGCAATCATGTAACAGTGCCACACGATGGAATACAAAAACCCGCTAACTCTATGTTCCACAGCAACAATAAGAACAATAACATCCACGAGAACAGCAACAACAACAACAACGACGACGACGACAATGACAACAAGGACGACGACGACAACGACAACGACTACGACAACGACGATAACAACGACGACGACATCAACAACAGCAACAACAACAACAACAGCCACAACAACAACAGCCACAACAACAACAGCCACAACAACAACGACTACGACAACGACGATAACAACAACGACGACGACATCAACAACAGCAACAACAACAACGACAACAACAAGGAGGCAGCAGCAACAACAACAACAACAATAGCAGTGGCTGCGTTGACAGCAATGCCAGCAGCTACAGCAGCGGCACACGGCAACACTTTCAACTGTAACAACAACGGCAGCAGCTGCATCAACAGCCACAACAACAACAACAACAGCAACAACAACAAGAGCAAGACGAACAAAGGCAGAAGTCATTACTCGAAGTCGTTCAGCAGCACCGGTTGTGCTTTCTTGTTTAGCTAATGATCCATCTATTGATTCGCTGCTCATCGAGCTCCGCCGTGTCCAGTGACGGCGGCGGCGGCGGCTGTCATTCATTGACTCGTGTCGGCCGGCGGTGACACATTGGGGTTGGGGTTGGGGTCGTCGTTATTGTCGTCGTCTGACTAAAAGACCACGCCGGAAAGGTGTCATCGTTGGCGGGGCAGTTGCCTCCACGCTGTCAACGAACCCCCGAACAACGGTCGTCCGCTTGTCTCGGGATGTTTTTTTGTTGTCTCGCGACTTGCCATCTTTCATATTCATTCTAGTGCGGGGGGGCGGGGGGGAGGAGCATTTTGCCGAGAAACGTTGGCCTTCGCGATTTGTCGTCTCATTACGGAGGACAGGTAATTGACAACCGTACGCTATATATGTATATATATGTATATATATGTATATATGTATATATGTGTATATATATATATATATAATATATATATATATATTATATATGGAACTCCATTGAGAAGATAAAAGGCCATCTTAATTTGTTAGTGTAATAAGCTTAGCACACGCTGAGAGACCTGCCCTCAGAAAATTGTCTACAAGATAGAATCATTACGTTAGTTTGCTTGCCGCTTGAATGGATTTGACGACACGAATGTAATGCGATCAATGCTCGCAAGTCTACGTCGACTACAAGCCACTTTTCTCAATGGGTTATCTCGCGAGCAAGAATAGGTAACTATACAGAAAATAGATACAAGAAATTTTGTGCAATAAAATCTTGCACCAAAATTAGGCTTGTGTTCATTGAAGAATCACCATTACTGATTAGCGATTAAATTTGGCGAACGCGCTCTTTGTGTCACACGTTTCTTGACCTTCAGATCACTGAATGCAAGAATACTAAAGTTCTTGATGGTGCCCGTCCTCAGGTAGAATCAGTGTATGAAGCATTTACGCAAAGCTACTACGGTTCACTTTAAGGGTGGCACAATTAGAAACAGATTATTCTATGCCATTGGCAGTGACACAGCGGACGGTAGACCGCAAGTGGTGCAGACAATTCAAATCCATGTTTTTTGTTATTAATATTTGTATAAAGCTTCAAGTCGTCCGTCTACAACTGGCATACTCATTTATCTGATAGATGTAATTCGATGTTCAAAGCAAAATACCGAGAGTGGTAGAGAAGGTTTACAGATATAGGGATGACAAGGAGAATCTTTGACTTTAACGTCAAACCAATTAAATAGTCAGCACAACAGTTTTTCGACGCTATCTGGCACAACCAATACATGATATGTTCTCGAGCAGAAGTTAATAGTCTACGCGTGGAAATTATTTTGTGGAGAAAAATGAAATACAGTTACGCACTACTGTCTGCCGTCCGTAGACTGTGACTGTCCAGCCAATGCTAATACGAGACCCAATCCGTCGGGGGGTGGTCTTTGTTCCACCGAGACACATACTCATTTAACGCCAATTATTAAATTAGATCCCTACCATACTTTTCTCTTTACCAATGTAATGGTGGTTAATTTGTTGGTATAACAAAGGATAGTCAGTTGAAATCGTTTTCTTCCGAGTCGTGCTTTTTGTTAGAGCATGTTTTTCCATTAAATTTGCATTTCGATCCGAATTCCTTCTTGCTTTCCATATGTATACTATTTGTTATTCGTGTTCTTTTACCAGATATGGAATCACCAAATTTAATTATAAACCGATTAACTCCCAATCTCTCATTGGCTTGATCCAGTTTTCAATAGCTAAAAGTAAAATTTTAAATACTGTTTCATCATGAGGAAAGAGCATTTGTTTTCCTAATTTTCCAAAAAGTAACTAGGATTCTCATTCCAGCATGTGTTGTGTTACTTCTTGCTTCTCTGAGTGTTCGGCAATGGAGCAGTGTGCGTATTGCACTATCGTACTAAATTTCCTCGTAATGTTAGCAAATTGATGACGGTGGCTTGCCGATACATTGGAAAATTTCTTGGAAGTCGCCATGCCCTGTGATGGCCTGTGTCAGATGATGCACCTTTCCTCAAGACTGTTGGGTCCTACCTCTATCGCTGCCATTTTTGTGCTCCTGTTTTAAAGAGTTCCTTCCGTCTTGCCAGTGTTTTTCTCGCTGCGTGCGTTTCTTTGTGGTCATGTTCGAGATGTTCTTCCTCCCTTCAGCTTTGAAATACTATAGCGACAACCGTGCTAAAGCTTGAATAGCCTTGAACTAACCGTCATATTTGCTTGTTTGATGAGAAGCGCCGGCGTTCTTTAGGCCTTAGTTGAGGCCGTATGCTTGACGTCCTGTACAGTGCATCCCCTACGCAGACCGGCGCCTCCGACATTCCGAGTTGCCTTCTCTCCTCTGTGGAGACGTATATGTTCGACATTATTTTTGCAGCAGCTTTAGCAGTTTTTCAAACAGGACTTTGGCTGCAGTTAATTTACGTAAGGGGTTACGCTGTTTTCATCCCTATCGGCCTATTAGGTAAATTGCTTCACTCCTGGTTAAAATCAGCTCCGAATCGTTTGAATCCATCCAGGTTTCTGTCTGAGTTTGGGTTTTTAGGCAGTTCTTTAAACCTCGACACTTTATCCTGCACTTGGTAACACAGATGGTGACTTAGTAATGGATTCTTAAGAGATACCCGCTGCAATTTCCTTTCTGAATTATTGGTTTAGATAGTCCGACGATATCCTTAACAGCTACAGCGGGATTTCTTCTTATTACCAGCCTTAATCATTTGCATCCACGGTAACTGTTAAGGCAGTCTCGGAAAATACACAACAACACTTGTATTTCCTTACTGAAGGCGAGATTCCGGGGCTGATGAAAATATATTCTTCTCTTTGTTTATCCCTTTTTGGTACATTACTTTCGGGCAGGCTGTTGAGCTAACTGCATTTATGTCTCCTCGCACTTGTATCGCGCTGTGTTACATTCTTTTTTTATGGTGTCAGCATATGCGGTCTTTAATTACTATCACCTAACGCCCTAGCATGATCAATTGTACCCCTGACCTTATTTATCTTATTTGCCGCTACAAGGGTAATGTTAGCCAGCCTGGACTACAGGACTCTGCCTAGTCCCGGCTCATCCGATTCTTGAGTGACTCTTGTAATTACTTTGGCTACTTTAAAGCTGCCTAACTTGTAAGGCTTGACCTTGAAATTACGCTGGCATCTCGCCTAGCAAGTCGTTACGTCTACTATCTCGTTTGTTAATGGACCGTTGGGGAGGTGCCTCGGCCAGGACGCTTCAGACCATACTTTTTTGAGAGGACGAGTTGCGATTTCTCCAGGAGAATGTCGCCGACTGTCGTCTCATAGTCGCCATCTTTCTTTTGGGCTCTCTTCAACACCCAGCTTCGTTGGTCTTTCTCCTTTAGCCCTGGATAGGCGATACTATCTGACCTGTCACGTATTTGGCTGCCTTGTGAACGTGTTGATTTGCTGTGCTGAATACAAACTGGTACAGAGTTTCTTTTTGCCCAAACACTTTTAATGCTTCTTGCGTTGTACGATATACCGCATCTTGCCGAGGCGCAACTGTTTTCTGTTGCTAGTTGAGGTCAGTTTTTGCTGGGTCGTCTCGTGACGTCTGAGTTTTCTCCTGTTCGCTCAATCATTGCTAATCGCTGTCCTGGCGCTTAGCTGAATGTGTTTGTGCCGAGACTGAAGCCAGTTTAGATCGCAAGCAATCTCTGCCCATTACCACTCCTGTGGCTTCGCTTCGCCTTGTTAAACTTCTTAGCTTACCTGTTTCCTGGAGCTCAGTGGTAGATCACGTGGATAGACGTACTTTGCTCACGTACCTTTCCACCGTCCACACCGTGTACTTCACCAAACTACCTCAGCTCGAAAACATCCTCCGGGCTACTACCGTAGTTACTACTTTTATCGCTACGCGTGGTTCTATATGGCCTAAGTGAATGGGGGAGGAACTCATCGTTCCTTCTTATTCACTGTATGGTGAGTTTGCGAACCCCACGCTACTCGCTGCTAGCGAGGCGCGTGAATCAAGCATTCCCGAAACCTTTCATATGAAACACACTTAACGCTGCTCTCTAGAACAGTGCTTGTTAGTCATCCAGGCCACTGCTCTCACATTCCCAGACAGCGTCCACTAAAGGAGTACATACCGACGAACATGAAGCTGTACTAAGCTGGAAAAAGGGAAATCAAGCACATAAACGTATCCATCTTATATAACTCTTACTTACGCTTTTTTCGGTACAAAAGACTTTTTATTCTGTACAGTAGACAAGCAAAAGCATTTTTTGTCAAGCTAACCTCGTTCGCTGGTGCAATAATGCCTTACTTGAAATAGTTGGGTACGCCCTCATTGATATTGGATCTTTAAAGACAAAATTTGTCGGTTTGCTACTGGTAACACAACTCGGTATAGTCTCATCATAGTTATAATTTGCCTAGAAGCATAATGTGGCAGATGTACTGGTCGAAGAGCTGTCTTAGCAGTAATGTTAAGACACGTCTAGACCGTCATTTGGTGTTAGGCCACGGCAGATCTGAAATAAGATGATGCGATATCATACAAACAACTTGCTTCACATTGCTTTAATCACTTGATCATCGGTCACTTCAAATCCTTCATCGCATCTTTCAAGGATTGAAGTGACCGATGATCAAGTGATTAAAGCGGCCAAGCTATGATAGTTGTGCCCGACGGTCATCTTGGATACATCAATATGTATTCAATCCTAGGAACGAAATTGAAGCCCTGCGAGAGAACTAGGTCTCGTCCTTCTTGAGACGCATGATCCTATTCTACTTAATGGACAGAGGCGTGACAGTGGGTGAGTGAGGAGGGTACAAGATTACGGCTGAAGGACGACCGCTGTCTGGAGTGTCACGTCTGCTCCCTGAGTTGTGTTGTATTAGGCTATGCGGAATGCGGCAAAGCATGAAATGGTAGCGTTCCAGTAGGCAAGCAACCAACCCAATAAAGCTAGCATGCAAATGAGTGCAACAAAATCCGTTCAAGTGATCTCTTCTCAAAAGACTGCCGCAGCTTTCCTTATCACACGCGTGGGGAAGTGAATTTGAATAGAGTATCGTACGATAGAGGTGACTAGGAAATGTAAATATGTATAAAAATGCCATTCTGCCCGAATGCCTAATGCGTTGCGAAGGTTTCCAATGTAGCAAAATAAAGTTAAGGAGACAGGTGGGATTGCAGAGGCTGTGCCGAGTGCTTCGTAAATTTAAACGATATGAGCTGCTAGGTCTTACACCACAAACTCGAAGAACTACAATTGTAGTGGCCTGTTGCATACGAACACATTACGCAGCGCCGTGTATGAATGAAGAAGAAAGCTTCTACGAAGCGACGGTGCTATTGTGACAGCATGAGTGTCGGGCCCCTTAAATGCAAGTGTTAATGCAACCAAACCTTGTCGTCTGGTTTATGAACGTTTAGGCCAAAGTTTGACGGAAAAGTTGGTGTTAGTGAATTTGAGGGCTCTACGCTATTCGCGGTTACCTACCCTCGAATGTGGCGGTCCATTATGCGCCACCCCTTCTCCAAAAGGGGCTGGCCACCAGTTAACCAAAATACTATAATCGCAAGGACAGACAACTGATGAGCTATAACCTTACTTTCCTTATTTTTAACCAGAGTTCATTTGAAAGTTATAGCCCATAGCTAGGACCATCGATGACGCCGCCGAGCAAACATAATAGTTATTTCCTTGAATCTGTGCGGTACCCAACATCTCCACGTTTCACGTACCGGTTGTAAAACGTAGGCACGCAAATGGTCCCTCGTAGGTGGTATTGTTGTTCTGTCACTCGCAAAGTAACACAGCAGCGCTGCGGCCACGACGTTCTTGTAGTGGAAAGTGATTCTCCGTACTTCGGACCATAAAAAAGACAGACGACCCTTGTTAAAAACGCACTCTCGCCTCCGCCAGAGCCCGTTGACTAGAGAGTGGAGCTCACTAACCGATTTATTAGAAGACACCTTGGTATTTGGACAGGGGCTTCATAGTGTAATTGTGCGCCCTTCTTAGGTTCGCAGATATCTGGACACACCTTGCCAGATCTCACAGAAAGAACACGTTCTCTTAACGATTCATTCATGCAGCGATATGAACATCAAAGGCGTTACCGAGGCAATTATGCATCGAGAACCATGTACACAGGCGGCTCTATTCAAGCACACCATACTCGGGGCACGACAATATTGGGAAGCCGCAATTTCACGCCTCTGGTCAATCATCAAACGTTTCACAAGTTCGTTGTGGTGCCTAAGTGCACTTTTATCGACAAATGATTCACTTCTGTTTACTGTTATCAGTCATCAGTTATATTCGATCGGCTAATGTAGTCACACTACTCAGTTCCGATCAATGTATTCTCATGTCGCCACAAATCTATTGAGTGTCACATAAATAGCTACTGTCAGTTATTATTTCTTCACAGTTATTAATGCAATATATTACGGCAGAACTTACACGGACAGCGGTGTATAATGATGACCAAAAACCTTCGCGTGCTCACAGGATTTACCTTGCGTGTTCCTTGCGTTGCTATTGTATTTGTTAAGAGAAGTGTCTAACACCCGTCGTACCTAATGCTGCTCTTAGTCACTTTCTTTACGATTGAGATACACTTCTGCTATTACCACACGTAAAATGGTCGCTGATAGTTCAGATTACGCAACGAAATTTGTATTAGTCCGCATATTAATTTGTATTCATTAAATCGTTATATAACGAAGAAGCAAAATCCGACTCTTTGAGATATAACTGCCGGAGATCGTCGAGAATTATTCACCGTATACATACAACAGACCCTGCATTATTCCTACTACAGTAATACGCGAATAATGGCTGCAAATGTATCATGTGCTTGTCGGATGTTGTCCCTCAGCATTTGTCTCAGTGAGGCGGCTAACGCTAATCCCGATAGCAAGAGCCAGCTCGAAGTGCAGACCCAACATTCCAGTGTCTATGATGGCGCTTCTGTGCGAAGAGAATAGGCATGCATTCATATAGAACAACCAACCAATACACAGTTTGTTGACTGTGGTTCGGTTTGAGTCTCTAAATGCTTGACATGCAATGGACGTGCAAGGGAACACAAAGAAGTGCTTAAGTAAAAAAAATATTATTTCCAACCACAACAGTGGTAAGTAGCATCTAGAAGTTCAGCACTGCTTGAATGTAGCATAATGTACTTCGGCATCAGTCTACTACTACTAAAGTGGAAAATATTGAAAACTTATATATTTTATGTATACTAAAGAGATGCATACGTACTCTTGAAACGTGTTCTTAGCGTATTACTTATTTACCTACTTTGTTACTAGGGGTTCATTAGAATTCTGTCTAGTGAACTTCTAGTAACAAGAATCAACGACACATGACTGAAAATACTGCGCAACACTGCGCCGCTTTATTCATTAGTTACATAAATACTATGTACAGAACAACCCCCGGCCCGGCGCCGCCCAATTTTCGTACAGATTTCGTTTTTCGTGTTGTAGCTCAGCAACAGCGATACTGTACTGTCGTTAAAGTCAGCTAAACCCCAACATAATATGTACAGAGCAGGCAGGCAGGCAAGGGCACGGGCGCGGGAGGGGGAAAGGGGAGCGTACAATACAATCGAATCGACTTCAGTCAACTTCAACGAGACCTCTAAAGTCCTCGATTCTTCCGCTTGTTCGATCTACCCCGGGGCAGACCGTCAGGAACCGTCCTGCGTCACCGCGATGAGAGATTTGGCTTGTGTCACAGGGGTAGAACATAGCTTCAACATGGCTTAGTACCATCTCTCCTTCCTGTACTCTACTACAGATTGACATTACGAGCGTAACACACGTTATTGGATACATTCCATACGCTATCTGTCTTATTAGTATGTTATTTCTGTGAGTTCCAACGGGTTGTGTGTAGTTCCGTGGCCTGCAATCTTATGCCTATGTCTATCTTTCTCTCGCTTTCGCTCTCTTCATCCAAGTATCTCTTGTCCTTGCTTCTTTTACCTCTTTATGAACGTTTCCTCCCACAACATATGGCAACATGATATGTACATTTGAAATCTTCGGACGAAGACATTGCAATGAGGTGGCCAGTAGGCTATCCGTTACGCCAGCCAGATACCTCTTACCTATTGCCTCTAACTCTCTACGCCCAACCACCACTAGCAGCGAATGTAATCCATGTACTTCACGAACTCCATGCGCTTTCCCTACACTGTATTTTTTTAGCTACTGATCCACCACTTCAGTCGCGGTCTAATTGCAGGTCAATTCATAATCTCGGTCCGTGATTATGTTACCACCGACGGGTTATATCTCCGAACTCGTGATATAGACCCGGTCAAACAGCGCCACTGCATTTCAACATCATCTTCCAGTAACACTTCGACACACCCTTTAGTCACTCTGGTAGCAAGACCGTCTTGCGAGTATCACATACATACAAACATACATGTTTACCACAGCAAACGCCGACAACCTAGCATGTGGATTGCACGAGTGGCCGTAACTGTTTCACTGTCAAGCGCAATGTGTTTTGTTACAAGACAATAGTCGATCTGAGTTCAGAGTTTATGTGCGACTTATTTTCCCTTGTTTCTGCTTCTTATTTGACGGCTCTTGTTGTACCAATATTGCTTTCGTTTTCCGGTCCTCTGCTGAATGGGCGATCCTAGACACCATATTGCGGCCACATCGCCATAGCCCCCCCGTGATAGTTTCTCGTGATCCCGTAGGAACATTCGCCGCCGTTTCGTCGCTGTACCTCTACTCGCATCGTCACAGTAAAGGTCGTCAAGAACGCCGTGCCAACGACGACGATAACAACAGTAACAGCAAAACATTTTTCCAACAGAAACAACGACAACAACAATAACATCAACAACAGAATTACCTACGCTCGCCGCTGTCTGAATGCCCAACCCTTTTTACCCTCATTGCCGTGTCCGCTTGACCACACTAGGTCTTTCTATCTTCTTCTTGTTCTGGTTTTTTATTCGCTCACAACTTGAAACTCGAACCACCCGCTAAGGACAGCGAGAAAAACGTTTGCTCACAGGCTGGCTGGTATTCTTGCTCAATCGCTCGCTGTCGCCAATCAACGTGTTCACAGGCCACGAAGCAGCGGCACCTCAGCAGCTTGAGGAACTACGCAAAGTGGGAAATCGTGAGCAGTAGGTATATCGATCGCTTGTAATATCGCATCAATACACATTATTAGCACTATATAACCGTTGCTGCTGATGTTGTTTATGCTCTCCACATGTTTGTCATGGCGATTCTGATCAATACAAACTACTAGTACCACTATACTCTTCAAGCAAGCTATCACCGGCCGGTGTGACCGTTCTCGGCAGTGTGTCAATGCACGAAACACGGCCGACTAACCATCCGACCGAGCGACCTTGCGTGGTGCGGTAGGCACCTTATGCGTCCGGCAATAACCGTACCTCCTATGTTCCGTCGCAATGTGGCAGTTGTCCAACGGGGGGGGGGGGGCGGGAGGGTGGGTTATCGAGGCGAGAAGCGCCCTCTTTAAAACGAGGCGTACTGAGAATACTGTCTTCTGTCGCTAACGAATAACACAGCGATTCGAACGAAGGGACAAATAGCCTGCCTTTGATCTGGCCCTACTGTCTGTAAGCAACTCTTTAAAAATTGTAGTTGCGCCAGCGCCTCCTGCAGCAGCAGCAGCAGTGGCAACAGAAGTGGGACCAGCGGCTGTAGCCAGAGAAAGGCAGGAATAGAGCAAACCGGCAGCGGAACAGAGCGCGCCTTCATCCGATGTCTCGCGCATCTATCCGATCCGGCAGCTTATCTAGTCAGTAGCTAGATCCGACAACGTGGCGGTCTCGTAAGGCCTCTCTACACGGGCAGGTATGGACGCGGGACGATCAGGACAAGTAGCAAGCAATAAAGGTAGTAGTAGTAGTAGTGGTGGGTGCAGCAGTATGAGCAGCCGCGGCATAGCAATACTAATACTAATCGTAGTCGAAGTATAAGCAGTATCAGTGGAAATATACCAACTCCCCGTGTGACCCCCCGTGACCCCCCCCCGGGGGGGACGAGAAGGATGGGAGGACCCTGGAGGCGAAAACACGACAGGAGCAGAAGGTCAAGCAGCTAAGCCGCCTATAACGTCAGCACGGCACGCGTCGCTTGTTGGCAGATTGTGAGTAGTTATCCTATTAACTCCTTGCCCTACCACACCCTCCCCACGCCCGAGAGACGCTCACGTATACGTTCGCTCCTGCATGGCCCGCTTGTGTCGATTGCTCGGCCGGAACGATACGTTAGTGATGCGTCTCGGAGGACCGCCCGTGTACAGAGGGTTCTCGCGGATCGGGACCTTCTCGCGACAGCCCCGCCCAATGGCCCAGATGAGCAGCAGCAGCAACAGCAGCACGACGAACGCGGCACACAGGACGACGAGAAGTAGCTTGACGTCCTGCTTGTTGCGGAGATCCAGCGCCAGAAGACGCTCGACGAGACTCGATGAGCTCTGCAGCGTTGTCGACGGATCCTCGGGCGGCGGCGACGACGGGGGCGGCGGCGAAGAGGTCGCCCCCGCGAGCATGCTCCCTATGAGAGGAGAAACAAATAACGACAACTATTGAGGCATTGCGAAGTGGGATGTTAGTAACACGTGAAAGCAATAATAAGAGGCGAAGAAGCAATAGAGTAGCAACAGTAATAGCAACAACGACAACGCCGCCGCAACAACAACAACCACGACAACAACAATGGTAGCACTGTTTACTTAGTTCTTGACTCGTCTTACGATGAAGGTTAAACGATACGAAACGGACGGGTCGTGTTGCGTCAGAAAAGTATGCCGAGAATGCAAGCGTGGTAAGATTGCGATTTCGAATAATGTAGACGCATGTAAACGAAACAGTACGGAAGGCACTTGTCTCTCTTTACGGGGAAGTAGGCAATGTCCGAAGACTGTCCGTTCTCTCAGCAGTGAGGCTCTTCATGCCTAAGGTTGTTCCGGGGCTGATGTACGGTCTTGACAGGGTGTGGAAACACCTCACGCTGGCGAATTTTAACTAGCTCGAAGGGTGTTTTTCATTATATATGAAGCGAGTGCTCTGCTTGCCTATCCGAGCGAGGAGCCGCTTTGTGTATCTCATGTCTGGCTGTCCACCGGCTGCTGAAACAATCCGACTAAGGCTGAAGATGCCGCGTACAGTACCTTACGAATGTTTTATTTCGGAGTGGGAAGCTAAAGTCGAACAGGCCAGACGGGAGGTCGGTGGTTTGGACGTTTTCAATGCCTTGCACCTTTGGTCTGGTCCTGCATGTGACAATCGCCACGTATACACCAGGTACATAGTGCATGGTTATCACTACCTGGTATGTTCAAACGCAACCTTTCACGAGGAGTACGAGTTGTGCACCTGCCGGTTCTGCCTGCAGAGGTGTGCCAAGTACCATGCAGTGGAATGCACAGCGCTGGACCGAAAATCGCTGCACTACTTCTCTCGTCGGAAGCGTGAAGAAGATAGAGCTTCATGAGGAAACATTTTTGAAATGTATATTATACTCAATTTGAGTGAAATAAACATAATTGTAATTGTAATAATTTAGACGCATGAACTATCTACACAACCAAAAATAACAGGTGTAGCAGGATCAACAATTGTGATCTAACCACGGATAGCAACAACAACAACAATAATAACACGTAGACCACAAAGTTTCATGCATTTGCTGACAGTCAATCAATGTTAGTTAAACATTTCGTGACTGACGAAATCATCTGGAGTCCTGAGTATATGATGGCGGGTTGCGACAGTCCGTCGCAATTTTTATTTATTATAATAACCTAATTTATTAATAACCACCGATAATATTTACTATAGCGGACTGAGTTTTATATATTATGGCTTTTATATAATTTATTAATAACATTATAACCTTAACCCAAATCTTAAGGATAGCTTCAAAAGCGTATGCGTCGATTTGCTCGGTTTTTCAATTGAGTAATGCGTTCTCTTACAATCAAAGTGCATTTTATAAACTTATGTCGTACATAGTGTGCTTGTGGGCATGCACACAGAAAATTTCCAATTAGCGAGCTTGAGCTCGAATAGACAAAGCCAACACTTTTCTATGTTAAAAAGGGTCCGGGTATCTACCGGCGGGGTAATGTACTCTCCTTATCTACCCTTCCTTTTTACGATTCCATAGCCACTGGTTTCCGTGAGTCGAGTTACTCAACATGGCATCAGTAAAATGACATCGGAGGCACTATACTACTACACTATTTATCACTATGGTTATTAAATCTTGATCTCAGAACGATCCGCTTAAATATAGAGCTAAAAAGCAAGCACTCCCTACAAAAAAAAAACTGCCGATTAGATCATTTAGAAACTCGTCTAAATTAAGAAAAAAATTAAACTCGGCTAGAATGTTGCGCGCGTTTGCACTGGGAGTGCATGAAGAGCATACTGACGCCAAGTGACGCCTGTTCTCTTCTCAAACAGGTAGAGGCAAGTACATAAATACGGCGCGTGCATGGCTACGTCTCTCGCAAACCAAAACTACTCCATCGGCAGCATCTTCTCTCTGTGACGCGAACAAACTTAATGATGTTGACCCGTTTCTAGATAAGAGCACTCTCGGATGCAAGTTACAGATCGGTTCGATACAGACAGGTTAAGGTCGTCCGTCAGTAGTCCGTCAATTGCGTGACCGTTTATTAGAGCTAAGTCTCTAGTGCCTAGACGGGCACAAGCATTATTGGGGGCCTTTGATGTGAGTGTGTGTGTGTGAGAGTGTGTGACACAGATACCGCGCTATCGCTCAGCTTTTCAATTAAGTGAACCCCCATGCTGACACTGACACTTGCTTTTTCTAAAAATACGTCATATATATATATATGTATATACGTGTGTATATGCTGGTCTGTTGCCTTACCGATAGTTGTTGCTGGCGGCACGGTTGTCGTCTTGAGGTTGGGGTTGACAAAGACGTGGCCGTTTCGGTCGACCTTATCGACTTTGGCACGCTCGTGGCCGTCGGATGGCCTATCGGGTTGATCATCGCTGGCCGTGCGTCCGGGTCCGAAACTCTTCTTGTTGACATCGATCGTTCTGGGCGGGACGTCGTCGGCGTTGTGCGCAGGCTGATGATGCTGTTGCTGCTGTTTCTGTTGCTCATTGATGATTTTTCCCGGTAGCGAACCGCTCCGATCGGTCCACACGGACCAATCGGTATAGGCAAGGCTGTCTTTCGTCGTCTGAGCATACTGTTCTGTGGTAGTAGTAGCTCCGCTGGAAGACTGCAGCGGATCATCTCGGGATCCCTCGCCGGCTGGCGGCTGTTGTACGCAGAAAAATGCCCCCACAAATTCGACAACGAAACGAAAAACGGACACAGTCGGGAATTAGTTGACGTTAGTTATGTAGTTAGAAAGTAACGTTAGTAAACCCCGTGCTTGCAGAGTGGCACACGGAAAGCAGTCACTACGACGGAGTCATGAGTATGTACTTATGTAGTATGTAGGTATAATTGACTCTCAACACAATATAGGCAGGCTTTGTTTGGAACAGCACGTTCGGCCGACGAATAAAGGCGGTCACTCAATTGAGCATGCATGCGGTCATACCTCATCATGCAAGTCTTCATCATACACACGCGAGATGTTCTCTTGTTCGAGGCAAACCCTTCGTTCGCGCCGCTTGAAATCCGGCTAAACGAAACTGCCTGTACTACTGCTGTTGCGGAACATCGGCATACATACACCGTTTTTGCTGCTCTAAATAAAAACATGTTCCGGAAACGGGTGTATCGCTCTCCGTTCGGCTGCATACATCTCAACACTATACAGCGTACATAAAAATATATGCATTCCTGGCCCGATTGTCTCTCACTAACTGTCTGTCAGTTTTCGGTGGAAATAACGTAGCAGACACGCATGCAGTATTTGAAACATTATCATTAAATCATGATGGTTAATGAACAGATAAACGGCTGTATACGAAATATTCTGCACGATCATAACTGACCCTCATTTGAGCACGTGAAGTGTCCGATCGACGTGTCACGACTCGTGGCCAAAGGGCCGTCGACTGTATTTCACCACCTGGTGCCGCCTACTGCATCATACGCACGTATGGAAGCAATGCAAACTGCTAATGCTGCTGCAGTACAATGTTATGCTTTAAGAAATCATAAGCGAATCGAAAACTAATATTTTAATGAATATTTTTTAAATTAAATTAAATAATATTTTAATGAATCATATCAATTACAGCTATTCACGCGTGACTCACACAACAGATGTGAGTTGAAAGGCGAGAGACCAACAAAGAAATGAATCTTTCTTGCGACAAATTCATAGTAATAAAATTGTTGATTAAGTAAGTCATATAAGCACGGACATCATAGGAACAATCACAACATTGTATTTGCTAAAGTTATTATTATTATTATGGTCGTCGTCGTCGTCGTGTTGTTGTTGTTGTTGTTGCTCAGCAACGACGACATATCGAATGCACACGGAAGTCCAACGTAGTAATCGTAATGCCAGTGATGATTGTAACATTATATATTATACTAGTGAAAGGAAACACTTCCGTGCCGTGTCAGGCCAGGTAGCCTATTGGACTGTTGCTGCTCTGGTTGTTGTTGTTGTTCTTATCGCTGCTGCATAGTTGCCTATAGCCTTAGGATTCCTAACCTAAGAAAAGTTGGCAACCTTTGCCGCTGCAGCCTAGGCCATCACGGCCAAGTTGAAGATAACGGATACGCTGATGAACTTGAGCAGGCAATCGCAGGGCGCAAAGGTAGGAAGCAGGTTGCTTAGGTAGCAAGGTGGAGGTTACAGCGGTGAAACAACTCGAGCAAGATTGCTCTGGGACTCAGGGTGTTGTGCCGCCGACCCAGCCAGCCGCTGACGGCCGCCAGGTCGTCCACAATCGAGTGAGTCGCCCAAAATCGCATCGCTCCTCCTCACTTCTTCCATTAATGTTCGCTCGGTTAAGTAAGAGGCTGTCAGACGATGACGACGACGACCAAGAAGATGAAGAAGTGGCGTCCAGGTCACCTCGCGCCAATTGACCGCAGGCCGCAGGTGCAGACTGAAGACCGCGGAACTAACCTACGAACGAACGATGGAACGATCGATTGATCGGCTAACGTACTCGCTGAGTACGTAGGTTAAATGCCGAGACGTATAACGTTGACCGATGGTGGCCCGTTAGCGGGCTGTGCCCGCCGTACGGCGCAAGTCACCCGCTGCGTGCGTTTTCTACTCAATGAATCCGCCCGCCAAATTTAACGCCGGCCGAATCTGGCGGCACGCCATTACTAGTGGCGGCAGCGGCGGCGTCGGTGACGGCAGAGACGACATCGATTATACGACAACTTTAGCACACAGTAGCAACCCGAGTAGCGATAATAATAATAGTAATAGTAATAATAATAATAATAAGAACCATCATCATTATCATCATCATCATTATCACCATCATCATAGTGATAACAGTCACGATAATAGTCACACAAGTGTAGCTGTGGCTTCTTAACAGTCATAGTAGTAATAGCAACAGTAGAAGTAGTAGTGCAGAAGTAGACAAAATGGCAGCTAACTAGATGATCTCATACAATCGCTGACTTTCACTGTTCGCTCGACGACAATCAGCCACCCACTCGGCGGTTCTCCTGCCGTTTTCCCGCTCCGTTCGCTCTTCTTCACACGCTTGTCATTTCACTTTACTGCCAGTACTATAACTACTACCACTACTCTACTAGTACTTCAACTGCTACTACTACTAATCAGCTAGTAAGTTATTCAGTCAGCCGATGACTGGACTCATTGATGATGCACACAAAGCGTCGCCTTGCTCAAACGGCGGCCGACTCAACGACAAAAGCGAATCGCAGCAGGAGCAAATCGCTTAGCCTCTGCGCGCCGTGTAGGTGGCGTGCTATGCCATGTCGCGACATTCCGGCAGCCGAAATGGCTGGCATGATTACGGTACTACGATTATCGAGAGAGAGATCGGGTAGCTAGCTAGATCGATCGGCTGATCGCTTGGAAGACGACCACGACGAGTCGTTGCCAAACCTCGCGTCGGGCATCCATCCCTCCCTCCATGCGTTGTTCCAGCTTCCCGCAGCGTAGCAGAAAACGAAACGTTCCGGCCTTCGTTTCGGCCTCCCGTTGGCGGCAATCATCGGACGCGTAACAAATGGCACTCAGGAGGCGCGACTCGGGAGCCGCCGTTTCCCTTATTCCTCTCTCTCTCTCTCTATCTCTCTCTCGCCCTCTTCGTATTCCTCTCTCTCTCTTTCGTCTCTCCGTATTCCTCTTTTTGTGTTTATCTTGCCGCTCCGTATTTCCCTCTCTCTCGCTTGAGTCTTTCTCTCTCTCTCGCCTTCTCTTGTACGCTTCTCTCCGTACTTAACTCGCGTCTCTCTGTATCTCTCTGTATTGTTTTGTCGTTTCTCTGTCGTGCTCGATCTCTTATGTTTGCCGCCAGCGCACTCGCTTGTCGGCAAGGCCAAGGCCAATAGGTTGGTCACACAGTCCACCCGCTCGGTCGCAACGTAACGCCAATACCAGTGCCAAAAAAAAAAACACCAGTAGCCATTGTAGAGTAGCATGGCTAATTGCTGTTTCTCCTGCTGATGCAGCTGCTCTTGTAATAGTAGTTATAGTTAGTGTTGTAGTAGCATACTCGCTATGGTAGTAGCATACTAGCAAAAGCAATGCAAACGACTACATTCATTACTAGTACTACGACGACAAGTCCACGAGCATCCAGCCACCGTGTACTATATAACTACTTTTAGTAATAGTTAATCGAACGCGCGACACTTTGTTGTTAGCCGGCCGATGGGCCACGGCCAATCATTATCACACCAGCACACAGATTTAGCTGGCTAGCTCTGTCTGTAGTCGGTGGTCGTTTATTAGATAGTTAGATAGTTATTTACTCTGTTTTGTCTGCGGTGATGGTGGCGGGTGTCGCTGTTGCTAAAAAGGCTGATAGGCCATAATATGGCCATCGTCGTCTTTTGTCCTCCTAGTTCAGAATCAGATTCTTGACCAGGTCTTGGGGTCGCGGCCGCCTGTCCCAGGCCAAAGGGAGGCCTTTTCTTTGTCTTCTCCACCCTCACTCATTCGTTTGTATTTCCATCGGTGTGTCCGTCCCGTCAGTCCGTCCGTCTCGCTTTTCTCCATGGAAAAAGCGCACTTTCCCAAGCAGCAAACAAGACTACACGACCAATCAGATGTGTTTGTTTACACTCGAACATACAGTTATATGTTCCGTCCAAGATGTTCACATCTGATTGACGCACCGGCAGCAGCAGCAACAACATTAACTCCTGCTGCCAGAACAGGAACAGCCGTCGTAGTCCCTGTTACGGTGCAGTCTCTGTGAACACGACTAAAAGCGTCGACAACAACAGATACAACAATGAGGGATTGCTCGGTCAATCGACGGATCAATGACGAGGCCAACCATTACTGTTATCGTCATTATCATCATGATACGTTTAGACGGCATGCCCGTTTTGCCATTCCAGACAAAAATATTTTGTTTAGTAGGTTCAGTCTTTTTTGTCGTATGTGCTCTGCGACAATGTATATATATATATATTGAGAGGACTGAATATATATTTATATATATATATATATATATATATATATATTCAGTCCTCTCAATATATATATATATATATATATATATACAGAGGACTGAATATATATATATATATATATATATATATATATATATATATATATACGCTGTATCACGAGTCTCACAGACTCGCGCGTCTCACCAACATTATGGACGCTTTACCATTGAGAGAAGAGTGACGCTCTCTCGGTTTACTATTGCGCTATGAGCTATTTTTTACTATGACAACCGAAGATCTGCTGCTTATTGCTTGCTGCTCCCAACAAGAAAAACGTGCCAACATCAATATTACAAGTATGATGGAAGCGTCTCCCGACGCGTTCGTGATCTATCATGGCCTCCGAGGTCGTTAGAGTCAACATGTGGCAACCACCGACGCTGCAGCAGCAGCAATGTGGAGAAGTGGATGGCTAGATGAAAATCGATTATATATACATACAGAGACAAGTCGATCTATCAGACCAACTGGCCGAAAGCCTACGTTAAAGCTACCACGATGTGTGTGAACCACGTTGGGTGTGAGCGAGAAACGTCTGGCAGACCGTTTACGATCAATCGGCTTTTGCTCGACTACGTAACCCCGTCGAAGAACCGGATCCAGTTAGTTCAACTCGAACGTGCGAGACCCTCAGAGCAAGAAGCTCAACAGGTGCGACACAAACAATGTTTGGGCAGACCCAGTATTTTCAGTGACGTCACTGTGAATAGGCGCTTCAACACGATCAGACAGCAGCGAGAAGCATAGATTGGCGACTAGAAAACTTCTTGATGCGCTTGGAAAGACGTGAACCAACACAAGGCCAAGAACGGTCCGTATCGAGATGCAGGGGTAGGGGATGTCATCTGATAGTCCGAGCAACCCCAACTCAAATAACAACGACGCCAGCCATACCGAGGTAGCTGTTAGGTTGCGTAGCTGCTAAGCCAAAGTTAATCAAATAGCTATCAGGAAGTAAAGTTTTCGGGCTGACCCTCAGCCATGATTTAACGTCCACGGAACTGTTTTTCACATTGCTTCATAGACGGACAACCCCCATAAATACAAATGTGCAACGGTGGGGCTCGAACCCGCGCACCTATGTGTCTCCTCCGGTTGCGAGGCGCAGATTTAAGCCACCACGCCACCGGGCTCGACTATCAGGAAGTGCACGATGCTAAAGTACTGGAAATTTCTTATTTCACAAGCCACTTCGTCCGGCCTGTTTGATTGTCGAAGGGCCATCGTGGTATTAACCCATTTGTTGTTCCCTGTTGCTGTGGTTGTTTTAATGTGTTGTTGGTATTGTTGCTGTTCTTATTGCTGTAGTGATTGCTGGTCTCGTCGTCGTCGCCGTCATCATCGCCCCCAAAAACTCGTCCTGCTGTCATCATCTGCAATACGGGACTGCCATCATGATCATCTGCCGAGTTTGAGTAGGCAGATCAGAGCCGGGGTCCAGCGTACGTCCGTAACGCCAGCGTTGGGCCAGTAGCTTGTGTTGCTGCCGAGGGGCCCCTCCGTCGCGAAAAACC
Organism: Dermanyssus gallinae; assembly: GCA_003439945.1. Classification (NCBI taxonomy): domain Eukaryota; kingdom Metazoa; phylum Arthropoda; class Arachnida; order Mesostigmata; family Dermanyssidae; genus Dermanyssus; species Dermanyssus gallinae. Next base: position 4,990 of record QVRM01003695.1, on the reverse strand, counting down.
CGACCAGCAAAGGGTGGGCCGCCGTCTGAGGCGCGCTGGTGCGGGATCTCCGTCCGGGATCTTGACTGTCATAGCTGGGTCACAGGCGACCCGGCCTATCGTATCGGCAACGGCGGCATGATATAATATTAATAATAACAAATAGAATAACACTAATAACACTCGTCATCATCATATCTACTACTGTTACTCTCAGTAATACGACTATTTGTGTACGAACAACTAACTGCCAACTGTTCAACTACTGGTGGCCCATATCATATCATGACACCATCGCCCATATGTATTATATATAGGTTTATACACGCACGCATCTACACACGCCCCGCGGCACCAAAACACCGCATATGATCGCATATGCTCAGTCAGTGGTGGAAAAACGAAGCGAGAACTAGATGATGAAGACACAAACCAAACATCAGCAAGCGCTAGAACGGACACACTGACGAGCTATGGACAGACGAAAGCTACGACGAGAATCGCAGCTTTGTGAATGCTGTTATGAATGCCGTTATGGACTGATTGTTCCAGAACCCCGCCTCAGAACGGCTGCGTCATGTCACGTCGTGGTCTCGCAATCTCTGCCGCACTGTCTATCTCCGTTTGGCCTCCCCCCTTGCCTAGTTGCTTCAATTTCTAACAGCTCATTATATCTAACGTGATACTGGTGCTACAACGACGACAGCCTCTTCTACTACGACTGCTTCTACAAAAACTCCTAACTAAATACTAACCAACTACGTATCTTATCTAGGTAAATACTTATCTTAACTGTGGCACAACTGACGGATAGCCAGACCGCTGCATGGCTTGGCAAGTGGTAGATTTAGTTATCAATCAGATAAAAATGAACACATTCGGTTACTTGCATAGCGATGTTGGTTTCTTGGTTTCCTGCTTGGCACAATATGAAGCATAACGACGCAGCTCGTTCTGTTTGTAAAGCTGAACTAATAGACACAGTGGAAGTTGGATTCGAATGCATTTATTTAATTTAACTAAAGTATACATATATATATATATATATATATATATATATATATATATATATGTAGTATTACAGAAAACGAGCTTATATGGATCTCTATATTTCCAGCGCTAGCTCAAAGTAGTACGTTAATAAATGCATGTTGTTAGTGATAGACACATGTACGAAGCGTTCATGGTGCTAGTCGCTTTCGCCTAGACGCGATGGAGGACGTACACTCACGAAAAAAAGTTACGTTTTTTTTATGATTTTTGTCACTAGCGCTCAGGCCAGATAAGAAACTTTTTGGTTGCATCTTTGAAGGGTTCCGTCTTCCTTCTTGGTTAAACTAGAGCACCATCATATCTACATCATTCCAAGTTCAAGTTCACTTCTATTCACCACTCCCTTACTCTACTTGATATTTCACCTCTCTCTCGCTAGCCCTCTCTCCCTCCCTTTCGTTCTCTGGCCCCACCATTTTCCCCCATTCTTTATCTCGCATACTCTTCCCCTCTCTCTATTCCGAATTATCGCATCATGTTGACATTTTCGGATTACGTCAACAGACACTGACTGGCGCCGGTGTTGTCGCTGTTACACAAACAGTACCTGCTCTGTTTTCGGCTCGTGTGCTCGCCGCCCACACTCATCGTTAGACAGGGGAGCAAGAACATATTCTTTTTGCACAATAGTCCTCTCTATTGCGGCTTTCACTTCGCCTATCAGGTGCCGTCGTGGTTGGCACCACGATGCGTGACCACCGAGACCGACTGATGTTGTGGACTAGGTCGTGGCGGCATACAGCGGTGTCTACTATATTGTACCGTGACGAGTAAGCCGCCCCTCGTGCAGTGTTGTACCTCTGTCTGGCGGGTCACACGAAACGAGCGAAGAAACTCGCTTATTTCCCGCATCCCGCCTCTGACCCTTTTCAACGTCAACAGCAGCAGCAGCTGCCGCCGCCGCAATATTTTGCTACCAAGTGCGTCGGCGACCATGAACTACCACCACTATGAGGTTGCGTGCCAGAACCCGTTATTTTTGCGTGCCTGGCATGGTATTGTGTTCGTCATGCATGCGTCTTTGTCGCATCTGCGTATCGATAGAGTGCTCATTGTTCGCCCACGTGCTTTCGGCGCCCTCTCTCTTTCTCTCTCTCTCTTTCTCCCTCTCTCGCTCTCTCTTTCTCTCTCGGTTTCTCCTTAATAACAATCGGCAGCAACAAAGTCCTGCATTTGTGTGGGTAATACGAGTAACGCTTATTAATTATATAGTATTCTCCTTCTTTCGTCTTCTTCCTATTCCTATTATTGTGTGCCCGGTATATCTCCCGTCTGTATGTGATCTAACGACCGGAGCACGTGCCTCTCAAACAACCTGTAACAGCTACAGCAGCGGCAGCCGTTGTTGTAAGAGACGCCCGTTGTTGTGAACAGGCGGCGGTGTGTCGCGCCGACAAAACTCGGCCGTTGAATCTTCCCCCCAACTTCTACCCCCGTCGCGTCGCCCCCCCCCCCCCGCCCCAGACTACACTAACGCGGCGGGCGGCTGTCCGGTAAAAGCCAGAGATGGAGTGGACAGACATTGTAACAACTGTGCCCGCAGGCGGCAGCAACAGGCACAGGCGGCGCCGCCGCCGCCGCCTCCGCTGCCGCTGCTGCTGCAGAAGCAATCGAGTTCATTGTCGGTGAGTTCGTTGTTCTTTCGCGAGCCGCCCGCGAACGCGCGAGACGTGCCAGATCCATCAGCGCCGGATGGCCGACAACTGTCAGGTTGGCACGGTCCAGGCTCATCGTCATGTTTCTCCTACCACTACTACTACTGCTGCTCTACTACCACGAAGACGGCGGCGGCGACGACTAACATCATGTTGCTACAAACGTGCTGCATACATACATACAGGCAAGCAGACAGACTGACAGACATACATCAAGTTGTTTCTCCAATCGGTCCTGTAGTGCAGTTCTTCCGCTGTTCTCGGTTCCGCTGTCCTAGCTGCGACGAACTACAGGGAAACAGTTATAGTAGCTGTCGTTGTTCGTTGTTGTTGTTGTTGTTGTTGTTGTTGTTGTTGTTGTTGTTGTTGTTGCTGTTGTCGGCTGTTGTTATTGTTGTTGCTTTTGTTGTTGTTGTTGTTGTTGTCGTTGTTGTTGTTGTTGTTGTTGTTGTTGTTGTTGTTGGTGTTGTTGTTGTCGTCGTTGTCGTTGTCGTCGTTGTCGTTGTCGCTGCTGTTGTTGTTGTCGCCGCTGTGGTCGTTGATATCATGCCGTTGTCGTTATTGTTGCTGTTGTTTTCCTTGTGCTGTAATTGCTGTTGCCGAAATCGTGGTTGTTGTTGTACTGTTGCTGCAGCATGCTGTTGCTGTTGTTGTTACTGTTTGCTGCAGCTGCTGTTGCTGTTGTTGTTATTGCCACTATTGTAGTGGTTATTGTCGCGGTGCATCAATATAGCCGCTCGAGCGGACGGCAACATGTGTATCGGAGGGTGGAGGTGTTGAGAACAAGGAAGTTTAGCTTGGAGCGGTACTCATCGCTGGTATCGTCATCATCATCAGCGTCACTACCACCACCACCCCACTAGCAGACGACGAACGACCACGACAACGACAATTTCTTCTAGCCTTTTATCTTTCTCTCACCTGCCTACCTAAACGTCTACGGGTGACATAGCTCTATGTATATACTACAAGGGCAGGATCACACTCCAGACTCCAGATCTAATCGCACTACTCAACGCGAGATGAGTTAATACTTCGGTGGTTGGTTGGTTCTAGCACAGCACAGGGCAGCAGCCTCTCCGGCAGAAGGAGGTGCTCGAGGTGGGAAGGAAATGTTGACAGCGCTACGACGCCGCAAAGGGGAAAAGGGGCGCCTGTGAGCACGATCACCTCTTCGAGGCTGTAGGCCAGACATCTCATTTTCCTCTTGTCCTCTGGCTCTCTCTCCTCTGCATGTCTTCTTCTTCTTCTTTCCTCTTCCACATTTCTTCATAGTGTTACCATGAGTTGCTGGGATGCCTGTTCCCCGTGTGTGCCCAGCTAACAGAGCAGCCAGACATGACTCCGTCACGCATACACAACCATATCGCATACACTCGTCCTTCTATTTCTATTCCATAGTCTCCATTTTATACTTTCCCTACTCACGACGCAGGTGCGTCTTCGTCTTCGCCACTTACCTCTACCTTCAACGTCGGTCAACTCGTCAAAGCAGGGCGGCGAAACGCAACGATTGCCCCTTCTAACGCGTGCCGACATTTCGCCTAAGCTCGAAGCTCGTCAAAACCGTTTCCCGGGTGAGCCGGGATATTTGTTACGCTTTCGTTTGTAACCACGTTGTGGCAATTTTTCATTAGCACTAGTAGCAACTCATCATCTGCATCTCGTCTCGAGGAAAGACGCACCACGGTGCCTTTCACCGCTTCGAACGGCGAACGCGACAAACGACTTATCTCATTTAGCGTAGCGCGCGCGCGTAGGACACTGACAACAGGTGAAAAAAACAGGATCGCACATTTTCCAGATGGTGGCTGCACCGCTAGTAGAGCGTATGTGCGTCGTAATTGGAGAGTAACTTGTGCAGCTTCGTTTTGGTGTCATTGTCTATATATATATATATATATATCTGTATGTCTCTAGCGAGGCCTGGTCAGCACTGAGAAATGCGAGACGAGCGACCAATGTGCTTGTCTGAGTGTGTGTACCAATTACTTATATTGAAAGCTCACGACAAACGTCGAAGACACCACCGATGTCCCACCCTTAGCGTTCCTTCGTGCTGGGCAACGAACAAACAAGTGATAATGATTGTATAAACATTACAATCTTATGATTTACATCGCAGAAGTATTGAGGTGATTACTAGTGAGCAATACGCTCATATATTCAATTCAATTCCAATTTTTTTTCAGTTTCGCTAAGCTCAGCTGGAGACGGGGAGACCCAAAGGAAATTCGCTACGGCTCCGAATACGGCCGCGGCGAATTGTCGCAACCATATGAACAAGTGCATGGTTTTTCTCA